>JAHHUM010001210.1:144411-517189 GCA_036173005.1 Crenichthys baileyi | reverse complement strand
AGTTAATTTTAGAAGTTATTTTTTCACTAATCCTAAACCCTTTGGAGATAGGCCTTCAATCATAGATGGTGTCTGCATACTCATTTCTGGATCATGGATGGCTAATGGGTAACAACTGTTGGTCAAAACACCGGATAAAATTACCCACAGGAAATGAAAATCATGAGTCCCTTTGCAACTCATCCTGTTCACATAGTTTAGTAAGAGGAAGCAAAGTTTACTTGTATAAATTATTCACGGTTGAAAAAGAAAAAGTAATGACGGATGAGTAAAAATAAACATGTAATAGGTTTTGATAATTCCCAACTGTGTATTTTATCACCTATATTTCTTATTAATACTTCAAATCTTCTAAAAACAAAACAAGTTCATCCTCCTTATCCCTGTCCTTTTTCTCCTTTCCCTCTCTCTATCCTTTTCATTTGAGTGATACTGTCTCAGTGCTACCCTCCATTTGTCTGACCCCGAAGGGAACTGATGTGCTGATCCATCAGAACTACATGGCTCCATTTACCGGATGGACCCCTGCCTGTAACGCAGTTCCTCCAGCCGGCATCAACAGCTGCCTGCCTGTCTTAAAACAAGCATCTACCAAGGGCAAGGGCAGATTTCCAGTGCTGATGCTGAGGTCTCTCTAGCTCAGGCCCAGTTCACTTCATCTCTTGTTTGGGGGGTGGGTTCTGTCAAAAATGACGCCGTGCAAAATACATCCATCAGTGTGTCAGGCTCAAGGATGTACAGATCAGGTGAGCGTGCTTTCCTGTTTAGTATCGACTTGGCATTAACTTACGAGCATTTGAAAGATGCATTCAATTAGAAATGGCATCTTGAGCAGCTCAGGTGGGTTGGACAGTTAAAGGCATGTTATTGTTTATGTATAATGTCTTACAAAAGTATTCAGAGCCCTTTAACTTATTTTTATAATTTTTATTAGAAAGAGTGTGGTTTACAGCACAACCAAGTAGTTACACATACATAATAACAGTCTTCCTGCTTAACATTTTAATATTAACCCCGGAACATTTTCCTTGCTAAATTCCATCTCTTCCCCAGTGTCCACTATCTCAAAAGACCAAATTAATTGTAGTCATGCTCTTGCTCAATGTCTTACCACAGGGAGCTTTTTTTTAATCATCTAACCGGTATGGTAAACTCCTTGAAATATAGGCTCAATGGTACAGCTTAAAGTTAGGACATGCAGATCCATCATTAGCCCTATTGAGCCATAATACTGACCACTGACGCTTGCTGTTCCACACCTAATTTTGTAGTATTGAGTCAAATCTATGCCAATATTATACTAGAGGAGGAATTGAGATCATAGAAATAAAAAAAAGTTTACTCTGAGTAATATATTTATTTTTATGAGGGAGCTAAAGCCAGTAATTGCTTTCATCCTTTTCGATCTTTTTTCAATATTGATAGATAATTAGGTTTTGCAACTGCTTTTTTCATTTGAAACATTCAGACTGTATCATAACGATCATTTCACCTTTTGTACGAGTAACGTCAGCTGACCTATGATTATACCTTTTTGCATCCTGATACACCCTTAGGTCTCAAAAGGGTTTCTTGGAATAATGCAATATCTATCTTCTTCCTGGTGAGGAAGTCTAGGATCTTGGATCTTTGTAAAACGAATTCAAACCTTTAACATTAAGAGACATGACATTAAAACTACCTAACTCAGAAGCTTTCAGACTGCCTTTCTGAATTCCTGTTTACTGATGGTGGAACTGTATAGACTTTCCAGAGTTAGCTGTAAAACAGTCATATATAACATGAGGATTACTGCTTCAAAACAAAAGTAATCGCGAACTTAAAAAGCTATGCAGCAAATAGTAAAGTCTTATTTCTTAATTTCCAAACCTTTTCTTTACCTTACTCCTACCAGAATGTTCGTATTGCTTCTACTCAACACTCTCTTCCTCTCCCCAAAGTAGCATATTCAATGCCTCTCTCGCTTCCTCTGGTTTAATCAATGGACCACTTTTTGCAGGCAAGATTCACTTTCAGCATGTCTGGGTAGATCTAGGAGTTCATGCCCTTTTTGCGAAGTTTACCTCAGATGTCTTTGTAGGCTTGAAGTTTCTGGGTAGTCGCAGTTCTGTAGTCTGGAAAAAAACTCAACACAGTGCCATGTGAGGGTTGGTGTATCCTTCTTCGCTCCCTCAAAGATGGCCTGTCAGTCTGTGTTCCTCAACAGCCTGAAGATCATGGTCCGCGGTCTCGTACTGCTGTTGAGCAAATCCGGTGAGCTCTGTTAGTTTCTATTGGAAGGCTAAGCACATGGATCCATGAGGGAGACATCTTCTGGAATTAGCCTCTCGGGTTGTCCCCCACAGCTCCAGTTGGTAAGCTTATTAGCCCCACATTGTTTCTCATGCTTCTGTCTTCTTGCTCATTCAACGATACATGTAATTTTGTTATTTCTTCCTGACATTGCAAAGTCAGGTTTCATTACAGCACAAGTTAGCTTGAATATTCTCCATCTTGTTGAACAACGAGTCATGTTTTTTGGCATGTGTGTCAAGCTGCTCTTTTAATGATTTCAACAGGTGACGGTTTTTCACCATTTGTTTTTGGATAGGAAAGAGCATCTCTTCAAATGAGTCCTTCATCATTTGTGAAATGTTATCTTGAAAGTCACCATTTTCCTCTCCGTTGGCTCGTTTGTGTGTGGCTGTTTAATGTTCTCTTGTTTTATTAAGGGCTTTACGGCCATAACTTTTAATATTCCCAAACAAGCTTTGTAAATCATCTTTGGGGATCTAAAATGCTAAAAGTAGGGGGGTAAATCATCAAAGTTTAGGGCCGTGCTGTCATCTTGCCTCGTGCGTTACTGCAAGTCTATAGCCCTTGAACCCTTTCAACATTTTATCGCATGACAACATTTTGTACATTTGGTTGCTATTTTACAAGATAGACCAACACAGAGTAGCATATAATTGTAATGTAGAAAGAAAAAGTTAAGTGGTCTTCAACACTGTTTTCAAATGAAAGTCTTAAAATTGTTTTGTGCATTTCTATTCAGCTCCTTTTACTGTGGTACCCCTAAGTAGAATCAAATTAAAGCAACTGCCGTTAGAAGTCAACTGTGGAAATGTTTTTGTTGGGAAAACTTGAAAACTGATTTTAACAGATTCTTTCCATCCAACCTGACTGAGCCTAACGTATTTTGCAAATAAAAAATGGGCTATAATATCTGTCTTTAGAGGCGCAAAGCTGTTGGAAACATTCCTCAAAAGACATTTGTAATTGCTGCCAAATTGCTACCGTAGGTGATTTTAGTATGAGTATTAGTATTAACTTAAATGGACACTACATTTTTCATATTTTTATTTGTTAAAAATTGCAAAATGTCACCTTTACCTCACAATTATGCACTTCTTTGTGTTGATCCATCGAATAAAATCCTAATAAAACATGGAATTTGTGATTGCGGCCTGACAAAATCTGACAAATTTCAGTACACTTATGCTTGTCCCTGCAGCTGTCCCATCCAGGATCCTCCATGCATGATACAGGGCAGATTTACTTTCATGGGGTCCCACTTTTCCAGTCCATTCATGGTCTCCTTTTGCAGGGAAAGAGTAGGACATGCTGTTAGGAAACTGACCGGGGTGACGTGTCCCTATTTTTCTGACAGTAGGGGAAAGGGGAGGAGGGAAGGTCCTGTACTGTGTGTCTATATGTAGAGTAGAGCAGGAACTGATATAGCCCACAAAGGCACATATCCAAGGAAGAAAGGACTGGCAGTTCGGAAACTAAACCAGCGCTAGCTCGCTTTCCAATGCCACACTGGCAGCTCAGTCATGCGACTGAAACTTCATCCGCTCTGTGGAAAGGAGCATCTGAACAATCTGTCTCGAGAGGAGGTTCAGAGAGGAGGGAGTTCTTTCCAACAGCCAAATGCTACTCCAGTTGTACGAGGAAGCATCAAATAACTGGAATCAAGCAAGGACCGAGGGACACATTTAATACTGGTTAGGGCAATCTGTGCTAGCCCCACAACTTTAATGTAAAAAATGCATTTGATATTCAATTAATATTCAATTAATTAATGATATTCAATTAATAGGGATTCATAATGAGTTCATTTTGGATAAATTATAATTAGAGTGAAAGTCAGGAGTTTATCTGTTGAATCAAAATGTATCAATTTTCACAATATGCATTCGATTATCTAAATATATTTGGTTATACCATAACATACCCTTACCAAATTGCATCATATCAAACCTTTCAATACACCAATTCACCAAACCCAACCACACTATATGGCATACAATACCTGTACCACATTGCATTATACCTCATCATTCCATACCACACTACGCTACATCACACTACATGACATCCTGCTATACTGTATCATACAGTGTCATACACCATACCATACATCGTACCGTATAGAATCATGCCACACTACGCAACATTACACGTCACAGATTTGCTGTAAGATAGACCGCAACAGGAGATCCTTCCTGCCCACAGCCATCAGCACCTACAACGACTCTTTGAAGAAACCTGCATTTTAAGAGAAACAGAAATAGGTCAAACACTATTTCCATCATGGAAGAAGAAGTGGAGGTGATGGAGGAGTATAAATACCTTGGTGTTCACCTAGACAACAGACTGGGGTGGACATGCAACTGTGAAGCCGTCTACAAGAAGGGACAGAGTATATTGGTCTTCTTGAGGAAGCTTAGGTCCTTCAGTGTTTGCAGCGAGATGCCGCATATCTTCTATAAGTCTGTTGTGAAGAGTGTGATCTCTTCTGCCATCATCTGCTGGGGTAGCAGCATCAGAGCCAGGGACTTAAAAAAGCTCAACAACCTAATAAAGAAGACTGGTTCTGTTCTGGAGACTCCTCTGGAATCTCTGGGGATCATTGTGCAAAGAAGGATGCTTCATAAAATTAAGAACATTATGGAGAACCCTGAGCAACCTCTTCATCAAACTGTTGTACAACAACAGAGTGGCTTCAGTCAGAGGGTTCTTCAGATCTGCAGTAAGACAGACCGCTACAGGAGATCCTTCCTGCCCACAGCCATCAGCACCTACAACGACTCTGAAGAAACCTTTATAATATGAGCTACAACAACATTTAATTTCCCTTTGGGATTAATAAAGTGTTTTTGAATTGAATTGAATTGAACTGAATATATTCATTCCATACTGCACCACATCATAACGTACTATGGTATTTTATACTGTAATGTACCATACCAGTGCCAAAAGAGTATGAAAAAGCAGGTCTGAAACAAAAGAAATGTCCACAGACATCTCAGCGCAACACTAAAACCTTCAAAGTTGGGTGTGGAATTTATATCTAGCAACTCTAACAAAGCTTGCCACTCCATTGTAGGGCTCCTCAGTCATAGCAGGTGCTAAAATCCAATTGGGAAAAACCCATGGTGGTAAACATCACTGTCTTGCAAAACAGAAGATGGCCCATTGAATGGCATATACTAGTCCAGTTTGCATAGTTAAGTACAGTATTTAAATATTAAAAAGTCAATGATCAGCTTTTTTTATATTGTATGATCAGGTTTGGGGAATGCTGTTCTACACAGAGCAATTCAGAGCCTGCTGAATTAAATGCAAAATATTAGTGTGGTCAGTCAGTCAGTAATTTTCTACCGGTTATTCCATAGTGAGTCGTGGGGGAGCTGGTGCCTATCTCCAGCAGTCTACGGGCGAGAGGGTGTGGTTTGGCTTATAAATGCTAACAATTCTAACATGCTTCAGATTTTTGAGTTAAAGGTTACCAAGTCATTTAAATGAGCTGACTGCTTCATCGACAGATCTTGTAGACTTGATTTTCCCCAATTTACTCATAACAACCAGTTTGACTTCTGTGTTTGTCCAAGTAGCTCACATTCCCAGACCGTCACCATCCCTCCATGCAGCCGACTGCATCTCTAGCTTTATTTTTGAATGAGTATTCTGCCTCTTCGTCAAATCTGAACTGATCCTCGGTTTGTTTCCATGGGTCACAGTCAGGGCAGCTCATGCAGGAGCCAGGTGCTGTCACAAGTTAGGTTTCCATGGTGGCTCATATATGCTACAGATTTTTGTTTTTAGAAAGCTCTGCACATGATATCAACAGCCCCCTCCTCTGCCTTTCTCTTGCCTTGCTCTGTGCCTACATTTGGCTCGCTCTCGGGCTGTGTCACGAGTTGTGTCAGTAGAACTTAAGAGTTGTGGTGTGGCAGAATTCCTGTCGTGGCCGGGGGATCGGGTAAGAATCTTCCATGAAGGTTAGCCTCCAGTATGTAGCACATGATTTGAGTCAGAGTAGAAGAGAATGACTCAACAGCAGACAGACTGTCAGATAAGGAAGAGGCGCAGAAGGAGGTTGCTACCCACTCATGAGAAAAACGAGCTCCACTCTCCATATTTTTTCCCCTTATGGACTATTTATAGTTTTCCATTTGCAAGTGTTAACTGTTAACAACAGGGAACATGGAAAAGTATGGAATTTGATTTTAGTTTTCTAGGTCTGTGTATAAGTAACGAAAAAAAAGTACATTTTTTTTTCCTTTTTTACTTATTCCGTTGTTTAAATGTTGCATCTTTTCAGCTGTCCTTCCTTCATTCATTCCTTCCTTCCTTTCTTTTCTTGTGTTCTTCTTCCTTTGTGTCTTTCCTTCTTGCCTTCCTTGTGGCCTTTATCACATTTTTGTTAATTTTGAATCACACATCAGATTAAATACAGTAGACTCTTTTTTTCTCATACCTTTTCTTTCCCCCCCCCTTTATTCCTTGCATCCTTCCTTATTTTCTTTTCTTGTGTGGTATGTCAGTTTTTACTTTTGTTTATTTCAGCCAGGTTCCAAATATAAAGCTTTCCCTGCATAGAAATATCTGCCATGAATTTTCTGTGACCTTCTGTTGCATCTCACATAAGTGTGTACCACCTTTTTGTAAATATTTATTTTCATGGGGCAACACTGAATGTATGACACTGGAGTAGTGGGTACAGTGTAAATTTTCTGTCCCCTTAAAATAACTCAACACATATCCATTAAAGTCTAAACTGCTGGCAACAAAAGTGAGTACACCCCGAAGTGAATGTCCAAATTGTGCCCAATTAGCCATTTTCCCTCCCCGGTGTCATGTGACTCATTAGTGTTGTAAGATCTAAAGTGTGAATGGGGAGCAGGTGTGTTAAATGTGGTGTTATCGCTCTCACGCTATCTCATACTTGACACTGGAAGTTCAACATTGCACCTCATGGGGAAGAACTTTCTGGCCATCTGAAGATGCTCTACATAAAGATGGCCTAGACTGCCAACACCCTGAAACTTACGAGCTGCAGAACTGTGGCCAAGATCATACAGCGGTTTAACCGGACAGGTTCCACTCAAAACAGAAGAAGTTGATTGCACATGCTCAGCATCATTATCAGAGGTTGTCTTTTGAAAATAGATGTATGAGTGCTGCCAGCATTCCTGAAGTGGTTGAAGGGCTGAGGCTCAACCTGTCAGTGCTTAGACCATATGCCTCACACTGCATCAAATCGGTCTTAGTTGCTGTCATCCCAGAAGGAAGCCTCTTCTAAAGATGATGCACAAGAAAGCCCACAAACAGATTGCTGAAGACAAGCAGAGTAAGGACATGGATTACTGGAACCATGTCCTGTGGTCTGAAGAGACAAAGATAAACTTGTTTTGTTCAGATGGTGTCAAGCGTGTGTGGTGGGGTTAGGTTTAGTAGAGGAGCACAAGGTATCTAACATCTACCAACTCTGTTGTTGGTGTCGTCATGTCGTCATAGTTTAAGAGTGTAAGAGAATTCCAGATGCAAACTGGGAAGCTTTAGTGAACTCAATGACCAAGAGGGTAAAGGCGGTGCTGCAAAATAATGGTGGCCACACAAAATATTGACATTTTGGGCACAATTTGGACATTTTCATTTAGGTGTCTACTGAGTTTTTTTTTAAAGTGGTTTAGACATTTATGGCTGTTTTGAGTTATTTTGCAGGGGGCACCCAATTTACACTGTTTTAAAAGATGTACACTGACTACATTACATTGTATCAAATAGTAATAACTGTGTTGTCCCATGAAAAGCTATATTATTTACAAAAATGTGAGTGGTGTACTTACTTTTGTGACATACTGTATGTTTAAAATAAATGCAAAGAAATGAGAACTCTGGAAAGCTGAGTGGAATATGTTAATGCCAACTAAGTAGGAACTATGTAACCAAGCTGGAGATTGAAACTGTAAAAGCTCATATCAAGTTCTTAATATCCCTACAATTATAATGTATAAATAACATCAATACTTAAGAATTAAATTAAACATTGCAGAGAATTTGCACTGAGCCTGCAATCTTAAAACATCAGATGAAACTGATTCTATTAACCGTGTCGTAAAAACAAACATTCCCTTTTATTTCATCCACTCGGCTCCTGCGCCTGCTCCTCACCAGTCTTCAAAGGCTGAGGTTGACTCTCACAGCTCCAGGCTGTGCTTGTTCTTCGGTGAAATCCTGTATCCCTCGCCTTGTTGCCGAGCTTCAAATACAGTATAATTTCAGTCTGACACCGCCTTGAATGCGCTGCTGTCAAGCAGAAGGAGTGCGGCAGAGTGCTAGCTGAGGGATGCGGGCTTAAAAATGTCACTTTCGTTTCTCGGCTAGATGAGAGGGAGGAAAAAAGAAGAAGAACAAGACGAAGAAGAGAGGAAGGCTCTGGAGGGAGGTTGAATAGGAGAGGCCTTGGAACAACTGCTTATATTATGACAGGAAAATGACCAGAACCTTACCGGGCATTGTATATTTGGTAGTGTTTGTAAAGGAACAACAATATGTAAAAGTGTGCTTGTCTGATTCAGGCACAGTGCCTTACAAATTATTCTTAACTTTATTTTTAGTTTTTCACATTTCGCCACATTGAAAATAGAGTAGTGGATAATTCTGAAGTGAAAGAAGAAATTTTATTTAGCAAATTAAAATATGAAAAGTATGAGTCCCCTCTACCCTGATATCCCTAAATAAAATTTAGTGCAACCAACTGCCTTCGGGTGTGGTCAGATTTGTAAAAGAGTCAACTCATGAGTGATTTAATCTCATTATAAATGCAGCTGTTCTGTTAAAGACTCAGAGGTTCATTAGAGAGCATTAGTTAACAAACAGCATTATGGAGACCACAAAACACAGCAGATAGGTCAGGGATGAAGCTGATTAGAGGTTTGAAGCATGGTTTGGTTATAAACAGCATCCCAAGATTGGAGCATTGGTTAATCCATCATCTGAAAATGGAAAGCGTATGACATACCTGCAAACACACCGAGACATGACCACCCACCAAAAGTAATAAACCAAGCAAGGACAGAATTAACCAGAGAATCAGCCACGAGGCCCAAAGTAACTCTGGAGGGGCTGCAGAGATCCAAAACTCAGGCAGAAGTTAGTCTGTCGGCACTACAACTATTAGTTGTGTACTCTAAGAATCTGGACATTATGGGAAAGTGACAGGAAGAAAGGTGATGTTAAAACAAAGGCACAAGAAGTCCTGTTTGCAGTTTGTCACAAGCTATGTAGGGGACACGGCAAACATATGGTCAAGATTGAATCTTCTGGGATACCTGTCAAACAATGACTGTTTGAAATCAAACACTGCAGACACTCTACACACAGCATCATTACAGTGTGATATGGTGGTGTCAGCATCATTCTGTCAGGGGGCTATTCTTTAGCATGGACAGGGAAACTGGTCGCATTTGAGGGTAGTATGGATGGAACTAAGTACTGGGTTACCCTGTAAAAAAATGCTAGAGACTGCAAAATACCTGAGACTGTGGCAGAGGTTTAGTTGTGATAGAGGCAAGACTATGGGAAGAAACGTTTGCCATCAGAAACTGAATTTGAATTGCTCTGACTGAATTTGTATTTGTGTAATTTGAAATTATATTCATTGGTTTGAAAATGAATTTCACTAAGCTGCAATTTAATTTTATGGTTTGAAACTGAATTCATTTGCTTTTAAAATATATTTCATTGTATTAGGATGTTGGGACCCACAGCCATGGATTACAACATGAAGGTCCGGTACAAACTTTTCGGGAACTTTCAAAATAAATTGCATTAACCTACTTCCGGCACAGCCAGGAAAAGGGGTAACAGCGGACTTCCCGTGATGCCACTGTCCGTATAAAACTGCCGCCTTTCCAACTAATCGATCTCTTCCACACCGGTCTCTAGAGGATTGGGATAGGAGAGGCACAGCGCGCTAATGTCTCTTTGCTGGCAAACAGACATAAACTCTTCAAACTCGATCCAAGAGTGTCATAAGATCACGCGGTCATATTCACTAAGTTAAGTACGAATGAATTGCTGTGTGTGTATCTGGTATTCATTCATGAACGGGGATAATTAGGTACAAGCGTTGCTTGACTTTCTTTTTGAGATCTATAGAAGCAAACTGTTTCCAGAGAGTTCCCAGCAGTAAGGCAGTTTCCCAAAGGAAGGACAACGGGACACATCACCATGGTTACAGCTGTAATGTACAGATTGGTCGGCGGACAGAGTGAGCCCCCCCACCCAACAGCTACGGAGGTTAGCTGTAGCTAACCCTTTGTTCACAGAGCTTCTTCGAACTTCGTCCCCGGACAACTTTTCCTCAGCACGGTTCACATACGAGGTTAGGTGGTTTAGGCAGAGAGCAATAGAAGTATTTTAGAATGACATGATCTAAACATTTTTCGTTTTATGAAGTTTGGTTTTGTTTGTGTTCAAACTCAGCTATCTTAGTGCTAGCAGGCTATCTGCTCAGCACCACATGCTCAGTTTTGTGTTCTGTGTGTGTATTTTTAAAATTAAAGACAAACTTTACTTGAAGGGAGATTTTAAACACAGAAGAATGACCATAACGTGCCGTACGTGCTTATGCATTTTAACCCTTTTATTAACGGTATTTTAAAGGTGTGTGTTTGATTCTGGTGCTAAGCTATAAGCTTCTTTTGTTAGCTTTAACTGCTAACAGCTAAGAACACGTGCTTGCCTACTAAAGATCATCTACCCAGAAAGGTTGTTAGTCAAATGAACATCTATAAGGAGCGTCATGTAAACAAATGATGGTCAAACAGCAACACTTACAGGGGTTGGACAATGAAACTGAAACACCTGGTTTTAGACCACAATAATTTATTAGTATGTTGTAGGGCCTCCTTTTGCGGCCAATACAGCGTCAAATCGTCTTGGGAATGACATATACAAGTCCTGCACAGTGGTCAGAGGGGTTTTAAGCCATTCTTCTTGCAGGATAGTGGCCAGGTCACTATGTGATACTGGTGGAGGAAAACGTTTCCTGACTCGCTCCTCCAAAACACCCCAAAGTGGCTCAATAATATTTAGATCTGGCGACTGTGCAGGCCATGGGAGATGTTCAACTTCACTTTCATGTTCATCAAACCAATCTTTCACCAGTCTTGCTGTGTGTATTGGTGCCTTGTCATCCTGATACACGGCACCGCCTTCAGGATACAATGTTTGAACCATTGGATGCACATGGTCCTCAAGAATGGTTCGGTAGTCCTTGGCAGTGACGGGCCCATCTAGCACAAGTATTGGGCCAAGGGAATGCCATGATATGGCAGCCCAAACCATCACTGATCCACCTCCATGCTTCACTCTGGGCATGCAACAGTCTGGGTGGTACGCTTCTTCTCCCGGATGTGGGGAAAACAGTAAAGGTGGACTCATCAGAGAACAATACATGTTTCACATTGTCCACAGCCCAAGATTTGCGCTCCTTGCACCATTGAAACCGACGTTTGGCATTGGCATGAGTGACCAAAGGTTTGGCTATAGCAGCCCGGCCGTGTATACTGACCCTGTGGAGCTCCCGACGGACAGTTCTGGTGGAAACAGGAGAGTTGAGGTGCACATTTAATTCTACCATGATTTGGGCAGCTGTGGTTTTATGTTTTTTGGATTAGCACCTGAACATCCCTTTCAGACAGCTTCCTCTTGCGTCCACAGTAAATCCTGTTGGATGTGGTTCGTCCTTCCTGGTGGTATGCTGACATTACCCTGGATACCATGGCTCTTGATACATCACAAAGACTTGCTGTCTTGGTCACAGATGCGCCAGCAAGACGTGCACCAACAATTTGTCCTCTTTTAAACTCTGGTATGTCACCCATAATGTTGCGTGCATTTCAATATTTTGAGCCAAACTGTGCTCTTACCCTGCTAATTGAACCTTCACACTCTGCTCTTACTGGTGCAATGTGCAATCAATGAAGACTGGCTACCAGGCTGGTCCAATTTAGCCATGAAACCTCCCACACTAAAATGAGAGGTTTCAGTTTCATTGTCCAACCCCTGTATGCTACCTGTAGCTATTAGCTAAACATGCCCAGATTAGCATAGTGTGCCGCCGGTATTACGTCAGTCATCATTACTCTTGACCTTACCTCAGCGTAACTTTTGTTACCTAGCAACCGTGGTAGAGTGAAGCGCAGAGCTGTGAAGCCGAACAAATGGAGCCTGCGTTAATAATGCTGTCTCTACTGTAAATAACTACACAGTTTTTATTTACCCTTTTACTGATTGCTGATGGGTTATAATGCTATTTTGTTTTAAAATGTTAATGTAAAAATCTAACACTAGATAAAATACATTGATGACAAATACCATTTGTTTAATTTATTTGTAAAGCTTTCAACAACAAACAATACCATATTAACTTTAGGAACAAAGTTTAAATCAGTTTATTTGTAGAGCATAATAATAATAATTATTATTATTATCATAATAAATAAACCAAACATTAATATTAGATTTCATCTGAATGAATTATATCTGTTTAACTTCCACCCATTGGGAAAACCCAGCGGGATTTTGAAAACAATGTGCCGGGAGTCAGCTGTTCTCTCGGGGTTTAACGCACCTCAACCACCCAGTCAGCTGACAGCTGGCGAGGCAAGCCAGCTGCTGGGGCAGCGGACAAATACATCGGCGCATTTGTGCAATTAAGCGATATCTTGATAAACTGATCTGATATTATAAGTTTACACAATTACATTCTCGTCTAAAAACATTGTAAAAGTTCAGTTGTTTCACAGAATGTGCAACATATCCAATTTTATTCACATCTTTTCTCTCTCCTCTGGCCTTTGCTACTTCCGTTTGAACAATCTACTTCGACCCGCAATGAATCATGGGATAGGGTGGGATAGGGTGGGACACGGAGGGTGCACCGGACCCATCCTTCAAATCTGGGGATAAGGACACATTTGTTGAAACCTTGGACATTGGACAGCATTCGTCGCCTCATCCAGGACGTTATCGGCCTACAAATGCGTCCTTCAAAGGATGCAGTCCTGAATTTGGACACAGCAATAGTGAATGACATCCGTGAATCAGTAAATCTGTGTTTGATTAATCTGTGGCTTCAAGAACCCGGTTGTGTGACACAAAAAAAACTGAATTTTGGAACTGAAATGAAATTTCAGACCTGAAAGTGAAAGTAATCAAAATTAATTTTCAATACAAAGCAAAGCAATTTTCAAAGCAAACAAATTCAGTTTTAAACCATTATGTTCAGTTTCAGTTTAGTGAAATTCATTTTCAAACCAATGCATTTAAATTAAAATTACACAAATACAGATTCAGTCTGAGCAATTCAAATTCAGTTTCTGATGGCACAAGTTTCTTCCCACACAAGACTATGAAAAATTACTATTGAAGAATTATCATCACAGATGCTCCATCCAATCTTACTGAGTTTGAGCTAGTTTGCAAAGAGGAATCAATAAAAATATCTACCTTAAGTGCTGAAAAACATTCTAATTGTCACGAAATTTTTTAATGTAACTTAAAAGTGAGGTAAAGTGAGGTTTGAAAAAAATTGGAAAAATTTAAAGGGGTGTAAATACTTTTGGAAGGTACTGGATATAGACTGTGAAGTTAATGTGACTCATGAAAACAAAAAGGGCTTATGCTTTTGTGAAAAGCCCCAGAACTAAATTAAAGTGTGTCATCAGCCCTGTAAGCACATGAATCCAACACGTGTGTGTTTGTCGTTTACACCGTGTGTGTTAAAGCCTGCATTCATCTGTGCCCCAGTATATCTGGCACCGACTACAAAGCCCCTCTGTTCTTAGCATGAGCCCCATCTCTGGGCCTTGTCAAACAAACGGATCCTGGCAACTCTCTCCTGGGCATGTGCCACGGCCGTTGTCTGGCCTGCCGTGGCTCGTGGAGCCCGGGTTCCTGGCATCTTCAGAAGTACTAAGTATTAATGGTGGTGCCCTCCTTCCTCGTTTACATTCATTAAAACAGTGAACTGGGCTCCCCCAGAGTGCTGGAAGGCTGTGCCAAGCCTGCCGCAGACGATAAACCGGAGCAACCTCTCACTGCCACCTCTCTTTGCTTTCTTCTGCCTGTCCCTGAGCTGCTCTCTGTCTGAGATGGTGCCCCTGCGGCACCCCTCTGTGGGCAGTGGGCTACCGTCTATTGGCAGGATTCTGCCTCAGTTCTGTTTTTAACTAATCTTTTCTTTCCCCTTGCTGTTGTCATCTATGTTATAATACTGTGTAGTCGTCATTTTGAGCTACTTTATATTTAAATTGTTCACTGTGGGTTTCAGTGGCATAGATACAAGCCATTACAGTGCTACATCCAAGCTCAAAGCTCAGATTATTAGAGCAAGATGCAGATCCAAAGGCTTTGAAAGCCTCTCATGACAAACATCTGAAATATGACGTTGATCACGTCCAGTCATGTTAGAGTAAAAAGAAATCTACACCTCAGAATGGAAGTGAAGACAGCAGGAGTCTGACACTGTACAAGCAAGGAGAGCTCAAGTCGCACACAATCACAGCGCTAAACCCGCACACAATCACAGCGCTAAGCCATGCTATCAGAACACTACAGTACAGTACTAATCTTGACAATCTTTCCATTTAAAATAAATCAAATTTTCGCATTTTTTTTTTTTAGAGAATGAGACACACCAATTACAGTTTTTGCAAATCAGTGCCTTGCGTGCCAAGAACATGCCCTGGGAATGTCAGTTTTAGAGTTTTGAATAGAGTTAGAGTTTCAAATACTTGATATTTGGGCATTTAAAGGACTGCTTTGGTTTTGTAAGGTCTTCAACAAATTTTGTTGAAAATCAGAGTCAGTGAAGGTGGTTCCATGTCTGTTTAAGGTAAGGAAATGGACATATTAAAACTTTGCAAAAAAACATTCATGTATTTTTGAGCACCATATAAAATAATATATGGTATGTACACTTGCAATCCAGTCCAGTGTCTTGAATCAACATGTGATAGTGGCAGAGACTTGGATCCAACTGTCTGTCATTGAAGTTGTCAAATGTAACTCCCAGACAACCCCCCCCCCCCCCCCCCCCCAACTACAGCATAATTTGCATATGCAAAGAAGTACTGTAGAAAATATCAACCTTGTTTAATAGTCACTGTTAAAAGTTTTTTGTTTGCTTTTCTTTTAAAGGTTTCAAAGTCAAACCGCTGTCATATTATTGCATGTCTGCAATGTGTCTTAATTGTATGCTATAATACAGTCATAGTCAATAAATTAGAATACTCAATTACTCAATTATATGGACAATTTAAACACAGACTGATGTTGCATGAATTTCTGTTAATTATGATTT
This sequence comes from Crenichthys baileyi, assembly GCA_036173005.1. Taxonomy (NCBI): domain Eukaryota; kingdom Metazoa; phylum Chordata; class Actinopteri; order Cyprinodontiformes; family Goodeidae; genus Crenichthys; species Crenichthys baileyi. The sequence goes on along the minus strand of JAHHUM010001210.1, from coordinate 501,546 downwards.
GTCTCTTACAGCTAATAAAAACAAGACATTTAAGATTAGATTACATCAGACCAATAAAAAAAGGTTTTTAATGCAGAAATGTGGGCTTAATGAAAGGTATGTTTAATACCTGCTCAAAGATTGTTATTTTAGAAAGGTACTTTTATTCTGACAAACGAGTCTCATCGCAACACATATTCTAATTTACTAAATATGACTCTATATGGGTAAAAGTAAATAACACTCAAGCATGGCCATTCTAAACATTTGCTACCAGGGGTTTAGATTTTTTGGACGTGGCCCAAAACAATGTGGCACAAAAATTTCATATTAGAGACACAATCTACTGCACACAAGTGCCACTGCTACAAAACGTATACCTAAATCTGCAACCTAAATGTTGTAACAACTGTTAAATATTAATGTCTCTTGCTACACTACACAGACACTCTGTCTGCACTGATGAAGATGTTTTCACCTCAGCATGCTGAAGGTTTTGAGTGGCTCCAATGGCACAGAAATCCAACCTATTTTTTTCACTAATTCAGCTAATATAGAACTTTCATTCCCAAATGGTCAGACAGTTATTAAGTATGGAAAAAAAGACATCATGGCAAGAATCTGTTCTAGTACAGAAGCCCACCCTTCATCCTAATTCACATGTACCATACACATATAGACACATGCTGCAAAGATGTGAGAGCACTTGATGTTTCACAAAATGCACTTAGTTTCTTCACTTTTAGATAAGTAACAGTAACAGCAGCTCTAACCATCCAGTACATATCTAAAGATGAACTTTGTCTTAATCTTATGATGTTTTTTCAAGGGCACAGACTGCAGGAACAAATTGGTTCACACCATTTTTATGCCAATCATTACGCAAATCTTTTTAAACCCTACACCAGCGACTCAAGACCTCTCAAGATCTAAAAAGCAAAAAACTTTCATTCTAAAGCTATTGTGTTTCATAAATTGTCATTCTTAGTTTCAATGCCTTGCTAGTAAGTGCGGGAACAGGCATTGACACAGAACTGCCATTTGTGTCCATAACTGTTACACAATCTGTTTTGTTTGGTCAATTAAAGTTACCAAATATGGTTCCTTCCCATAGAAATAGATACGAAATATGGGTTCTTTCTCTTTATTTTGAAACATGTGGCTGTTTGACTGACATTTCTCATTGCCACCATGCGAACCCTCAGCTCAAGCATCATGCAGACCATAGAGATGACAGGAGCTCAACACAACACAGAACGGTATCCCAGTGACCTCTGCAGCTCAGGGAGTGGCTAACTGGTTCACTCGTAGCTTGGAACTGAACTCTGTACAAACTGTGACAAGTAACATGGCACCCTTTTCTCTGCGCTCAGAAACCTTCATATCAAAATAACTTTAAATGAAGCTTGCTGTTCACCAGAGCTCCCATGAGCTGTGACTCTATGTTTGGGGTCATCTTGCTTAGAAAGAATGTTTGTGTGAGTATGAAATGAATTAACATCGCTCCCTAAACCTATTGGCACCCCTTGTAAAGCTGTGTAAAATGTCTTCTCTCATACTCTCACCCTAAAACATTTAGAAAAATGTAACCTTTAATTAGAGTATTATTCATTGGGGAAAAAAAACATGTTACTTTTTACAGCCCTATAATTTTTTTTAAAAATTGGGAGCATATAGAGAGAAGGATCTCTGCACAATCTCTCCAGATCATCCAGAGTCAAGGATGATCTCTGTAGAGCAATCTCTCTCTACAGCTCACTCCACAGGTTTTTTGTAGGATTTAGGACTGGGAACAAAGCCATGCACAAAGGTTGATTTTGTGTCTGATTAACCATTTTTCAGTCAAGTTTACTTTTACCTGAAGAAAAGACTGAATGTATTTTATTTGGTGACAATGCTATCATTGATGTTGGTTTTCTAACTTTTAATTTAGATAGTTCTGTAAAGAACTTGGGACTAATATTTGAGAAAGATTTCAAACTCAAAAGTCATAAAGACAAGCTTTTATTATTTATATTTTCTGGCCAAAGTTAAACCTTTTCCAAATCGTTCTGACCTGGAGAAGGCCATTCATGCCTTTATTAGCTCCAGAACTGATTTTTGCAAGGCCCTTTAATTCAGTCTCTCTTAGTTATCCCTCAAACGCTTTCAGCTTGTCCAAAACGCAGCTGCCTGTCTTTGAGGTCTTTGAATAAGATATTATTGGATATACCAAGGACCAGGTCAAAACGCTGGGGTAATCGTGCTTTCATAGCGGCCCAGATCCTGGAACCAGCTCCCCCTGGATCTACATTCCACCACTGATCATTTTAAAGTAATTTTAAATCAAATATCAAAACTCATTAATTCAGGCTGGCTCTAAATAGCAAGTAGCAAGTATTATGTTTTGATTATCTCTGCATGTATTTTTACTGTTTTGGATTATAAAGCACGTTGGTCGTTTTTATTGGCTGTGTAAAGGGCTTTATAAATACACCACTGATAGATTGAATTTACCTATATGTTTTGAATCATTATCCTGCTGAAAAATCCAAAGATTACCCATTTTTAGTTTACTGGCAGAAACTACTGGATAAACTATGGATTTTATAAACATTTCCAACGTGAGATTATGCTGCTCCAGTAAAAATGGAAAAAAAAAACATGTATTTTTAGGTTTTTTACACATCGTTACCACAGGTTAGAAACAAGTGCAGAGGTCGCTGACGATGCTGCGATCAGGCTAGGCCGAGAGAACGATAATCTCTGGTGAGATGACAGAATGCCAAGCTGAAGGGAAAACTTGCTGGAAGAGAGACAAGAGCAACAGCTCACTGTAGGGGCAGCAGGCAGAGCTAAAGGAGTCACTAAATAGACAGATGAGGGAGGCAAGTGTTAATTAAAAACAGCAAGCAAGGATGAGGAAGGGGATTATGTCAAGCCTGGAGTCTAGAATTAGAGGAAAAGAGATTTTAAAAAAGGGCACACTTTAATTAGCTTTGTTGGACGAAGAGTCATATGTTAGCACTAACCCCTAGCTAAGACTAGTTGTCAATTGTATTAATAAAACACAATTTCAGTGCAGCCAGGCCAGGTTGGTTGTAGCTACTTAGGCTTGGCTAGAGGATCATGCTTGGACAGTACACATAACAATAGTAACTTGTGCTGCAGCGATGACAGAGGCCGATGGAGTGAGTGAGTGAATTAAAAAAAAACAACTGGCTATTTGCTCTAACCAACCTTAGTATGTCATTAACGCCCCCCCATGGCCTCACAGCCACCCTGACTGGACAGTATGAGCTTATCACAGGAAGCAAAAGGAATAATTACCCAAATACTATCCAGCATAGCCATCTTTAATCAGAGAAGTGTGTAATTACTGCCACACAAATGAGTTTTGTTCATTACTAGGCTGCTGTAACATCTTCTCCAATGGATTCTTCATCATTCTGGAGTCTATTACTTACTGACGTGGCAGCAAACTGGGGACAGACAAAAACACAATTGTCATTTGTCGGAAAGGAAAAAAATGCTCAGAGACAAGCATTTTTTAAAGATGCCCAAAGTGCTTAGATACGATAGAGGGCAAGTAAGACAAACAAAATGAAGCCAGGATGACTAGAGACATTTTTTTAAATCAACTTTCACTTGATTAACTCCCTCTTCTCTGAAAAATCTAATTTCTGCATATTTACATGTATACATTTGCATTCATTTACTGACATACTCAGCTTTATTTATGGCAGAGGTTTATTACACCCCTTCCCAAACATAAACTGCTCTGGAAAGCATTTCCGAGGCGTGTTTTTTCTTTGTTGTTACACGTGATGTGTATTTTCCCAGGGTCCATGCTAGCACACTAATCTTGTGGAGCCAGATGTGCTGGTAAAAGGCAAGCCACAAAGCCTCCACCACTAGACGTCTCTGCATTGCTCCTGGCCAGATATGATGCTGCATCCCTGGGGGCATTAGCTGAGAGCTTTTGCCGGGCTCCAAATAGAACCATGTTCGTGTTCTGGAGACAGCAGCATAATGGAACCGTATAAGGGAGGAGGACCAGTCAAACTTATGGTCTATCGTGGAAAACAACTTGTACAGCACTTTTATAAGGAAAACTTGTGTTTATGAATGATAATTAAAGACATTTGCTTTGCTGGGTAGTAATTGACAAATAGAGCTCTTCTTAGTTCATAGTATTTGTTGAAATTTTCAGACTGCCCCAGATATTCCTAATAAGAATTTTAAAGGAGGATAAACTGAGACTATTTGTAGTACCTTGCAAAACTACAGTTTTAATACCCTTTAAACCTTTTCATATTTTGTCATATTACAACCTCAAATAGGAATGTATTCTATTGGGATTTGATTTGGCAAACAAACACAGAGTAGTCCTTAAAAGTGGAGCAAGTAAATACCAACTTTTCCTGTAATTACAAATGTACCCAAAGTTGTAACATATACTGTAAACCTCTAAAAAGAATTAAAGTTTTTGCAAACACTAGTGATTAAGACTTGCCACCAAGTCTCCGAGTGATTTAGGTCTCCATACATCTTTTCATCAACCATTGCCACAGCATGATGCTGCTACTGTCAGAGGGGGTGGTCTTCGCAGTAGGGTCCAAATGCAGGCAGGCAGGCAGAGGCAGTATGGTAGGTAAAAAATGTTTACTAGAACAAAAAGAAAGACTAACAAAAAACAATTGCCCTGTAGTCACTACTATCAGTCCTTCCTTGCCCTCTGACCTCTTCCCTGTTCCTGCTGAGGGAAAGCATCCCCACAGCATGATATTGCCACCACCATCTTTCATGGTAGTATTGGTATGCTCAGGGTCATGTACAGTTTTAGTTTTTTGCCACATTTAGCATTTGTATGTAATTTTCCTCATCTGACCAGAGCACTTATTGCCATGTTTGCTGTATCCCCAATTTGGCTAGTGGCAAAATGAATTTCTTTCTGGCTTTGTGTCAACAATGGCTTTCTTATTGCCAGTGTTCCAGATTTGTAGAAGGCACAACTAATCCTGCCAACAGATTCTCCCACCTGAACTGTAGATCTCTGCATCCCTTGGCTGTCTTTGTGAATGATGCTCTCCTTGCACGGCCTGTCAGATTAGGTGGACGGACATGTCTTGGTAGGTTTGCAGTTGTGCCATACTATTTTCAGATGAACAGTGCTCTGTGAGATGTTCAATACTTGGTATATTGTTTTAAATCTGACCCTATTTTATACTTCCCCACTATTTTCTCCCTCACCTGTCTGCTGTGTTCCTTGCTGTTTGTTCACTGATGCTTATGAAGGCAAATGACATTTTATTTAGGGGTGTTAGAGTAACGGAGGGCAGAATCCATATGTTCTCTTTAGATTTTTTGCTGTAAACCATGTATCCCCTTTTTTTCCACTTCACAATTATGCACTACTTTAGACAGATCAATTACATTAAATCCCAATAAGACAAAGTTCAAGTGGTATAAATACTTTTGCAAGGCACTATATCTGTGTACTAGCACCAGAAAATTAAGATAAAAAATCTCAAACTTCTTCCAACATCCTTGTTTGATTTACCGAGGAGGATTTCAAAACTGCCTTTAAGCCCAATCAATCATAGCAGCATAAAGCATTTTGGAGGGAAAAAAAAAGTATGCTGAATTGCCTCTGGATCAGCATCCACTCTGAAACACTTCATGTTGTGCCATTTTGGAAGGCAGGAAAAGCAATGTCACAGCAAGTAGCGCCGCAGCGCCCGTATTTCCATCCCGACTGAGTGGCGGTAATTGTCAAGTTGTCGAGCGGGCTTTTGTGGCTGCAGACGGAGCTGGCGGAGACCATCAGTAGAAAATTACATAGCAAAACAACAATCAGCTCTCCCACTGTACTTAAAAAGAAAAAGTCTCCCAACAACAGGAGGATCCAAGTGGAGATGAAAGCAACCCAAAGTGGGACTGTTTGCTTCACATTTCTTTTGTCTTGAGAGGGAAATGTCAATGGAAACCCAAGTGAAAAAAAAAAACTAAAGAAGGGAGAAAATCCACTGGAGCCTTCATTGGCCATTCCTCAAACATCTGACAACAAATCATTATGCAGTCACTACGATTGATCAACCGTCACCTGGTAATTGATATAAACATAGAAAGAGTTGTTTTTATTCCAGGCTTCTCTGATGTTGCTGCCACTTTGCCATTAAAAACATTAGAGCTGGTCCTTTTTTTATTACCACTTGTCTCTAAGGCAAACAGCTCAATAAATCAACCAGTGTTCAAAGGAATCAGACACAAACAGCTTGTTTAAATAAGATTTAAATTTTATCACCTGAATTTCTTTTCCTGGTCTCATCTTATTTCACCCCCTCTCCTGAAAGCCCTTTTTATGCTAGGGATACTTAAGTAACCAGTTTTTTTGTACAGATAGTTTAAAATACTGCTAAACATCAACCATGTTACCTGCTACTGCCTACCTTCAAATAACAAAATATGAGGTCCTTAGTCCCACAAAAAAAAAAAAAAAAAAAAAAAATATATATATATATATATATATTATATATATATATATATATATATATATATATATACAGTATATATATATTATATATACAGTATATATATATATATATATATACTGTACACACCAAAAGTTTGGACACACCTTCTCATTCAAAGAGTTTTCTTTATTTTCATGACTATAATTATTGTAGCTTCACACTGAAGGCATCAAAACTATGAATTAAGACATGTGGAATTATATACTGAACAAAATGTGTGAAACAACTGAAAATATGTCTTATATTCTAGGTTGTTCAAAGTAGCCACCTTTTGCTTTGATTACTGCTCTGCACACTCTTGGCATTCTGTTGATGAGCTTCAAGAGGTAGTCACCTGAAATGGTTTCCCAACAGTCTTGAAAGAGTTCCCAGAGATGCTTAGCACTTGTTGGCCCTTTTCCCTTCACTCTGCGGTGCAGCTCACCCCAAACCATCTTGATTGGGTTCAGGTCCGGTGACTGTGGAGGCCAGGTCATCTGCCGCAGCACCCCATCACTCTCCTTCTTGGTCAAATAGGCCTTACATAGCCTGGAGGTGTGTTTGGGGTCATTGTCCTGTTGAAAAATAAATGATGGTCCAACTAAACGCAAACCGGATGGAATAGCATGCCGCTGCAAGATGCTGTGGTAGCCATGCTGGTTCAGTATGCCTTCAATTTTGAATAAATCCCCAACAGTGTCACCAGCAAAGCACCCCCAAACCATCACACCTCCTCCTCCATGCTTCACGGTGGGAACCAGGCATGTAGAGTCCATCCGTTCACCTCTTCTGCACCGCACAAAGACATGGTGGTTGGAACCAAAGATCTCAAACTTGGACTCATCGGACCAAAGCACAGATTTCCACTGGTCTAATGTCCATTCCTGATGTTCTTTAGCCCAAACAAGTCTCTTCTGCTTGTTGCCTGTCCTCAGCAGTGGTTTCTTAGCAGCTATTTTACCATGAAGACCTGATTCACACAGACTCCTATTAACAGTTGTTCTAGAGATGTTTCTGCTGCTAGAACTCTGTATGGCATTGACCTGTTCTCTAATCTGAGCTGCTGTTAACCAGCGATTTCTGAGGCTGTTGACTTGGATGAACTTATCTTACACAACAGAGGTGTCTCTTGGTCTTCCTTTCTTGAGGCGGTCCTCATGTGAGCCAGTTTCTTTGTAGCGCTTGATGGTTTTTGCGACTGCACTTGGGGACACTTTCAATGTTTTCCCAATTGTTCGGAATGACTGACCTTCATTTCTTAAAGTAATGTTTTTCTTTACTTAGCTGCTTTTCTCTTGCCATAATACAAATTCTAACAGTCTATTCAGTAGGACTATCAGCTGTGTACTGTATCCACCTCCTGCACAACACAACTGATGGTCCCAACCCCATTTATAAGGCTTGAAATCCCACTTATTAAACCTGACAGGGCACACCTGTGAAGTGAAAACCATTTCAGGTGACTACCTCTTGAAGCTCATCAACAGAATGCCAAGAGTGTGCGGAGCAGTAATCAAAGCAAAAAGTGGCTACTTTGAAGAACCTATTTTCAAAATGTCAAAAATATGTCTTTGAAGACATATTTTCAGTTGTTTCACACTTTTTGTTCAGTATATAATCCACATGTGTTAATTCATAGTTTTGATGCCTTCAGTGCGAAGCTACAATATTCATAGTCATGAAAATAATATATATATATATTATATATATATATATATATATATATATATATATATATATATTATTTTTTTTTTTTTTTTTGTGGGACTAAGGACCTCATATTTTGTTATTTGAAGGTAGGCAGTAGCAGGTAACATGGTCGATGTTTAGCAGTATTTTAAACTATCTGTACAAAAAAACTGGTTACTCAAGTATCCCTAGCATAAAAAGGGCTTTCAGGAGAGGGGGTGAAATAAGATGAGACCTGTGTATATACCTGTGATGGACTGGTACCCTGCCTCTCGCCGTGGACTGCTGGAGATAGGCACCAGCTCCCCAGTGACCCACTATGGAATAAGCGGCATAGAAGATGAAAGAAAATTGTTTTCATCAAATATTGAGAAGGGTATAAAAAATGGCATGCCATTTGTATTAAAAGGCAAATAAAAATAGACAAGAATTCATTTTCAAATGTATTGCTAATTTTTCATTGATTATCTAAGAGATCCCTGACTCATTTCCAATAAGGAAGAATCTTCTTGGTTGAATGGAAATAATTTTAAATATAGTACCTAGTTGTTGTTTCTTCATACATGGTGTCTCCTATAATGCTGGGGATAACGAATTCTGCAGCAAAAACAGCAAAATTTGGATTTGGCCAATTAAATTTGTACTCAAGGCTTCAAATGAGAAGCAGTTGCATATATACTTCTAACGAAAAAGGGAAAAAAAGAGTGTTGAGGGAAGGACATAACTAATGATGCTTGTCTGGTCTTAATCTTTGTGCATGTGTAGCTGGGTCACCTACATGACCCAAAGCCAGTGTGGCAGGGCAGAACTGGATTAATGAGACTGTTTGGTCACTAGCGGGGTTGTTGTGCTTCACAGTTCATGTAAGTGAACAAGTTTGTTGTAGAGCACATTCGTCTTTCTCTGCTCTTCTCCTCAATACAGAAAACAACTAGGTACAAGAGGAGTACCATTTAACTTGCCTTCGTCCCTAATTACACCAAAGCACAAAGCAAACAGGAGATTTATCTCTAAACTGTAGTGAGCAAATTCGTTATATCGTTCCTGAGCTACAGCATGCCAGCTGTCAATTGCAGGGAGTGAGTTCAAGAGTCTCACCACAGTGGCTCTGCGACAAAAACTTGCCCTTATGCTCCTTCGTATGGCACCCAGCATTTTTTCCAGGCACAAAATAGTCTGAGCAAGAATCAGGAAAGGAAAGGAAAAGGAAGTTTATGCAAATAAATACAGGGGTTGGACAATGAAACTGAAACACCTGTCATTTTAGTGTGGGAGGTGTGTGGCTAAATTGGACCAGCCTGGTAGCCAGTCTTCATTGATTGCAGATTGCACCAGTAAGAGCAGAGTGTGAAGGTTCAATTAGCAGGGTAAGAGCACAGTTTGGCTCAAAATATTGAAATGCACACAACATTATGGGTGACATACCAGAGTTCAAAAGAGGACACATTGTTGGTGTACGTCTTGCTGGCGCATCTGTGACCAAGACAGCAAGTCTTTGTGATGTATCAAGAGCCACGGTATCCAGGGAAATGTCAGCATACCACCAAGAAGGACGAACCACATCCAACAGGATTAACTGTGGACGCAAGAGGAAGCTGTCTGAAAGGGATCTTCGAGTGCTAACCCGGATTATATCCAAAAAACATAAAACCACGGCTGCCCAAATCACGGCAGAATTAAATGTGCATCTCAACTCTCCTGTTTCCACCAGAACTGTCCGTCGGGAGCTCCACAGGGTCAATATACACGGCCGAGCTGCTATAGCGAAACCTTTGGTCACTCATCCCAATGCCAAGCGTCGGTTTAAATGGTGCAAGGAGCACAAATCTTGGGCTGTGGACAATGTGAAACATGTATTGTTCTCTGATAGTCCACCTTTACTGTTTTCCCCACATTTGGGAGAGTTACGGTGTGGAGAAGCCCCAAAGAAGCGTACCACCCAGACTGTTGAATGCCCAGAGTGAAGCATGGGGGTGGATCAGTGATGGTTTGGGCTGCCATATCATGGCATTCCCTTGGCCCAATACTTGTGCTAGATGGGCGCGTCACTGCCAAGGACTACCGAACCATTCTTGAGGACCATGTGCATCCAATGGTTCAAACATTGTATCCTGAAGGCGGTGCCATGTATCAGGATGACAATGCACCAATACACACAGCAAGACTGGTAAAAGATTGGTTTGATGAACATGAAAGTGAAGTTGAACATCTCCCATGGCCTGTACAGTCACGAGATCTAAATATTATTGAGCCACTTTGGGGTGTTTTGGAGGACCGAGTCAGCCACTATCCTGCAAGAAGAATGGCAGGACTTGTATATGTCATTCCCAAGACGAATTGACGCTGTTTTGCCTGCAAGAGGAGGCCCTACACCATAATAATAAAATATTGTGGTCTAAAACCAGGTGTTTCAGTTTCATTGTCCAACCCCTGTATATCTGCCACTTTTTACTGAGAGCTAGCCCATGTGTGCAGCTGCTTTTATACATTTGTGTGTGCGTGCCGAGAACAGTAACTCCCTAGTGTAAATGTAGGATCCTAATGCTTCATTTCATGCAGCACTGCCGGTGGAGGCTGGCGATTTTTATATCGGGTATTTATTCTGCTGCACACAGCATACAAAAGAAGGTGAATTGAATTTCATTTCTGGTGCCCAAAGCCATTAAACGATGGAAGAAATGAGAAAACAAATACCTGTTTCCAAAAACAGTTTGCTCATTTTAAAGGACATAGTTTGGATTTTATTTGGTGTAGTATATTTTGACCTCTGCAATTTCAAAGGTGGAATAGTTAAAAAAAGCTAACTATTAGCTGATTTGAAAATATCTGATATTAATTTATTAAAGTTTTTCAGAACCTAAAGAATAGAAAAGGACAAGACAAAATATTTTTAAAGTATTCTTCTGTCTTGTCCTAAAAGCTACACCTGGCCTGGCTCTGTGTTTAGCTGTGGCACATACCTGGAGGGGGGCAACAGCTGAGCTGCTGCTGCCAACAACTTAATGTTTTTCTTCTACAGATGATTCACTTGGCCCTGTTTTTCAGTGTTTTACTCTGTCTCTCCTAGCCATAGCTACTGGTTGAGCTTCTACTTTGACTAACTGTATATGCTTTCTTTCATACTCTAGACTTGAATACTGGCTCAGATTTCATCTGCTTGGCAGTCTTTCTCTCCTAGATGAAGCCACTAAAGAAGCTACCACCGTTAATGTTTTACTTTTCTCTCCCATAGAAAGTACTCCTGGATCGTTGCGTCTGTGTTCTTTTTGTGTCTCTGCTCTGTTCTCTCAAACCCCCAGTTGGTCGTGGCAGATGTTCGCTCACACTGACCCTGGCTCTGCGGGAGGTTTCTTGGTGTTAAAAGGGAGTTTTCCTTTCCACCGTTGCTACATACATGCTCAGAATGAGGGATTGCTGCAAAGTCAATGCAAGCGATGGCCCATTGTCGCTACATGCTCATCCAGGAGGAGTGAATCCTGCAAGTCACTGACTCGATGCAATCTGCTGCGTTTCCTCAAATAGGAAAATGTTGTAACCAATTGAATAATAAACTGAATTTGACTGCACTGTTAGACAATTAGGATCTATTGGGATGTATGTACCTGACTTGAAATCTGTATGATATGATTGATCTGACTTTTAAAGTGCCTTGAGACGACAAGTGAATTGGCGCTATATAAATAAACGGAATTTAATTAATTAGAATTGAAGAAAAAGTACAAAGAAAATACAGAGGTTGCACATACTTATTCAACTCCAACTAGGTCCCTGATTGGTGTCCCAACAAAGCAGTAACTCCTAATATATTATAAAAGCACCTTTTGATTTATTTTTAGGATTCAGTCTGTTGTCTGATGTTATCAGAATGTCAAACCTTCATTTGCTGATATTTGCCCTTTCTACCTTGCAACGGTTTTCTAACTTAGATTGTGAGAACATCTCCTGTTCATAGCAACCCCATGGATTTTCTTTTCTATTTAGTTCTGAGCTCCACTTACTCTATTAAAAAAACTTAAATTTTCTTCCAGTGAAATCTTTCTTATATTGATATTAATGGATGCCTGGGGTCATGCTAAGACAGCTGGAGGTATTGGACTTCACCGGAATGATGCTTGGAACTGTTTATATCATCCACCTTAACAATAGCCCCCAGCTCTAGCTGACAAAGAGTAACCTCATATATATGTATATTTTATATATTATATAATATTATATATATATATATATTATATATATATATATTATATATATATCGTCTTTTTTTCAACATCCCAAACAGATGTTTATTTTTCAGTTGGAGTGTAAAAGAATTTTGTCACATTAAAGGTGAAAAAGTTTTTTTTTTGTATAATTCAACACAGTCTCCCGTTTTTACCTCATAAATCCTGGTATTTTGACAAGGGTGTATACCTTTTAGAGACCCTGTAGCATAGGAACAAGGTAACCTTAAATCTTTGCACAAATTACTTACCGCTGTGTTTTTTCTACAGGGACAAACATCAGGATAAGCAAGTCCAAGAAGCAACATCAAAGGGCAAGAAAATTTATCTGGGATGTGACGCAAGAGCAGACATCTGTTTACTCCAATTGGCAACGCATTGACAGTGAAAAAAGGTGAATGTAAGAAAGAAAGATAGAGACACAAAGAGGTAGAAGCAAAATTACACTTCCTTGGGCTATGTTTTAGAATGAAGAAAGAGCCCATTTGCATAGTTGCCGTATCGGGCGTGAAGGTATGCTTGTGTAGAATATAAAGGTGTGAGAAATGAAAGTGTATGTTTTTGTTTAAGTCTGTGTGATTTTTGTCTTAGGCTGAATTTGAGCAGTTTTCTGTGCTGAAACACAGAAGTACACAAACACACACTTACATGCACATTTATTTCACAGAAGGTCTTTGCTCATGTGTCAGATCAAGTACACAATATGGTGTTCATTGAGAGCAACGTGTCAAAAGGGTTTAATGCCAATATCTGACTCCCTTGTATGGCTAGTACTGAAAATCAATACGCCGGCGTTCCCCTCTGAGAGCAAAACAGTCACACACAAACTGCTCTGTCACCATTAAGTCTCCCCAGAACCCTGTGTCGCCCCAAGGCTATGCTGCACCTGTCCACCTACACTTAGGGTGGCTACTAATATCTTTGATCCAGAGTGACAGGGTCCTAAACTTACAACCCTAACAATTTCCTGTTGCAGCGACAGGTCTCTTAGTTTTTCTGGTGTTTGAATGATGCTTTCAGAAATTTGTTCATCAATTTTCTATAGAGTATTTTTTATAATATTAAGTTTATAATTTCTTGTAGTGATTTACACACTGTTTGGTAAAAGTAAATGGTAGATGGCCTTCACTCGTATAGCGATTTGTCAAGTCCAAGGACTCCAAAGCGTTTTACACTACAGTCAGTCATCCATCCATCCATTTATACACACGTTCACAAACTGACAGTGGTAGGCAATACTGTAGCCACAGCTGCCCAGGGGCAGACTGACAGAAGCGGGGCTACCATACAATCGGCACCACTGGGCCCTCTGACCACCATCAGCAGGCAAAGAGGGTAAAGTCTCTTGCCCAATGACAAAAGGAATGGGGAGGACGGAGCAGGGGTTCAAACTGGCTTTGTCCTGTAACTCACTGGTTACACTTGAGCCACCTCCACCCCAAAGTATTTTTACCCCTTGAACATTTTGACATTTTAACTACATTTCAACCGCCAACATCCATGTTTTCAAAAGGATTTGTATGTGATAGACCAACACAAAAAAGGGCATGGATTTGAAGTTGAAGGAAAAGGACCCATGGTTTTAAAATATTTAGTAAAAATAGAAATTTGAAAAGTGTAGAGTGCATTTTTATTTGTATTCCACTCTCTTTATACTGGCACTACTTAATAAAATCAAGCTCAATTAATTACCTCCGGAGGTAACCTTACACTTTAACTAGATTTTTCTAAATTCTATAGAGATTCTTTAGAACACAGTTTGATATTTATACACCTTTATTCTAGTTGTGAAAACACAGACACACAACTTTCGCATATCATTAGCACTACTTCTGATTGAGATTGAGATTAGTAAGAAAACTAAAACATATATATATTGGTCAAAACTGGATTCAAATATTGAACACTGATTACTGATTTACTGATTTGATGTAAATACACCATGTGTGTAATTAAATCTCAGTATTAATAAAAAAAAACAAAAAGAACTGCTGTGTTATGTCATATAGGTATCAAAGTGTACATTAACACCCTTGACCTCGTTAATGCAACCCATCTTGGAGCAAGACTCTGACCACCATTGGACAAATGAAGGTGTATCATCACCCAAAGTGTATGGGGACCTCAACCTGCAGGGATTTTTCCCCTTCTAAAGTGAGTGCTTGCAGGAACAGAAATCGCTGAAAGGGCTAAAAGGTTCTTGCAATTTCAGTGTCCAGTGTGGTACCAAAGCGGGAATTCGGCCTTAAGAGCAAAATTAAAACAGGCATGCTGAGTTGTCAGTTGTTTACAGTGCAACCTCTGGGTCAGACAGAAGGGAGCACTTGACCTTGATCTTGCTTTAACTTTTACTGGCAAGTAACACTTGAAAATCCTACGTTATTGTAACACACAATTGATTTCTTTCATAGTAGCCAAATGTTTAAAATGACCATCACTGTTGTATCATTTCCCTAAATAAGGTCAGAAAAGGCAGGTGGTGGAGCATATCAAATGGTGAACTTGGGCTTACGCTGACGTTTACATTAGTCATTATATAAACTGCTCACGGATTATTTATGTTTTACTTTTCAAAATCTTACTTAGTTTTAAACTAAAATTATAGGATTATTTTAAGAAATACCCTGACCTGTATGACAATTATAAAAAGACAACGGCTTTAGATCATAACAACATAAAATTATATTTAGGAGGTTTCAGGAGATCATATGTGGGATAAGACATCAAGTTGACTGGATCTAGGGGAAAGGCAACATGTCATGGTAAGAAATCCTGCAATCTAATTAAAGTTTTTCTATTGAAGCCCTATCCAGTTGCTGTCACCATGACTGAAACAAATACACTATTATCATGAGTCACCGACCTGAAATGGGTGGACCTTTTGTGTATCCACTAAAAAGAAACATTGGCCGAGTCATTGAAAAGATACAAATGATTTATTGTAAGCAAAGTATGCAAATATGGCCATACACTGATGCGAGCTAACAACGCTGAAGTTGGCCTCCAATTTGTAACTTCATTAAATAAACCTTTACTTACCTCACACTTTAACTAGATTTTTCTAAATTCTATAGAGATTCTTTAGAACACAGTTTGATATTTATACACCTTTATTCTAGTTGTGAAAACACAGACACACAACTTTCACGTATTATTAGCACTACTTCTGATTGAGATTGAGATTAGTAAGAAAACTAAAACATATATATTGGTCAAACCTGGATTCAAATATTGAACACTGATTACTGATTTTTTATTAAAACACAGTTGCAATTTGTGAAATCCTTATGAATAATTACACCTGCAGAGATCTGAATTGCAATTCTCAAAGCAGCTCTAGTTGATAATTTATGTTATCTGCATTCATTTCAACCGGTCAGTGAGGATGACCATCAAATAGATTATAACGAAGGATTCTGGACAAAACAAACATGGTTCATTAAGATGCTTAAGTATTAATGATTAGGACTATTGTGCATTTATGACTGCAGTCGGATAAGGGTGGCTCGGTAGCGCATATATGTAAAACTTTATTATAAATTGATTGGGGATTATTTCAAAAATGCAATGGACACAGAGATGGAAACGAAAGTGGAAAAATAGGACAGAAAGGGAGAGTGGTGGGGCAAAAAGTTAAAAGGGAGAGAAGGAGATAAGAATAGAGGAGAGAACGAAGGATACAGAGAAAACAATATAACACCCTAGACGTCTGCTTCTACAGATGCAGAATGAGAGAGAAAAAATAAGAAAAACCACAGGGACAAACAATAAAGGCATATGTAACAACAAAAACTTTACTGAATAGTACACAGTACTATTTAATACAAGATGTATTTAGCGGAAACCGTAGCTCAATATAGAGTATATCTGTTTATCTGTAAACACCTGTATCCAAACACCTGTGGGTTTATGTGTGAGCGACCTTGTGTATATAAGATTTCTCTATGAGAATATTCAATAGCGGGCAAATGAAGCCAAAGACTTGCCCCCAAGGACCCGAGGCAGACAGGGAGGAGAACGGACCCACTGACATCCAAAGACCCCCCTAGAGAAGAGCAGAGGAGAGCCCCAGCAGCCACAGGGCAACCAGTCCCTGGACCAAAAAAGTTGTCCCCTTCATTCTGGGGTGGAGACAGGTAGACCAGCTGAGCCACTAGTCCAGACTAGGGCCGGGTTCTGCCCGAACTCCAACGACCCCGACCTACCAGCCATCCGAGCCCAGGCACAAGTCCAATGGAGTGCAACTGGGTGGGTGGGGCAGTGGGCCAGCCACACACAGACCCCCCAGCCCCCCCTGCACGGCACCCCCTGCTGCAAACGCTGCACCGAGCCCCCCCCCCAACTCATGCAGAAAAATATGTCTACAAGTAGCTGTCATGTTTGAGCCAATCAAACATCCAGATTTTAGTAAGAAATGTTTTCCCCTGTCATAACCCGTGGTCTAATTTTCAACCTGAAAGATCTTGAAATTGTTTTTCTTTGTGTTTACCTCCATCACTTTGTTTTTAAAGCCTTTTGCGCTCCATCAGCCCAAAGATTTATCATGTGCTGAAAAGGCAACAAACAACAAGCGTGCAGTCATCCTACTGTGATTGCTTCTAATTACCTCTTTAAAATTCGACCAGCAAGCTATTAAACATCCACATTCTCATTTTTTATCATGTTTTCTTATATCTTGAAACACTGCAAGCAATTAGTCCGAGTGGTTTTATTCATTAGGTTAAACTGCACACACGTTGGGGGCTGGGGGGGGTGGGGAAATGTGGCTGGACCAGGGAAATGTAGCTGGAGAAAGCGAAAGGAAAAATGACAGACAAAGGGATGCATAAGAGTGTATGGGAGAGATGATGGGGATCAAATGGGGAAAAAAAAGAGAGTATTAGTTGAAGTAAAAAGAAAGAGCGAGTTGAATATAGCTGAAAATACAAGCAGAGACAAATGGAACAATAATAAAAAAATGAAGCCATCCTGTCCACTCTGAAATAAGGACAGATCATCTGCATTGTGACAGGTGGATAATCACCCGTTAAAATCAATCATATGTCATCTACACAGCCAACAAACATGTGTTTGATGCAGAAAATAAATGGCAGACAGCAGATGCACCTATAAAACCAATGCAACAAAACATACACACACAGTCTCTCAGATGCTTTGCAAACAACAACAAAAAAAATACTGGTACCTGCAATAAAAACAGGCATAGACTTTATACCACATCCCCACTGCTCCCTAGCTCTCGTCGATACACACCCGATGTTATCTGTAAAGGGAGATTTATGCACTCGCTTGTGTGAATTTATGGCAGACGGCTTCTTCAGTCAGAGGAACGCCAGCTAAGAAATTGCTTTGTTGGGGCAAAGAGGAAAAAAAAGCTGATTTGAAAGATTTATTTCTATCTACAGCGAGCATGCATGATATATTCAATCTGTTCATTTGAGTGAAACAATCATTTCAGCAAGGAAAGACTATGAGACATGATAAGGTTGAATTGTGTTTAGCGCCACCTTGCCCCCAATGCCTGATGCAGAGGTGCTTGCAAGCACTTACTCAAATCTGTTTGGCTGTCATTGTTTTTGTTTGCAAAACAAACAAAAAAAAGCAGGGGTTGTTGGGATGATGCATCAGTTATGGCCTTTTGTTTGTTTTGCTTTGTGTTTATAGATTGATAGCTACCTGGAATCTGAGCACTGTGATCAAGGATCTTGGGGAAAAACATCCATACATTGAACAATTTCCCTTTTAGAAATAACAATTTGAAGTGTGGCACACATTTTTATTTAGCCCCCTTCACCAGTAAAATCAAAATTCAGTGGTACATAGAGCCCAGCTGTTTGTATTGTTATGTGCAATACAGTCTGGACTTTGACTGGGCCATTCTAACACATGAACATGCTTTGATCTAAACCATTCCATTGTAACTCTGGCTGTATGAGTTAGAGTCATTGTTCTGCTGGAAAGTGAATGTCCACCCCAGGCTCAAGTTTTCTTTTAGGACTTAGCTCCATCCATCATCCCATTGATTCTGACAAGCTAATAAAGAGCGACCCTCAAAGCATGATGATGCCACCAACATGTTTCACAGTGCGAATGGTAATTTCAGAGTAATGTGCAGTGTTAGACTCCCATCACAGATAACATTTTGCATGTAGGCCAAAAAGTTACATTTTGATGCTCGGTGAGATGTTCAAAGTTTGGGATATTTGTAAACCTATCCTACTCTTGAATTCTCCATAACTTTATCCCTGACCAGTCTGCTATGGTCATTGGTTTTATTGGTGTTTCCTAAAAAAGGTTCTCTCAGAATGATTGTATTTATGCTACAAATACTATACTTCTGTAGACAGTCCATTGCACTGGGTTTTATTTAGGGGCATCAGTGTAATAGGACCTAGATACAAATGAACACATTTCAAATCTCAATTTGTTTTTACAATTTAAAATACACCTTGCAAAAGTAGTCACCCTTTTGGCATTATTCATGTTTTGTTGCCTCACAACCTGGAATTAAAATGGATTGTTTGAGAGTTTGGACAATTTCATTTACAGAACATGCCTACAACTTTAAGATGTTTTTTTTTTTTTTTATTCGAAGCAAACAGCAAATTGGAAAAAATAATGGAAAACTTCAGCATGCATCACTTCTCACCGCCCTTAAATCATTACTTTGTAGAAGTCTAACCACAAATTCTCAATTGGATTGAGGCCCGGACTTTGATCAGGCTATTACAACACATTTAGATAGACTAACAGGGTTGCCCAAGAATATCCCAGTATTTAGCATTATCCATCTTTCCCCTCGATTAAGACCAGTTTCTGAGTCCCTGTTGCTGAAAAACATCCTAACCCTAACCCATTAAAAGATTTGGATATTTTTATACCCCACCCTGACTTGTACTTCTCAATAACTTAGTCCCTGACTTGTTTGAATAGCTCCTCGGTCTTCCTGGGGTGATGCCTCTAGTGGTGTTGCAGCCTCTGGAGCCTTTGAGAAAAGGTGTGTTTATACTGACTGATCATGTGACACTTGGATAGCACACAAGTGGACTTAGTTTTACTAGTTATTTAACTTCTGAAGGAAATTGGTTGCATCAGAACTTTTTAGGGGCTTCATAGCAATGGGGGTGGATATATATGCACAAGCCAATTTTAATTTTTTTATTTATTTAGTCATATATATATACTCATTACTCATTACTCATTTTACTTCATCAATTAAGACTACTTTGTGCAGATCCATCGCAAAATATAATATTTAAATTACAGATTAAATGTTACAGAATGTGTTAAAAGCTGGGGGGGGGGGTAACTATTTTCCATCTACTTCACAATTATGTACTACTTTTTATTGGTCTATCACAGAGAATACTGATAGAATACACTGAAACTTGTGGCTGTGACTTGACAAAATAAAACTAAAAATTGAGGGGGAATGCATACTTTTGCCAGGTAGTGTAAGATTTGAGCCAGAGTACAAACAGTATAGCAAGCAGAGAATGAAAATTTTTGCATCTGGTGGTCCCTACTTTGATGTCAGAGGAAAGAAAAGGTCGAGGTTTGATTGAGTAGCATGCTGAAGCTCAAACAAAGCCTGGTCTCAGAGGGATAAAAAGTAGGATTGCTGCATACGTGTGTTCCTATATATACACATCTCCACTTCCATAGAAAGGCCAACGCTTCAGATTTTCCTTCTCACAAACAATTCACTTGTGAACCATAACAAAATACATATTCAAGAACGATGAACAAAATTTCAACTAAGTACTTTGCAAATGCGATGTACTGCCAGTAGTTATTAATGGAAATATTATTTAAACATGTTAATATGACCACAGCAACATAAATACATGCGGTATATCTATTATACATCTATAAATATACAGGGACATGAAGTTGAAACTAAATGTTGATAACAACTAAAGCAATCCCCACTTAAAATTCAAAAAAAGTAATTTATATATAATAAAGTGGAATGCCATGGTTTGTGTAGCGGAGGACCCCGCAATGCAGACGAGCAGGCAGCATGACGGTAAGTGAAATGATTTAATTAACAAAAACTTACTACAGAGGGTGACGGCAAAAACAGACATGGGCAGGCTGGCAAAATAGGCTTGGCATGATTAAAAAGGACAGACATGAACAGAGACGGTGATCCAAAATGTTTCAGCGAGGAATGAACAGAACAGATGTGTATATATGGACCAAAAACCAGGTGAAACAAGGAGACTGAATGCTAGGTGCAGGTTAACCGAATGAAGATGATTGAAGACAGGAGAGAACAAAACGTGGCTGACTCTTGAATACAAACTTAAACAAAACTAGTAAACCATGAAACTAAAGCATAACCAGATCCAAAAAAACCTAACTTGACAAAACATGAACTAGAAGACAAAAACTAAAGCATGACCAGGAAAATAACAGAAGCATGATTCAAAACCTATCAATAATAATAATAATAATACGAAGAAGAAGAACCCAAAAACACCCACTAATCATGACAGGAATGGCGAAGTGAATAAGTATTGGACACAGAAACAAACAGCTGTTACACAAAAACAATTGCTGAACTCTTTCAATATTTAAAAAGCAACCCTACATCACATTAAGGCCAGTTAATAACATTTGGTTTGGTGTTAATTGGTGGCATTTAAAAATAGTATCAGCGGTACCAATGTATCACACAAAATGCATGTCATGATGGGTAAAAGCAAGGAACTCTCTCAAGAACTTTTAAAACTTATTTTTGCAAAACACACCTATGGCATCAGATATAGATTGATTTCCAAACTGGTGAATGTTCCAGTGAGAGCCACAGGGGCAATAATCCAGAAGTGGGAAGAACATGATTTCTTGTAAACCGGCCACGACCAGGTACCTTTGGCAAGATTTCTGACAGGGGTGTCTAAAGAATCATCCAAAGAGTTGTCCAAGTGCCAATGAGCATTTACTGGAGGTTTCAGAAAGATCTGGAATAAAAGGTACAGTTTTTCCAAGAGTATAATAGGCGATGTTTTCAACAGCAATGGTCTCTATGAACACTCCCTACACAAAACTTCACTGCTGAAGAAAAAGCACGTTGAAGCTTGTTTAAGATTTGCTGCACAACATTTGGACAAGTCCATATTCTCTTAGGAGAATAGAATCTAGTCAGATAAGATAAAAAATGTTACTTTTTGACATCATTGCACACACCGTGTTTGGAGGGCACTGGAGGGCGCTGCATGTCACTCCAAAAACACCATTGTAACAGTGAAGTCTGGAGGAGAGAACATTATGATGTGTGGCTGTTTTTCAGAATATGGTAATGGTAGACAAAAACAGAAAGTTTAATGTAGAAATGTACTGTGACGTTCTTAAAATGTATCTGAGGAGGGTGGATTTTTCACCAAGAGAATTAGAATAATTATCAAAAGTCACATTTAATGTAAGTTGTTGTAAATTATTTTGTATTATGATTTATTTCCATTAACTGTTGTTCTCATTACGGTTTGGGGCAGCTGACTTCCAGATGAAACCAAAAAGAGCTATAAACAACCTCCTGTTAACGTATTGAAGCCACATAACCACATTTTCTTACAGCAGACCATACTTAGATTATAGAAAATGATTTATTGGTTGTTAACGTGGGTACGACAAATCCCCAAGGCAGCTATGATTGACACATAGTCAGAACAAAAAGTTCCGTTTTCTTTTCCAATCTGAGAAAGTCGGATGCAAAAACACTCAAACTTCAAAAACAAGACCAAATCTTACATTATTAATTTAAAAAAACTTATATCTGCAAATTTCCAAAAAAAAAAAACAGCAAGGTTTTTCTGTTTTTTATACTAAATGATTTGAGCTGAAACTACCACATCAACCCTAATTGATGCTAAGTTTTTATTTTGTCTTTATTTAAATTTAAGAAAAAGTGTTAAATATTTAACTGAGCAGTTAACATTTATATAATCTTTATATTCTACCACAGATATTGTTGCTTTTCAATTAATTAACCTCAACAATGTGTTATCACCACTTTTATCGAAATGTCAGCACTGTTTGAATAAATCGCAACCAAAGAGAAAAAAAAATAATTAATGCACATTGGTCTTGGGTTTACCACTGATCTGAAAGGGTCAGATCAAATATGAAAATAGGATCCTAGTCAAAGCCTTTAATACCAACGCAGCATAACTTATGCATAACCCATGGTGGGGTCAAAAGATCAAAATCTTGTAAAATGTCTATGGATTACAGTAGATGAATTAGAGAGCCATCAAAACATTTTATTTACAGCATTTCTGAAAACTGAAAATTGCCTCTAGCCTTTATCAGTAACACTAAAGTACAATAATACAATAACTGTGAAAACTGGCCTTCTCTGACATCTGGACCAGAAGATATTGCCGGGGCAAATGGGCAAATTGATGGAAAACCCAAGCCAAAGATATTTTCTGAGAAAAATGTGTCACGCCTCACATTCCACTGCCAATTAAAGTGTCTGCACCTACAGCTGAATTACAGCACAGTTAACTATAATGAGCTGTAAAGTTTAATATCGCTGTCTGTCACACATAAAAAAGAAAAAGAATCTGCAAAATTTCAAGAAAGTTTGAAATAGTTTGCAGTATTAACAGTAATGACCATTAATATGTTATACAAAAAGCCTTTTTTTAACTGAGATGTTCCACGCCAATTAAGAATTTGGATTTAGCAGTTCATATAAAAATATCTCTGCTTCAATAAGACATTTCTGAATCGATCAAATATTTTGTCTAGGTAAAATCATCCATCCATTGTCTGCATATCTGATGTCGGGTGGTTGTCAGTAACCCGCCCAGGAGGGAAACCGGGAAATCCAGACATTTATCTATCCAGCGACACTCTCCGGCTCATTCTGTGTGATTCCAAGGCTTTCCATGGCCAGGATAGAAAAATATGATTCTCTCAGTGAGTTCTGGGTCTGCCTTTGTTTCTTCTGTCTGTCTCACGCACCCAGAAAACATAGGGGGAGGCGGACACAAGGCAGTCTCATCAGATGTCCGAGCCCCATTACCTGACTTCTTTGATGAAGAGTGACAGGGGCACTAATACAAGCTTTTCCTGGATGAAGAAGCTCCTCAGGCTGAGCCTGAAGCTCAACCTAATTCCTGTATTTGGGGTCTTGTCTGTTCAATGATAATCCATGTCTAATGAACATAGGTCAGGATTTGTGGTAAATCGCGAGCTTTACTTTTCACTTTAGCTGCTTCACCACCTTAACTTGGTAATGTGGTTTAAGTTGTCCAGTGATCCTGTGGGCTATGTTGTCTGGGGTTTTGGCACCTGGCGTCTCATATTGCAAACTGGCCCATAGGGGAAGGGTCAGACAAGGAGCAATTTGAGCATCATGATAGAAAAGTACCAAATAAATTGGCATACTTACCTGGGTATAGGATACTAGTGCAGCTCCTGGAACCAGGACTGGGCTAAGAGCTCCCCTGGTGGAGAGCCATGTGATTAAGTGACCAGCTGTTGAGTGGCCACTAGTTGAATGTCTGGTGATCAAACAATGGTAGTAGAGGCCTGCTGCTTGAGTGCCTTTTGATTGTCACCTGGTGGTCAAGTGGGTGGTAGTTGAGGGTCCGTCTCAGAGTACCAAGTGGTTAAGAGTCTGGTGGTCTTTTGCCTGATGGTCAAAGCTCTCATGGCCTTGACTCCAAGGGCTTGGACCAGCTCTGCTTGAAAACCCCCTGTGAGCTTTGGATGGTGAGGTCAAGTGCCACGTAAGCCTGGTGACGGGATCAGGAGCTGGGACATGCTGATTCTAAGAATCACAATGTAAATAAATCTACATTCTTTAAAGTCTTGGGCGGTTTTTTTTTCCTCTTTTTTTTCCTCTTCAATCTGGACCCTTGTCCTGATAAAAACCCTAAATTCCAGAGTTAGATTCACTCCTTGTCAACTCTTCATTATGCTAATCTTACCATCTTCTCAGTACAAAGACAAAAAAAATTTGATGAGCTTAAGGATCGCTTTAGGATCTTGGGGGGAGGTTAGTTCATCAGTACTGGTGGGGGAAGATGCACCTTTCAATAAGAGGAGCCTACGCTTCCCAACACCATGGTATACTCCATAAGGCCACACCCCATTTACTTTTACTAATGAATAATGTACCACATCCTGCTGGCTCCAGGTGCGACTTGACACAGCCATTAAAAGAAAATATGAATATTCAGTGGCGGGTGGTAATGAAATCAAAACGTTTAGGATGGGAGTCCATTTTTAGATCGAGTGTATATCTGCTGTGCTGAACTGGTAGACTGTGCTGATGGAGAGAAATGAGAGACTTTATGTGCACTGACAGGGCTGAAATTTCGCCCTGCACTTTTAATGGTTTGTCTGACAGCAGATGGAGATGTCACTGTGCTCACACTGATGGAGGCCATTTTGCTTTGGCAAAGCAACTGTGATTTGTTTGTCTGAGAGGACACTGATGGGTGGGAGGACAGAGAAATGACCCACTGGTCAACACTAACCATTTAGTTGCTTTAGAGAGCTTCAAATCTGAGTTGTCAAGGGTGGGGTTTGTTTCTGTGCATTGCTAAATTTACCGTTACACAGCCACGAATGTGTCAGATTCACAACTAGCATCTTAACACCTCAAAGTATATAAAGTCTCTTCCAGAACTATCCATACCTCTTATTTTGTTTTTTCCATTTTGTCACTTTACAACCACAACCTTTAATGTATTTTATCTGGATTTAATGTGAAATGCCAACACAAAATATCTCATAATTGTGAAGTGGAGGGATGTTAATACATGTTAACATTTTTACATAAACAAATCTGGAAAGTGTGGTGTGTATTCTTATTTAGCTCCCTTTAGTCTGATACCACCACATTACTTCAGTACAACCGATGGACAGAAGTTATCTAGTTAGTAAATAGAGTCTATCTGTGTGTAATTTAATATCAAAATAAATTCAGCTGTTCTCTTAAGACCTCAGTGGTTTATTAAACAAATGACATCATGAAGACTAAGGAAGACATCAGATAGGTCAGACATGAAGATGAAAAGTTTAAAGCCAGGCTATGCTATAAACAAACAAACAATATACTAAACTCTGAACATTTTACAGGAGACTGTTCAATTCTTCATCTGACAATAAAAACAGTTTGGAAAAACAACAAACCTACTAAAACATGGCCAGTCACCTAAATTGACAGGTGGGGCAATGAGAGCATTAATTAGAGAAATAGCCAAGAGACCCATGGTAACTCTGGAGGAACTCCAGAGATTCACAGCTTAGGTGCGAGAATCTAACGACTGGACAACATAGTTTTGCACTCCACACATGTAGCCTTTAAAGAGAAAAGAGAAAATTCATTATTGAAAGAAAGAGCCAAAGCCAGTCAGGATTTCAGTTTGCCAAAAGCCATTTATAGGACACCCCAACTATGTGCAAGAACACTGCACATCACCCTGAGCACACCATCCCCACGTGGTGGGGGCAACCTTATGCTGTGGGTGCTGTGGGGAAACCGATTAAAGTCGATGTGAAGATGGATGCAGATAAATACAGGGCAATATTTGAGAAAAATCTCTTATTGCTAAGCAATTGAGAACTGGAAGGAAATTCACCCTCCAACAAGACAACAATCCTAAACATAAAGCCAGAACTATAATGGAAATTATTAGATCAAAGCATATTCATGCGTTAGAACATCCTAGTCAAAGTCTAGACTTGAATCCATTTCAGAGTTTGTGACAAAAAAAAGATGCTCTCCATGCATTCTGACTGAGCTTGGGTTAATTTTTAAGGAAGAATGGACAAACTCCTCAGTTTCTAGATGTCCAAAAGAGATATAGAAGGTGACCTGAAGCTTGAACTACATTGCAGTGAAAGGTGGTTCTACAAAGCATTGACACAGAAGTGCTGAATGTAAATGCATGCTACACTTTTATTTGTAAAAAAAAAAAAATCTGAAAACCATGTATCATTTTCTTCCACTACAAATTTGTGGATTTCTTGTGTTAATGTATGACAGGATATCCCGATAAAATACATTGATGTTTATGGCAGTACCAAGACAAAATGAGCCAAAGTCAAGGGGTATGACTACTTTAGCTAGGCACTGTATCTTTTTTAGATCGTCTGCACATAAAGACAAAAAACATTATCAGATTCTCTCCTTAGTGTCCTTTTTCTATGCTCCACCAGTCTCCAGACCACACAGCTCTGGCATTTACAGGGTCAATCCAGCAGCAGAAAAGGAAAGGTTGTGAACAACGGAGCATGAGCCCATCATAGACAAATGACCAAGCCTAAGAAGGTTAATGCCCACCATGTGTGGAACAGCAAGCCGCAGGAGGCCGGCATCTTTGCAAAAAGCACGTTGCAGACACCCCGGCAGGCGTGCAGGGCTCTACCGCTGATTAATGCCATACTTTGGCTAATTACCTCCTCAGCGGACGTTAGCTTTAATGACACGAGTCATCAGAATACGTCAGCGTGGATGGATGGTCGGTTTAAAGAAGGGAGGGGGGAGTGTAGAGGAGGAAAACAGGAGAGATATCAGTGTATCGGAGCGTCTGAGAAAGCCATCGACTCCACCTTCCCACCCCATTAGGTCGATTCTAGCGAGCCAGCCACTGTGCCATCCACATCTGAATAATAACTGCCGCTAAGTTGCAACCCTCTCACCCCGCCACCCTTTTCCTCAGCCCACCAGACCAGCAAGGACTGGGTCCATTTGGTACCCTGTGACGCTTTTAGTCAAACTCCAATTTACTCTAAAATGAATGGTCTTCACATTAACAAGAGCCTAAAATGCCTCAATCTCTGTGAAATCTGCCCTGCCTTCCTGCAACAGTGGGTATTAATCCAACAAACCAACACAAAGCCAATCGGAATGGACGGCGGCATCAAGCTGCTGACCCACCCATGGGTGATGAGCAACAAGCGCCTGATTGGCTCAGAGCGCTGTCCCAATGTGTGGTCATTTAAGCCCCAGTAGAAGAAGTGAACTCTGATGGCAAAGCTAATTTGGATATTCCCTCAACCGTGAAATATGGAAGAGAGTTACTAAATGAGCAATTAATCCCATCGAGATACCATGTACCTGAAAGGAACTTAGATGGAGGAAGAAAAAGGGAACAATGTAGATAAAGGGGAGAATTTCCATTTTAACTTTCAGTTCTGCAAAAAGTTTTCAGATGCACTATGATGTCACGTATTTATGTACAGGCAAGGCTTAGGTTTGACATTTTCCCTTGAAGGTACCCATTAATTGCCAGAGGATTCCTTTAAACTCTTTCTCAGAGGTTACATATTATTGTGCAGGCCATCAGCGCTCCACTGGAAATCTTAGATATTTTTGCCATTCATATGTCTAAATATATTCGTTTTCGCTGTTGGTGTACATTACACAGCACCCTAATAAAAAGGAGACTTTCCTGCGGACAGTGGAGGCTATAGGACCTTGAGTTTCTGCCAAGTCTTGTTCTTAAATATGACAGTGAGGGTGATTCAGGCCTCAGAGAAGGCAATGAAAAGGGAATGAGATGGAAAGGGGTGGCCCACGTCTCTCTGCTCTTTGCTGTGCAAAGGGAAAGAAAAGGGTTCATCCCAGTGCCACAGACAAGTGCATGTTTTAAGTGTCTGGCACTGTGACATGTGGCTGAAGGAATGGCTCTACAGCCCTCCTTGTGTCTCTTCTGGGATATGGATAGAAAGGAAAGGGATGTATGTGACTAGGTTTTTATTTCTTCCAGTGCTTATTAATAGTGGTCCACAATCAAAGTAATAAAGCCATTTTTAACACACTTCCCTTTTGAGTTGCACCACTGATAAAGATGTGTCAAAAGGCACCTTGAAATAAATTTATCTTTTATTGCAGGGACATAATCTCCTTTACAAAAACATTTAAAAATATAACCTTTAATATAAGTACCTTTATAGATGTGGGGGGGGGTGTGTACAACCCACAAATAGGAGAAGCACACGCCCCTATTATTTTCTTTGAAATAACCCACACCAGTACCGTGGCACTAGCACCCAGTGATCCTTTCTGATTTTCCTTCAGAACCATCATACTTGTGATAAAACTACCCAAGGCCAATCCCTCAGGTTTTCTATACAAATTAGGCCATGTTTTTGAGATGGGCAATGAAGCAGTTTGGTTTCTCCTGGTATATCAAAGAGTTCATGATACTATGCACTCAAACAAGGTTTCTAAAGGACTTTGGGGAAAAAAAAAAGACCCACGGCATCACAGATCCTCAACCATACTTAACAGTGGACATGAGGTGCTTTTTGATATAAACATCCTTTGTATTGTGCCAAACCCACATTGAGTTTTGTTGCCGAGAAACTTCAGCTTTCTCAGTCTCATTTGTCCATACAATATGCTTCCAATTAAATCTTCTGCAATACCCCACATGCTTACATTTATGTCGGTAGGACAGCAAAACCTTTTTTTTTTTTTCTTAGTATGCCTCCCAAACACTTTGTTTTGGATGTTAATATCGATGAATAGTTGTAATGGGGACTTGATGACCTTAGAATCCCACTCTTTGCTGCAGTTCGCTAACAATGAGCTTTAGACATTTTATAACCTCCCTTAGCATCCACTTCACAATGCATGGCTGCAAGATAAGCATGGGATCTTGTCCGACCTTGATTGTCACATTTTTTTAAAATGGGCCTTATTTTACGTGATTTTTATACCCCATGGAAACAGAAAGTCCTGGTTTACTAATTAAAAGTCTGAAAATGCAAAATAACTTAAAAAGTAAAGTCTATCTTAATTCAAGTAAATCTATTTTTTTATGAATGATTAGGGTACTAAAAAGTAAGGCACTGATGTATTTGTTTAAATCAATTATTATGATTAATGTTTGGTTTTTGTCAGTTTAGTCATCAATAAAGCTTTATTTGTGGAGCACTTTTCATATAAACATCAATTACAAACAGCTTTACATAGGTTAACAAACAGACAAACAAAAAACACTAGGATTTTTTTTGGCAACACACACAAACACAGTAGTGTTCTTCTTTCCATGTAGGGACCTTCTATTGACTTCCATTCATTGCTATAGCCTAACCCTGACCCTTATCCTAAACCTAACCCTTACCAGTATACGCCTTACCCTAAACCTAACCTAAGCTCAATTCATATCTTAGTCCTAAACCTAACCATTAGCCCGAATAACCCATTTTCCCTTGTCTGGACCAGTCAAAATGCTCACACAAAGGTGAATTTCCACACAATGTCGGTGTCCCATTAGGGATTGATCCACACAATGTTATCTATACATGCGAGCACACACACACACATGCATGCACACACAGACACACACACACACACACACACACACACACACACACACACACACACACACACACACACACTAGTTTGCAGCTGCTGCAGTGCCAGTTTTGTCCTTGGTGGTAAGTTAGAATAGTATTAAACTATTATCAATTCGCGCAAGACTGCCCCTGTCCTCTTTATTTAAATGAAAGCCATTGAATAATCTCTTCCATCCACTTTGTGTGTGTACAAGCTTTTGCGCACACCCCACATCAAGACGCACCCTTCCGCACACTAATAACTAGCAATCATGATAATCTATAACTGCACTCCAACTGAGTCCCTGGACAGGCATTACAGTCATGTTGCAGGCCAATAAATAACAGCCCATATAAAGCGCCTGTCCATTCTCGCACCCTGTGTGTATGCAAAATAGGTCAATAACACTATCCTGGAGGTCACTGCCAGACTGTGGGATCTTTTATCGACTGTACCGCAATTCCAAAGGAATTAGGCTTTGTCACAATTCATTGTAGTCGCTGCCTTTGGGTCTTTAAGAAAAAAAGGGGAGACTTCTGTGGGGATGACAAAACCCATTTGTCTTACAAGGTTGTGCGTGTCTGTTTGTTACTGCTTTGCTTTCAGTGACCTGAATAAAAACAGAAAATAAGCTTTTATGTTGTGCCTGTTGGTTCAAATCTCTTTTAATTTGAGTTCCAGATATTTTTCCAGCCTCTTATACGGCAAATTTATGACAGTGCTCCCAATTTTGCTCCACCTATAGCTTTAAACATGATTTGAATGAATGATTTGCGTACTTTTTCAAAAATGTAATCTTAAAGAAATCTGTATAAGGTAGCACCCCTTATACACCAATATTTTGTCTTTCTAAATAGGATATATTGTTCTAGTCAACAAAAAATCTTTAAAATTGTATTCCTCTGTTAGTAAATTGTAAGGCAAGGTAGGATTGTTTTTATAGCACTGTTCACACACTTGGTAATTGTAAGTGCTTTACAGGAAAACAAAGAAAGAGAAATAAAGAGATTTACAAAAATACTATGAAATATATTAAAACATTAATAGACAAATGTAAGGATCACATAAAAGAAGCAAATACAGAATTGCTTATTTGAAACAAATAAAAAGTTAAGACATGATAAAAATGACCTGATAAAGTAATCATTAACCTTTATAGAAAAACTGCAATAATGTTTTCAGTCCTGATTTAAAGAAGCTGACAGATTCTGCACATTTCATCTTTCTAAGCAGTTGGTTCCAGAGTTCAAAGTTAATGCTGCCTCCACTTGTTTAGTTCTGGGCCTGGAAAAACAATAAATTGAGCCTGCGTTCCTGATGACCTGCGAGTCTACATTGTTCATACCTGAAACTGATTGTTTCTCTGTAATTTCAATGACAGCCTCCAAGCAACATGAGCCAAGGCCAAACCTATGAGGATGTTTGTCAGTTTACTGTCATCAACAGCTATCAAACACGTGGCTCAATGCCCAGCTTGGGAAAATGTCCTTCGGTTTTTGTCCTCCTCCTCTCATATGGGTGAGTGATGCAGGGACGGAGAGATCCTCAAAGACAACCATCGTGTCCATTTTGTGGTTTCTAGTCTAGCTGCATTTAATCTCTTAAACAAGCACATCCAAATTTTCAGTTCTAAACATAAATTTTACACCATGTAGAGACACAAATTATACAAATAATACTAAAGTTCAATATACATTTTAGCAAATATTTCTGCAGCATTGTGGCTTTAAATATGGAACCGGCAAAACGAGAAACCGAGGCAAGGATGGAGGACCAAGGACGGAAAGAAATGAAGGACGTAAGGACTGATGGGGAGGTAAGAAACAAGAGAGAAAGGAGGTAAAACAGGAGGTAGAGGAAATAAAAAAGCAAGAACAGAAAAAGGCAAAGATAATTTTTTTTTCTTTATGGGGGAGAGGGAAGCTTCCAAGAGTTGATCGAAAGATGAATGGAACTGAATACAGTGCAATCCTGGGAGAAAGCCAACATAACATTTAACTGGGGCAGAGGTTCACCTTCCAACAGTACAATGACTCTAAATATAGAGCCAGACCTACAATGTACTGGTTTACATCAAATTGTATCCATGTGTTAGAATAGTCCAGTCAAAGTGCAGGCCTAAATCTAATTGAAAATATGCGACATAACCTGAAAATGTATGTTCACAGAAGATCACCATGGATTCTGACTAAACTTGAGCTATTTTAAAAAGAAGTAGGGAACAACTGGTGTTATAGCAACGTCTTTAAGTGGTTCAAATCCCATTTTTACCTCCACTCTTTGTTACTTTGAAATTAGTGCAAGGCAATAGTAGTTGAAGGCATATGCAAAGAGGAAGGACTAGAAGTAGCAACAGAAAATGGGATTTATTCAAAGGTTTATCACTGCTTATAAAGCAGAGTAAATCAGGACAAATGCTTTAAAGGACACTAGCCTTTTTTGTGTGAAATCACAGACTTCAATCAAAGTCTCTTCACAAGTATATAATGTTAGCTGATGCTGCTGCTCCACTAAGCTAGTGGCAAACTCTGTTAAGAGAAGCTGACAGACAGACTGGAGAACAGTGTCTGTTGGGTTTTGATACTGTCACTAGAGATCTCTTCCTTCCAATTTCTGCAATTCCTCTTTGTCCACCGCTCGACTCGTTCTCCCTCCTGGTCTCATCATGATGGCCTTAGCATGAAGGAGCCATCTGTCACTCTGCTCATTCCCACTCGGGTCCTGGGAGCCCGACACTCGCCTCTCACCCGCCTTGCCTGTCATGTCCATTAGCTGACGGGAAAAGTGACAAGCGCCGACAAACGTCCCCAGCTTGAGTCTGTCAGTAACCCCCCCCCCCCCATCCCATAGCTCCTTCTGTTCATTTCCCTCTAAAGCCATTCACAAACATACGACTAAATGTATATATCCATGTATGCTTGATAAGTCTTGTTGCCGAGGCTATACAGGCAACCATCTGAGAGCTCACATTCAATTGCTTTTCTCCATTTTGCTTCAGCATGACATAATGACAGTGTAAAGTACAAGCAGAAGAATAGAAAAGATGGAGAGAGCCAGGCACAGAGTGGTGTTCCCCCATCTGACCATCATGAGCAACATGTCAGACGAGGACAGGAGACAGAGGACTTGACATGGGCCAGCCCACGTGGGGCAGGGTTGACGATGATGGGTAGGAGGGGAGAAGAATGGACAAGGGAGCCAGTAGAATGGGTAGAAATGAGTAGGTAAAAAAGGAAGGGCAGAATCTTTCAAAAAGGGAGGGGGGAGGTTGTGAAATCTCAGAACTTCAGCAAAAAGACGAAAGGAGCATAAGGGATAATGAGGTGAGACAGATGGAGAAAAGGAGGTGGGGAAATAGGGGGTCTTTACAACCTGTGCATCGATCGAGTTAGATTAGCTACAGCAGCCTCACCTCACTTTAAGGCAATACCTAACACACCTAAACCTCCCTCCTCACCCCTCCCTTCACCCCACTTTTAGGGGGTAGAGTTAGAGTTGAAGAGAATTTAGTGATAGCGCTTGACTGTCAGCTGAAGTGGCAGTTATAAATTTACTGCAGGATAGGCATTTACTGTGACGGTTCGGGGAATTGAGCGAGTGTGGCATTAGGCGTGGAAGAGACGATACACAGAAAGAAAGATGAAGCTAGATTGATATTACAGGGAGGGGTCAGTTTTCTGATCTTTGCCTACTATCAGACTCTGTGATAAAAGTGTCACTGACAGGCATGAAAACCTTCATGGGGATTCTGTCTTTGTCTACATTCGAGTAATTTGAGCTTGTAGCTAGGTAAAAAACAACGAACATAACGAGACAACTGTGGTGTGGCCATTTTACAGCCTTCACATCCACCCTATTACTTGTGGATAATTCCTTCCGTTTCCTAAAAGCCAAGGCCCGTAGCGCGCATGGCTTAGTTTGTTTGCTCCTTCGACATCACTTTGTCAATTGCATTCTATGGCGATGATGTTGGTTTCTTTTCAAGATAACTGCAAATACATATGCAGTGGACACAAACAACATTCTATCATGAATATTTCTTTCTCTATCTTTGAAAATAAAACGTCACACAATAGCAGGCCATACACTCACACCCTCAATGTCTTATACCTTGCTGTATAGGGGAAGTTGTCTTGCAAATTCTTTGAGGTGGGATTTAGGAGGCCATGCCATTAGTCATGATGTTCCCTTATCCAGACTGACAGTTTCTGAAAAAGCCATTCTTTGGATGAAATATTTTTTTTGGGAAACAGAAAACAATGGGTTTGTGTTGGGAGGATTAAATTCTTCTACACTGACTGGCTTGCAGAGGTCCCACAAGCCCCCAGTCTTGAACTGATTTTATTTGTAGTTTACACAACTGATTTACTAGATGTCAGTAGAAATATTAATGTCCAAATATACGCAGATGACACAAGCGTTTTTAAACGTGCAAAAAAATGTACAAGAAGTATGTATCTTTGATTGAAGTACGGCATTGGGATTTTAAGTTTGTCCAATACTTAACACTGGAAAAACTGTATAAGGTTTTCTAAACAAATCTAGCTTATAATGCATTTTAATATCTTTCTGAAAGGTAAAAAGCTCAATGATGTAATTAAACTTCAATATCCTGATGTTCTCCTACATTCAGAAATCGTGTCAACATTGCTGCCAAAACCCTTTAAGTTTACACAAGTAAGACCATTGCTAACAGTTAGTGTTGCCAGGATGTATCTTAATTTTATTATAATAATTTACATACAATTAGATAAAAAAATAGAATAACCATTTAAAAGAGTCTTTAAAACTTTTCACAAAAATGACTGCCTATTTATCACTGTGACATTTGGAGAAATAATTTATTGAGGTTTGCGCATTGTAAATAATTTTAAATTACACTTGCTTTTATATGTAAAAGTAAAATAAAATTTTATTTGTATGACACCTTTCACTGATTAAATCGCAAAGTGCTTCACAAAACATGTAAGAAAAACAAAGCAAATGAAGACAGCACATTTATAAACATCACATTAATTAAAAGCCTGTCTGTACCAATATGTTTTAGCTGTATTTTGAATTGATAAACAGAGTTGACAAGGCATAAAAACCATGGAAGGGATTTCGACAATCGGGGAACCTTGTTGGAGGGACTAACAGTAGATCCTGATCAGCAGACCCCAGAGTTTAGGCAGAAGACTGGGCCTTAAGCATATCTAAGATACATTAAGGGGCCTGACCCTGCAGAGCCCTAAAAGTTAAAACAAGAAGTTTAAAATGAAACCTAAAGCTATCTTGTAGCCAGTAAAGTGAAGCTAAGACAGGAGTAATGTAAGCTCTCCCCCTGCTGTTAAGTCCTGCCACATTCTGCACCATCTGAATGCGATGCACAGCAGATTTGTTAAAATAGGTAAAAAGTCAATTACAATACAATACAATACAATACGACCTGAAATAAAATGATAGTATATATATTGTGGATGAACTTGATCAAGCTTCTTAAAATGTGTTGTTTTAACAGTGTTAACATATGGGCCACACTGGTTATATCTATCACACTTACAAGGTTTTACCATGATCAAAAATACACATTGTACCCATTTAAATAAGTAAATGAAAGTAGATTTTGTATGTATGCAAAAAATCAAGCAACTATAAATATCTATGGCCGTGGAATCAACTATCAGAAATGCACAATAAGAGAAAAAATGCATGTGTGTGGAAGCATGCTGGTAATACATTTGTTGTTCCTGACAAAACATAAAGTTGTTCAAAACTAAATTAATAATGATACATTCGGTTTATAAGAAACTTACATTGAACTCTGTTTACATCCATAAATATGTATTAATTCATTATCTGGCAAGCAACCCAATTATATGCTCAAGTATAATTAGCAAAAATTGCTGGACAACAAACGTCAGTGTGTGTAAGATTTGGGCTTAATGATTATTGTAATAACTTCATGGTTACAAATCCTGTCATACTCTGGGAGCTAAAACACAACAAAGATAAGTGCAGCTACTACATTACACAAAGCAATGTAATTAGAACAGGGAATTTGGTAGAACATGAGCCAAAAAATATATTTATATTTAGACACCTGTTTTTCACACCTGCATCACAGTATGTTCCATGCAATTTTTTGCACACCAGGTGGAAAAAAATATAGGTTTTTGTGTCGGAAAATCCATCCATGAAAATGTCCTGTACTCTTTGTAAGCAAATTAACACCTAGCTAGCTAGTCATTTTCATAACTTGAAACTAAAACCTGACATAGATTTACAAATGAGAAATAACAATATATGATTACCAGAATAAAAAGTTAGGGAACTGGATTAAAGTGTAAAAAAATTCATTTGAACGCTAACTAAGGGAAATCCAAGCCAACAACATATACACCCATGATATTTTGCTGAGATCCACTGTGTGGCAGTCAATAAAACATGATGCACAGCAACTATGTTTACCTGAAAAAAGGCAACTGACATGTATTAAACAATATACAAATATACTATACAAATATACTTCTAAGGCAATATTTAAAAAAATCATTTTGTTGTCCGAGAGATACAGGTGGAGCAAAAACTGAACAGAACTCAGAATAATCAAGATGTAAATCCATTAAAACAGCAGCTTCTCAGTATTGAATGGTAGTTTCTACATGCAGTTAGGTTAGTTTTCCTCTCCCTGTTTGCATGATGACGACAACAATAGAGGCAATGCTTGCTGGAGGGCAAACATTTGGTTTATCATGGACTCAGGTGCCAGTGCTCACAGGCATGCCCACTGTAGAACTCGTAGACATTTCTTTAATTTCATTAACTGCTGCAGTGACAACGAGGGTTCGTGTGGTATCAACACTTCAAACCCCTGGACCAGTGACACCCTCCAGCTAGTATGTACATGCACATTTGTGCACATGCACACATTACAATAAAACAGACTGCACTTCTTCACCCCCTCACTTTTCACACCATCTCTCACACATTCCCACTCTCTACCATGCCTGCTGGGCTTTGTCTCCCTATGGTTCTCCGTGTGGAAAGTCTCTGCTGGGCATCGAGAGGAGGATTTCATCTGGGGCTTTCCCTGTCTTCTTGTTTTAGCTCAGTAGAGCTGGAAAGGAGGACATCATGGATCAAGAGAAGATGACCGTCTTAGTTTTGATATTTGGACTCTGCTTTGATTTTCTCTTCCTTCTTTCTAAAAATAGCTAGCTACATTTGGGAGAAAAGCAGGAATTGCCAAGAGAAGGAAGATGTGATAATTATGATAGGAAGATAGCTGGAGATAATGTCTGTTGTAAGGATTATGATTATTGATTAATTAATATTTATCAAGAATGATAATTTAAAATCATAATTTAAAAAAATTAATTTCTAAACCAAAAATCATTACTTAGAATAGAAATCAGAGATGTCCTCTGATGTTGTGATTATGGGCTCAAAGATCTTTAATAATTACAAATTATCAACCAAAACCACAAACTGTCACTGTTTATTCAACCACTTCACCGAAGGTGGAGGATCTTCGACCTTGTTTTGACAGATAAATCACTCTTGCACGAAATAAACACAAACACTTCTCTTAATTATATATATGACGATTTATTGAAGCCAAATCATCCTGATATACCATTATTCTGGTCCAAAAACCTTCACCTAACTAACAAGCACCATTCTACACAAAGGGAATAACAATGACTACCTAACAATAATAATAAAAGAAAAATATATGCGCATTGAGTGTCTATGAATATCAAACCAGCAGTTTTATGGACAAAATGTGTAATTTGGGTTAAATGGAAAGAGAAGTTCTCCTGGGGTGTTGATGTCTCAATTGCAGCGATCAGCTGATAGTGGCTAAAGGGCGTGGCCCTACCGTTTTATCGCCCCAAATCTCGGACAAAGGGTCATAAACCTCTGAGGCGGGAACTCAGTGGAAAAACTCCATTAAAAAAAACTAGAACAAAAGAGTGGTCGGGCGAGGCCAAGACTGCAGTTGCTTTGAATGTAAAACTTTTAAAAGTCCAACATCTAACTCCTGGCTGATTTGAGATCAGCCGGACAAAACATGAACATGCATGATTCAGCAGCGCTTGCGCAGCAAATCAGAACACCACTCAGCATGAATGCAACAAGTTGATACCTTAGATTAACTACTGGTGATTCTAAATCACCTTCACTATGCCTCATCCTGCCCAGACCTCTACATGCACCTATCCGGTTTAATATGAAAAGAACGAAATTACGACATTGATTTCTTCTCTCCACCAGTTGAGGAGGGATCAGGCCTGAAGGGAAAAAAAAAAGAGGTGGGGGGGGAGTTTACCACGTGTCCGTGATCAAATTAAGAAAAAAAAACGGTAATTCCTCATCCGTCCAGGAGGGGAAAAGATGAAGAACCATTAGTCGACTAAATAACGAGGAAACTCATCTCCTTGGAAATGCAGGGGTTGGAAACTGAAACACCTGGTTTTAGACCACAAAAATTTATGTGTAGGGCGTATGGTGTAGGGCCTCCTCTTGCGGCCAATACAGCGTCAATTCGTCTTGGGAATGACATATACAAGTCCTGCACAGTGGTCAGAGGGGTTTTAAGCCATTCTTCTTGCAGGATAGTGGCCAGGTCACTACGTGATACTGGTGGAGGAAAACGTTTCCTGACTCGCTCCTCCAAAAACACCCCAAAGTGGCTCAATAATATTTAGATCTGGTGACTGTGCAGGCCATGGGAGATGTTCAACTTCACTTTCATGTTCATCAAACCAATCTTTCACCAGTCTTGCTGTGTGTATTGGTGCATCGTTATCCTGATACACGGCACCGCCTTCAGGATACAATGTTTGAACCATTGGATGCATATGGTCCTCAAGAATGGTTCGGTAGTCCTTGGCATTGACGCGCCCATCTAGCACAAGTATTGGGCCAAGGGACAGTCAGCAATGTCAGTTTCATTCTCCAACCCCTGTAGAACCTCTGTGTGTTTTCACCTGCGCCGGGTGTCGGCGCGGTCTTCGATCGGCAAATAAACCTGCTGATCTTCTTGTATGAGACAGATTTCGAGCTTTCAAGCTCTTCTGGGAATGGCCTTGTGGAGCCTGCGAGCTTTTGTCTCTCCAGATATGCGCCTCCATTGCGCTGTCCTGTGAGACACGCGGGAAATGGCCACGACACTTTCCCCATCCATCATAGGAGCTGAGACTCAATGATCCATGATCCGTGAAGAAGCAAAACAAAAAAAAAATAAGACAAAAAAAAACAAAAAGAAAAAATACTGTCCCTGTGTTCCTCTTGGCAGGAACGGGAGTTCACAGTTCAGTTCGCTTCTCAAAGGCCTATGACTGGGCAGGACAAGGTTAGCCTGGGCAGGACTAAACTCTGACTAACTCATACCTGTCTATGTCATTCATTGAGAAAAATACCAAAACAATACATTCACCTCATCATCACATTCTTTTGGTCATCAGCTTTGGTAACCCTGAGACAAAGTGAAACAACAATAAAAAGAAAGAAGGAAAAACAAGATAACCAAATAATGGGGTCATAGCTTAGTCATCCAATTCCAGTCAGGCACGGGAATCAGCCTGTGGCATTAGCAAAGTAAGTGCTATGAACCGTGGGCCAATAAATGTGAAGGAATCAATCCTGGTTTGTAACCAACTATGCAGTGTGTTATCTTAACAAAAAACGTTTAACATGAGTTTAGGTTTAAACACATTAGTTCTTTCAAATGATGATGTGATATAACATAACTCCTGTCTTTAAACTTTTTAGATCAGAAAAGGGAGAGGAAAAAAAAACAATCAGAAAAATAATAATGGAACTGCACCACTTAGGCTATAAGCCAGGTGTGTTTGTGGAGGTTGCAAGGTGTCTGCTGTGGTGGACTTTAGGATTTTCTCTACTAAATCCAGCAGAACTCGGCAAGTAGGTATCCGTGCCTCGGTGAGACCGCCTACAGATGAACCAACCTCTCTTAATAAGACTTTGCATGAAATCTCTGGCAGCATGTGTGTCCATTAAATCATTCTTAATCACTTCTGTGAGGGTCTGCAGTGCATGCAGAGGGTTAATGGAAAAATAGCGTGAAACTTGCAGTTTAACACTGTGTATACCTGAAAAGTAGTTATATTTTTAACAGTTCCTGTTGGAGAAAGTTGTTAGTAGTTAGTGCATGTTAGTGTGAGTTTTGAAACATGCACCTCTTTAAACTGGTCCTACGTACTGGTCTCTCCTTTCCCGGACATGGAGACAAGCTCTGTTCTTGGGGAGGAGAGTTCGATGTGGTACTTCATCTGGTTCAGCAAAAGAGCAGCAGCTGGGATGACGGTGTCAATTGGTGCTGACTTGTCTCTCCATCTGATCAGGTAGACTCTGATGGCTGTGGAGACTGGGTCCATGCCTAGTCGTGCTAAAGGGGGTTTTGGATCCGGTTTCACCGGATGGTCAGCTGCCTCTAATGATGGTGGAGGTTGGGCACATGCCTGGCGCACTGCTTCTGTCAGAATCTTGCGGAAGGCATCCTCCATCTCTCTCATCAGGTTCCATCCTGCATGTTGACTCCAACCTTCACCATCAGGCTTACCTTTGGGCCTCACGTGATGGTCAGGTCATCTATCTGTTCGACCGGAAGTGGTCCCCCAACTTTGACTGTGGATGGTACTCAGTACCACCCCCCCGGTCCAGCGGAGCAAACATAAGTTGTTCCCTTAGCCTGTTCTTAACATGGGTTCTGTTTGAAGGCATTTCTCTGCCTTCTAACGCAAGACTCTCATCTTCTGTATGCACCCGTAAAACTCTAGCTTCACCTTCTGATCCATTAGTAGGGCTTGCACGTGTTTCCCACGCCATCTGAGCGTATTTGCGGATCTCTTGCATGGTGAGGGTTTTTGTTCTACAGTACATAGTAACGTCGTAACGTGCGCTTTCATGAAGGTTGTGGAGGAATAATGATTTAAAAGCATGTTCCTCCTCTATGCTGGGATGATTACGTCCTTGGAAGTAAGCGGCTCTCAGGCGCTGGTACTCTCTGGGTGCTTCGCTTTTATTTTGCTGGATAGCCAAAGCACCAAGTGTTGTGGAGGCCCGGTCCGTGTACACAGAATATTCTTCCCTTAAAGCTTCACAGAGGGTCGAATAATGGTCTCGGACTCTAGAGGGCAGGCTCTCCATGAAAACATGGACGCTCCTGGTCTTCCAGATGAGCTTCAACTTTTCCTGTGCTGATGGGCAGCACAGGTCTAAAAGGCAGTGTTTGACTTCCCTAAGATAATCATCAATGTATGATTCCTCATTATTAGGGCCAAAACGCTCTATGCCTTGGGCAAGAGACTCAAGTTGGCAGGTGCACGATCCACTCTCAGGGATTGGTGCTGGACCATCTGAGTCATCATCTGAAGATTCACTCCTGCTGCATCCCTCGTGTGTCGGGGCATCACGCTTCATCCTTGGGGAAGCCACTGGAGGTTGCTCATGGTACAATGGTGGGCCCTGTGCTCCATGGAATCGGGTCCTGGGCAGCGGTTGAGGGCGGTATGAACCACCTGAGTCCCCGAGACGGTTCTCATGTTGCCTTGGCGGAGGTGAGGGATTGTAGAGCAGGGTATTGCAAGTGAAGTGTGAAGGCTGCTCGCCCCTAAAACTTGAACCATTTACTTCCATTGAGTCCACCGCCAGGTATTGTTCATGGCTGTCTCCTACAGTGGGTCGGGACACCGCACCACTGAATCTAATCTTCCTACTCATACCTGTTGTGGCCTCTGTGGATGTGTGGGGAAAACCACGAGCTTTGGAAG
This sequence comes from Crenichthys baileyi, assembly GCA_036173005.1. Classification (NCBI taxonomy): domain Eukaryota; kingdom Metazoa; phylum Chordata; class Actinopteri; order Cyprinodontiformes; family Goodeidae; genus Crenichthys; species Crenichthys baileyi. The sequence goes on along the minus strand of JAHHUM010001210.1, from coordinate 460,070 downwards.
GAAATCTCTGGAGAGCAGCTCTTTTCCAGCTCTGAGTGGAAGGTTCTCTAAGGGTGTTGCACGTGTGGCTCACCTTCAGAGGTTTCAACCTGTGAGACAGGATTTATCTCCACCCCCCAGTCCTCTTGGGATGGGGGTGTGTCCTGGCTACGTTAAGCTACCTCCAACCTTCTGGCTCTCAACTCAACTGCTTCCAACTTCTCTTCCACTTCTAACAGTTTGCACCTAGTTGCCTCTGCTGTCTGCGGTGTATTATTCAGCATAAACTGCAGTTTAAAACCCTGGTCAACTTCCAACCTGACCCTTCGCTGTCCTGACACATCGGCCACCTGTGTGTCTTTTGGTGGGTTCTTAATGACCTGGAGCAACTCCTGAATCCTTGCTTCACATTGCTCAATGCTATAATCATTAAGACCTTTGCACTCCTCTGATGACAATAAAATTAAAGCTCCAATTGCTTCCTGTGCCTCCATTTCTGTGGAGTCCTGACTCACATCTCCAGCTGCAGTCTGGGATGTTTTCTCCATCTTTGGCCAAAATGCACAATGACAAACAACGGCAACGCAAAACAAACAAAGCTGTTTAGCTATGAACAACCACTTAAATAAATTAGCAGTAACACAAACAGACCAAACTCTTCAGTTATGAATGACCGCTAAAATCAATTAGCAGCAACGCAAACAGACTAAGCACTCAGCTAGCTGTGTGATTCATATATATCTTGCAGGTGTATGGGTTTTGCTTAAAATGGTCACACAGGTTTGACCGTTCAAACTGTGGCTTACCCAAGTCCATGCTTTAGTGGAAATTAAAAAAAGGCACACATAAAAAGAAATTGAAATAAAAAAAAACAAATTTTAAAATAAAATTTTAAAAGTGGGATAAATAAAACTAAAACATTCAACGCTGTTCTTATGATGGGATTACCTGCCTGTGTAATAAGACTAATCAAATTAGTTAAATTCTGTGGCAGCAACTGTATTTATCACTAGTGACCACAAGATGGCACTAAACGCCTGTCTGCAGCGGAGAAAATCCTGTTGCAATCGCAATTCACTCAATGGCCACCAGACGGTAGTGTTGCTTCCTCCCTGACAGGGAGAGTGTTAGTTACAGCTGTAGTTATACCAACGGACACCAGAGGCAGATAGGATGCCTCCTACTGTGCCAGGAATTTTTGGTTGCTATGGCAACAAGCTGACTGCGCTACAGCTCTAAGCCAGCAGGGCTTGCATTGACAAGATGGCAATACACGTTGTATTTCACCATAAACTACACAAAACGTCCACCTTGCGTCCACAAAAGCACTTTAGAAAGATTATTATTACTATTAGGAGCGACAGCAGCAGGTGAGACTGGGGAACATCTTCTCCCGAACCAGATCAATAAGTACTGGTGCCCCCCAGGGGTGTGTTCTATCCCCACTCCTCTTCTCCCTGTACACAAATGACTGCACCTCAGCAGACTCGTCCGTGAAACTCCTGAAGTTTGCAGATGACACCACTGTCATTGGACTGATCCAGGACGGTGATGAGTCTGCATACAGACAGGAGGTGGATCGGCTGGTACACTGGTGTAGTCAGAACTGCCTGGAACTAAACCCACTCAAGACTGTGGAGATGGTAGTGGACTTTCGGAAAACACCACCTCCATACACCCCCTCACCATCCTCAACAACACCGTGTCGGCTGTGGAATCACTTCAGGTTCTTAGGAACCACCATCTCTGAGGACCTGAGATGGTCCTCACACATAGACACTGTTCGGAAGAAGGCCCAGCAGAGACTGTACTTCCTGAGGCAACTCAAGAAGTACAACCTTCCACAGGAGCTGCTGGTCATCTTCTACACTGCCATCATTCAGTCTGTCCTGTCTTCATCCATCTCCGTGTGGTTCGGTTCATCCACAAAACAGGACAGGTCCAGACTGCAACGAACAATCAGGACTGCAGAGAGAATCATCAGGGCTAACCTTCCCTCCATCCAACACTTATACAGGTCTAGGGTCAGGAAAAGAGCTGCTAAAATCTCTGCAGACCCCACACACCCTGCACATAAACTGTTTAGAGTTCTGCCTTCAGGCCGACGCTACAGAGCCCTGTTCACAAAAACCAGCCGCCACAGAGACAGTTTCTTCCCCCAGGCTGTTTCTCTGTTGAACATTCAATAAAATACAAAACAACAGCATATAGATGTTGCAAATGCACCTTTTTATTTATATATGTGTATATTGTACATTGTAAATATGTATATTCTGTAGTGCAAAAACAAAAACCAAAGAGCAAAGTGTACCGGAGTCAAATTCCTTGTTTGTATCTACAAACTTGGCAATAAAGCTGATTCTGATTCTGATTCTGATTATTACTTCTCTGCAATAGAATTGAGCCAATATTAGTCAAGATACATCCTCCAGCTTACAAGCACTCCTGCAAAATTTCACCAAATCTCACAGCTTCCAGGATATCTCAATTGTGTTTCTTCGTGCAATAGTAGTATCTGTCATTTCAAGGCCCATCTTAGGGAACGCCAATTATGTAAGTATTAGGATTATTGATTAATTAATATTTATCAAGAATGATAATTTCAAATCATAATTAAAAAAAATTATAATTTCTTAACCAAAAATCATTACTTACAAATAGAAATCAGAGATTTCCTCTGGTGTTGTGATTATGGGCTCAAAGCTCTTTAATAATTACAATTAGCTATTCATCAGTAATAATTGATAAATTGTTAACCAAAACCACAAACTGTCACTGTTTATTCGACCACTTCACCGAAGGTGGAGGATCTTCAACCTTGTTTTGACAGATAAATCGCTCTTGCACGAAATAAACACAAACGCTTCTCTTAATTATATATATGACGATTTATTGAAGCCAAATAATCCTGATATACCATTATTATGGTCCAAAAACCTTCACCTAACTAACAAGCACTATTCTACACAAAGGGGATAACAATGACAACCTAACAATAATAATAAAAGAAAAATATATGCGCATTGAGTGTCTATGAATATCAAACCAGCAGTTCTATGGACAAAATGTGTAATTTGGGTTAAATGGAAAGAGAAGTCCTCCTGGGGTGTTGATGTCTCGATTGCAGCGATCAGCTGATAAAACGGTAGGGCCACGCCCCTTTAGCCTCTAGCAGCTGATCGCCCCAAATCTCGGACAAAGGATCATAAACCTCTGAGGCGGGAACTCAGTGGAAAAACTCCAGTAATAAAACTAGAACAAAAGAGTGGTCGGGCGAGCCTCAGACCGCAGTTGCTTTGAATGAAAAACTTTTAAAAGTCCAACTTCTAACTCCTGGCTGATTTGAGATCAGCCGACAAAACATGAACATGCATGATTCAGCAGCGCTTGCGCAGCAAATCAAAACACAGCTCAGCATAAAACACTTCAATTAAGTATTGCATGCAACAAGTTAATACCTAAGATTAACTGCTGGTGATTCTAAATCACCTTCACTATGCCTCATCCTGCCCAGACCAAATGCACCTATTCGGTTTAATATGAAAAGAACAAAGAACAAAAGTCCGTGATCAAATTAAGAAAAAAAAACGGTAATTTCTCATCCGTCCAGGAGGGGAAAAGATGAAGAACCGTTAGGCGACTGAATAACAAGGAGGAAACTCATCTCCTTGGAAATAGAACCTCTGTGGGTTTTAACCTGCGCCGGGTGCCGGCGTAGTCTTCGATCGGCGAATAAATCTCTGATCTTCTTGTATCAGACAGATTTCCAGCTTTCAAACTCTTCCAGGAATGGCCTTGTGGAGTAAAAGTTCGCATGCGAGCTTTTGTCTCTCCATATGTGCCTCCGTTTTGCTGTCCTGTGAGACACGCGGGAAATGGCCACGACACTTTCCCCCTCGGCCGGTTTATACTCTTGGTGACTTCAGAGCTGCGACGTCTGTTGAGCTACGCATGTCAAAATGTGCGACCAAAATGGATGACCCCAAAAATGTGTATAGTTGGACGCGCATATATGTACAACAGTTTAATGTGAAAAGGTGGAAAAAACACAAGGATTTCAGAATTAGGTAAAAAGACAGGAACTGACACAGAACAGCCAATTTTTCCTCCCTGTTACGGAGACCTGGTGACCAAAAAAATGCCACAGATTGCAGCAGTTCTATAACAGTGACCTTAGGAGATTTTTTACCGCCCACACCATCAAACAAGTCTAAATATAGAAAAGTTGATGTCATGTCAATAATCACTGATTTGCTTCATTCATTAATACGTTCAAAGCATAAAACCTTTGTTATTCACATTCTCCATTCCATGATACAGTAGAAGAATAACAGGAAACTATGAATAAATTAATAGAGACAAAATAAATGTCAAGGTTTCAATTCAATTAAATTTCAGTTCAATTTACTTCTATAACACCACACAACAGGTGTCATCTCAATGCATATTCAGTTGAATTATTCATACTTAATTTTGATTCTAGTTATAATAAAATGCAGTCAAGTTCAGTTTATTATGCCAATTGAAAAAAAGTATGTATTTAAGGAAACCTAGCTAAGTGCATCAGTTGATTGCATCAACTCCTCTGACTTAGCATCTATGTGACGACAGTGGAAAGGCAAGACACCCTTTAACCAGATGCCTAGCTCCAGAAACCAGCTTGGTGTGATAACAAAATGGTATTCATATGGTCTTTCAAAAGGATAAGACTAATTGGTTTACATTAACTGAGACAATCTGTTAATTAACATTAATTCAGGTTAGTTACTGTCTCATTCAGGTGGCTCTGGTCTTTCCTCCATCCAAAACACACATCATGTACTTTATAGTTCTTTCTTGGTTCAGTTTCAACATTTTGGCCCAATGTGCATTTCTGGCTTCCGTTAGTTAATCTATGAACAGTTAATGGACAAACATCTGGATTTAGAGCTACAATCGAGACCTTTGTATCTTTAAGTGATCGAAATACACACATTACCTCAGTGAGTAATGAGAAAACAGAGGATCAACTCTGTTTTTCCTTAAAGATGTCTTGAGAACTGGAGTAATTTCAGAGTTTCAGTGAATAAACCCCTTATCCAAAATAATGATAAATGCACTTTTTAAGGTTTGATGTTGGAAAGATTAAAAGAAACAGCAAAAAAATCCCTAATTTCTTTATATTTTGCTTTTAGTGAATCAAGTTGTCTGGATTGGGCAGTGGGCGCTTAAAAAGGATTCAGGATTCCTTGTATTGTCATTGTGCAACTATTCAACAGAATTTGATTGGATAAGGTGAAAAGCCTTCCAGTTGATCAGGTACTGTAGGCAAAGTTGTAGTGTCTGGAGTTTATACTCACATGCTCCCATTTTCCTATATGGCTCATCACGAGTTTAGCCAGCGCTTGGATGGGGAGTTTTGTCCGAAACGGAAAACAGATGCAGAGCTGTTAGGAGACATGCTTCTTTGTGACAGCACATACGTAAGTCAGAGTCACATGTTGACGGTTACCAAATATGACATTGCATGTACTGTCTAGATGACTGATGGTCTCTGAAGGCAATTAGAGCCCCATGCTGAGGAATGAAAAAAATCTGATGTATGTATTGCCTGAAATGTTTATAAAAAGAGGGCTGTGGTCATTGTTTGGGAGGAATCATTAATTCGACTTCGGATTCCTCTAGATCCTTTGCAGATCTGTACGTTATGAAACGGGCTTGGTTAGCAATAAAATCCTTCAATTAAGACAGTGTCACCAGAGTCGTTTCCTGAAGCATTTTCACATTGGCAGCTAGATGACTTACCTATATACTACAAAGTCTTCTGCCATTAGGATTTTGAGAATCTCATTGTTGTTACTAAAATCTTATTTTCTCTCTCAAACTGGGATTTTTCACACATACGACTGAATAAATTGTAACAAATGGTGTCTTTGTGATGCACTGCATATAACAAAGGGTCTGAAGATCCAACTAAACATTAGATGTTAGCTTAGTTCCCTGTTATGTCACAGCACAACAATGGTTCTTGAGTTTAGGCAACATTTTACACCTGAATGATTCAGTGTTCAGAGTTAGTGGATTAACCAAAAAAAGAAAAACCTTTAGAAAGTCTAAAATTGTTGCTCACAACCACTTTTAAAGATTACATGACGGTGTGGCTTCTTGAAAGAAAAAATAAAGAAATTAGGGAAGACAGTGGCACAGTACTTTAAACCTGAAGAGGTTGCATCCTTCATAATGTTCTAACATAGGGTTGCTCAAGTGTGCTGCAAACCAAGAAAATTTTAAGACCTAATACTTGACTCAAAGATAAGGGAATCTAATTGCTCTGCTTTATTTGAGGATGTATTTTTCCTCCTTGCCTATGGTCAACTTGCTTTCTTAGAGGCAGAGATTAATGCTAGTTGACAAAGTAGCAATAAATGATCACTTTTATGGTTTGGCCATAAAATCCGACACTGATAAGTAGGGCTTTAGCAATACATTAAGCTCACAATACCAGATGAAATGAGATAAGACGATACACAATATTAGGTCCCCAAGAGCAAAATTATATTTTAACTATGTTTTGGAAAAAACAAAGAGCCCCCCTTTTTTGATTTCACAGAGTATAGACAACAGATTACAGATTACTAACTTTTTAACAAATCAGTGCTCAGTATAGAATAATTTAGTCCATGTTTGACTTGTCCATATGTCTGTTAGTCTGTTTAATTCTAAGGTAGTTGTGATGCCATTAAGGCAATGAAAATCCTCCCTTTTTGTGCTTCTACTAGCAAAATAAAGGTTTCAAAAACTGCAAAGTGAGTTTTTTAAAGAATTTATGTTTACTGTAAAAATATCAGGTTCAGGTCTGACCCCTCTAAACATTTTACATTTTTAACCAGAGATGCAAAACTGGAGGCCAGAACAGTTAAATACCCATTTAGCTCAGCGTGCACAGGAAGCTCTAAAGCAGATGTTAACTTTTGTGTTTTTAGTGACTAATAGATACCAAGTAGCAGCTTCTTCACAGAATTCCTCTGTATGTTGCCTTTCATCTTTTCAAATGTGTCTTTTTTATCGCAGGAAGCCAAATAGCTGACACTCAAAAAGTTTCAATTTCAACCTACTTCAGTGCCACTGTGACCCTGTCAGCCACTCGACATGCAGTCTTTGTTAGCCGACCCTGTCAACACAAGAGGGCAAAAACTAAACCAAACTAACTAACTAAACTGGGGCGGCAGTCTGCGCTCTAATTCATCCCAAAGGGGTTTAAGAAGGTTGAGGTGCAGGCCAGTTAAGTTTCTCCACACTAAAGTTTATACACCTGCAGCCATGGAAGTGATGGAAACACCAGAATTAATTGATTTGGTGGTGTGACTCAATACCTTTGGCAATATAGTGTACAAGGTGATTTGCCTATCACAGTTTCAAACATAGATATAGAGTGTAAGGTGTAGGAGATAAGGCAGAAAAAACCTCATCTCCATGTTGGGAGCCCATAGTATTAGCTCAGACTAGATCCAGCAAATAAAAAGCACTTTGTGAGACAGACTTCACTATGACGAGAATTATTGTGGCATTTTAATATTGCAAGATCTTGTTACACCCCTTTGGATAAGACTAGTCTTTAATGGATCACAGTCCTTAGGGCATGAGCAGTTTCTGAATGGTTTTAAAATATTCAACAATGAAAATTATTCACTACAAAAATTACAGTGAACAAATGTAAGTCCAGTTGAATGCTGATGTGAGAGTTGGGTCCAATGCTATCTAAATCCTTGATTAAAACAAAGGATAAGGGAGATGTTTCTGGAAGAAATGTGTCCAATTATTGCCAATCTAGGTTGTTCTTTATGATATAACCTAATATGATGCAGGGAAGAATTGTAATTTTGCACAAGATATCACTATATTAAACTGCTATTATATTTGTCATGATTCTGCAGGCTTTCTTGAGAAACACTATCATTACACTGTCATTATGTGACTTCTCCTGGTACAACCCCAATTCCAATGAAATTAGGATGATGTGTAAAACATAAATAAAAGCAGAATGCAATGATTTGCAAATCCTGTAACCTATATGCAATTGAATACACTGCAAAGACAAGACATTTAACGTTAAAACTAATAAACTTTATAGTTTTTTTTTTTGCATACATTCAGTCATTTTGAATTTGATGCTGGGACAGGTTCATGTTTAACACTGTGTTAAATCATATTTCTTTTTTACCAACATTCAATAAGCGTTTGGGAACTGAGGACACTAATTGAAGCTTTATAGGTGAAATTCTTTCCCATCCTTTCTTGATGTACAGCTTCAGCTGTTCAACAGTCTTTGTTCTCGTATTTTGCGCTTCATAATGCGCCATACATTTTAAATGGGAGACATTGTGTTGCTGAAACAAGCAGAGACGTCCCTGAAAAAGGCGTTGCTTAGATGTCAGCATATGTTGCTCCAAAATGTACCTTTCAGCATCAATGGTGCATTCACAGATGTGCAAGTTACCCATTCAATAGGCACCAACACACCCTCATACCATCACAGATGCTGGCTTTTGAATTTTGTGCTGATAACAATCTGGATAGTTCTTTTCCTCTTTGGCACAGAAGAGATGATGTCCATGATTTCCAAAAACAATTTGAAATGTGGACTCTTCAGACCACAGCACTCCTAGCCACTTTGTGTCAGTCCATCTCAGATGAGCTCGGGCCCAGAGAGGCCGGTGGCGTTTCTGGGTGTTGTTAATACATGGCTTTTGCTTTGTGTGGTAGTTTTACCTTGCACTTGTAGATGTAGCGATGAACTTTGTTAGTTGACAAGGATTTTCTGAAGCATTCCTGAACCCACGTGGTAAAATCTGTTACAGAATGATATCGGTTTTTAATGCAGTTGTTCCTGAGGGATCAAAGGTCACGGGCATTCAGTGTTGGTTTTCAGCCTTGCTGCTTACATGCAGAGATTTCTCCAGATTCTCTGAATCTTTTGCTGATATAATGGACTGTAGATGATGAAATCCCTAAATTCCTTGCGAATGGGAAACATTCTTAACTGTTGGACTATTTGCTCACATAGTTGTTCACAAAGTGGTTCACCCTATCCTTGCTTGTGAATGACTGAGCCTTTCAGGGGATGCTCCTTTTATACCCAATCATGACACTCACCGGTTTCCAATTAACCTGGTCACCTGTGGAATATTCTAAGCAAGTGTTTTTTGAGCATTCCTCAACTTCCAATCTTTTGTTGCCCCTGTCCCAGCTTTTTCTTTTGTTGCAAGTATCAAATTCAAAATGAGTGAATATTTGCACAAAAAAACCCAATAAAGTTTATCAGTTTGAACATTATTAATCTTGTTTTTGTAGGGTATTTATTTATAGGTTGAATGGGATTTGCAAATCTTTGTATTTTTATTAACCTTTACTCAACGTCCTAATTTCATTGGAATTGGGGTTGTAAATTGAGTCTAAAACATTATGATGAGTACTAAATGGAAAGTGAGGGCATTGCACTTCACACCCTGCTGTATTTATGTTTGAAACACTTATTGTTAAGTATAAAGGGAAGTCATTCTTGAGTGTTGTCCTATTGGCTAATAAAGACTGCTCCAAAGGCTGTTTCAGGGTCTGTGGTGCATTTAAACATACACTATGTTGATAAAAGTATTTGTTTGTCTACTTTTACATATACGTGAACTTTGATGTCCATGAACTATTCTGTAAACATCTTCTACAAGGTTTAGGAGTGTGTTCATAGTTAGATGAGAAAACCAAAATTGCATCCTCTACTCTAATTCATCCCAAAGGTAATCAAGAAGGTTGAGGTCAGGACTGGTGCAGGACAGTCAGGTTTCTCCACACCAAACTTTATATACCTGCAGCCATGAAGGTGATTGGAACACCAGAATCCATTGAATTAGTGGGGTGAAACAATGCTTTTGGCAATATAATGTATCATATCTAGTTAAAACTTAAAATAGTTAGAATGACCAAAATTAAACTGCAACACCATTAAAACAAGTACACAAAAAACTTATTTGTGGGGGGGGGAAACAACAGGAAGCACTTTTTAAAAATTTTTTGATATTTGGACCACCTTAGAATTAGATGAGCATTAAAACACAATATTTGGACTCGTCAAACCTGGAGAGAGAGAGAAATCTTCACTGATTACAGACTCAGTTTGTGATCTTCAAAATCTTTATTCTGTTTTTGAAAACAAAAATATTGCTAAAATCCAAATTTGTCACATTTTTGTGAACCCGCTATCATGTAATGTCATGTCCGCTATCATGTAATGTCATGTAAATCTGGCTCATGAGATGAGCCAGATTTAACATTGCACCTTCAGCTATGCGGGATTTTTGTTTAATTTGGATTTTCCTGTCTGCTGACAAAATAAACAACAGAAACAAAAGGAAAACTTTCCAGAATGCACAAACACAACTTTCAAGGCCCCTGTGGCTTTAAAAAAGAACATGTCGCTAATACTAAATCAACTTATTTTTCACAGGAGAAAAATAAAAAAAATCATATTGAGAATCATTACTGAAAAACTACTCACAGCCAAAAAAATTTTAATTGAATCAATTAGTGTTCAAATATTGATTTTCTATCCTGTAAAACTTCAATTTGTGTCACATTTGCAGCAAATTACAATTACAATACAGAGCAGACTTAAAAGGCCAAGAAATGTGGCTCTACAACATGCCATTACTGAAGTGTAAACTAAAGCACACTAAAGCAGATCCAATTTAAGGCTTCTCTCGGGGCAAGCTTTCTAACTCGTCACCTCCTTCTCCTGACACTCTCACTAACAGTCATGTCCACAAATCGAATGTAAACCTGTAGGAAGGCATGTCTCCACCAGCCACAGGGGGTGGGAAAGGGACAATCAGCTCAATGTGGACCCGCTGTTTTTTACCACTCAGAAACAAATGACCAGTCCTTCCATTTCCCCGCCCTGCCCTATCGCCATCCCAACTAATCACTCGTCGGCGGTGAACATGACAGAGCTCTGCCTCGAGTTATGATCGTAGATGATGACACACTTAAAGGGCCGGCAAGGGGAGTTAGCGCTGGGATGGATTGATACATTTGTCGCTTCTCTGAGGACTACCGCCACCCACCCCCACCAGCTCCCACTTGCAACCACCAGCAATAAATGACAAATGATTTTAACAGCCAACGTTAGACGCATTTATAATATTGATCCGGCGAGAGTCAATAGCCGGCTCTATGCTCAAGCACTCATAATATTACTTTGAGCCGTGTGCACGTGCGCAGAAATACATGCACAGAGGCACAGGCGCGCTTATACAGTTTCTGAAAGAACAAAGGGGAAGAATCAATGGACAGTGGTGCTGCAAGGGGAAAGACTAATCTTTCTAAGTAATGAAAATAAACACATTAGGAATGTACAGCATTAACCGACCTCTGTGCTGACCTCGCTCCATCTTGACACAATTAATCCCTCGTTAGGAGGGTAATTGTTTGCCAGTGCTTATATTTATTGTTGATGATTGTGGCGAAGGTGCCCGCTGCGTCTGAGACCAGGGTGAAGCCCATGAGCGGACCCCTTCCCCCACACATGCAAAACACACCATCTCTCATACGAGGGAGCTGATGATAACAGAGGTGGTCTGAAAGCGCTTGTGCCTCAGGTCTGCAAATCGATAAAGAAAGGGAGCAAGCTGGCACACCTGCTAATTGAAATGAATTTTGTGGTGTACAGATAAACGGGCGGACATGTAAGGATGAGGCAAGAGGGGTCTGTTGGAAAATGGGGAAGAGTTTGTTTCTCTGCCCCTCTTCTTTGAAAGGATGAGCACCTGGGGAGACTTCAGATGAGAAATATAATCTTAGATCATCGGAGGCAACTAACAGAAAATTCACAAAGGTATGAATCAGTCACATTGGAGTTTAATAAGAATGTTCCTAAACAGGCTGGAGAAGTCTGAAAAAGTACAGAATTAAAGTACAGAAAACTGTTTTTATTCCCTGTCCATCCATTCATCCATCCATCCATCCATCCATCTATCCATCTCTTTTGTATAAAATTTTACTTCTATAGAGATATCAGTAGTATCTTAGGATGTAAAAGTATTAAATTTGGGAATTAAACCAAATGCTTTAATAAGAAAATACTTGATTCATTTGATCACTCAAGTTTGATTAGCAGCTAAAATACTAGATGTCTGTATCACTCTATTCCACTATAATATTTTTTGTATTTATTTATTTAACTTCTACTTCCATTTAACTTCTAACATTTACATGTTGCTCTGTGTTTACACAGGTTTGCTGAACGGCCATCAAAGCACAGACAAATCAAAAAAGATTCAAAAGCAAAAATTGGGGAACATACTATATATTTAACTTTCTTTTTTTTTCCAGCATACCATCAGAAGCATTTAAAACCAAGCTGTGAATTTCATCATCAAACAAAATGCCATGGGTACCCATCAAATGACTGACGGCTCTGCTCTCTGTTGGGATAACAGGCATGTTGTCTAAGGTCAACCTAAGAGCCGTGCAAATGTTCCTCTTTGGAGTTCACCACCGGGGTTCAGCTCTGACAAACGTGATCTTAACCTCTCTGACAGAGGGTGTGTAGAGAGCGTGCCGAGCATGACGCTCCGTGTGCAAAGTAATCCATGAGCAGACCGCAATTAGTATGGCTACACAGGAAGGTAGGGGTCTTGTAAGACAAAATTGGGGGGGGCAAAAGTAAAGAAAGGAGACCAGGTGAGCAAGTACAAAGCAGGTGTCCTGACAAATTTGTGTAGGTCACAAAGGGTTCATCTGATTCAAGACCATACATCTGCTTGTTGGCCTTATTTATTAAACTCCTGTGCATATTTGGGCACAGAAATTATTTTAGTACAGGTTTCGCCAATTTGAGTGTACAGTTGTCGTTTACATACCGCACCTGTATTTATTCATAGTTTTGGTGGCATTGCCCACAGCTGTGACATGGAAGAATAAAAGCAGTTATTATAAAAAGGAAAATTTAAAGTGATAGCATTATAACAGAGGATAAATGACACACTAAAAGATTTGAAAGAAAATCACACATAAAAAAGTTCCTGCCAATCTTGTACAACATCTTGTCCTTTTAACAGCCTACAAATATAAGCATTAAACAGTCAGTCTTTAAAAGTCTTATATGAGGTCCTGTCTCAGTCTGACATCCTCCAGACCTGTAACAGTACAGAATACTGCAAAGCACCAAATTAAACCTGACTGTCCAGCCCAATATTGAGCAAAACTGCATACTCCACAGTAAAGTCAAACACTATTTGGGGGATATAAGTCCACCATGCCCTGTTTTCAAATGTGTGTATTGTATACCTCATGGTGAAAGGTCTCTGTGTCAAAAGAATCCCAGCATTGAGATCACCTGCACTGTTAAGGTTTTGAATCACCAGGATTGTCTTCTCTTGTTTCCTGTTCTAGTTGTTTTTACAGTTCTGCTTAAATGTTTTGCATTTAATCCCAGAAACAGAGCAGATTTATATAGTAACAATGTTTTAAGCTAAATAAATAGATGCATCTTTTTTTACAAAATTCTTTTACCCATTTGTCTGCAATACAATATGCATGTTACAAGAATGGTATTGTACTGAAGGAACGCAGTCAGGTTTATTTTTGGCCCATGTGACATTTGGCATCTCCCTTTGGGAGGGAAGTTGGTTTAGGTGGTGAAGCACAAGCCTAGGAAAGGATTTAAGGTAAAAAGGAGGCATTGATGAGCAACAAACCTGTCCTTACAGTACGTGAAATGATTTCACTTGATATCTGCTCATTAAAACAGTGTGTGAACTAGGCATTGGCAGGTATGAAATTGTCAGGGCATGATAACCTCGAGCAAAAATACTGTGGTTTTACTGTTTATATAAATGTAAACTAAAATTTTAACAATGATATTTGTATTTCAATAAAAAACACAGAAATTATCTATACTACTGCTAAAATAATGTCAAATATTCATTAAAGTTTTAACATTGTAAAATGTACTGTATTTTTCTTATTTTGATTTAGCCACAAATTATTCATACCCTTGATTTACATTTAAAAATATTTTTTATTTAACCTATATGAATGTTTCAAACAGAAAATAAGTGAGAGGCAACACAACAAATAGTAACAAAAAAAAGTAAAAAGCTTTCCGTTTTTATTTACACTTTCCTAAGAAATGTTGAAAATGATTTAGAAAAGTCTTTAATAATGAGTGGAAAAAACTTTATGGGCATCCAAACCCTTCTTAAGATTGCTGACCAGCTTTTTGCCTGCTTCCTTTGGTATTTTGATGTTTTTAACTTTGGTGATGACTTTAGCAAATTTGAGGTTGGAAGGCCTCATTAACAACCCAATTTTTAGCTCCCTCTACAGATTCTCTATCAGATTCTTGTTTGGACTATGGCTGGGCCACTCCAAAATGTAAATATTACTTCCAGTCAGAAAAAAAAAACATAAAATCACTTAAAATCTAAATTGGGAAGGGATATGAATAATTTTGGCCTTTACTGTAGCCAATAATTTAATAATTAAGGTAATGGTCAGGTTAATCAAGCAGAAGCAGCAGTCAGCTGTTTTACAAAGATGCTGCTAATAGCTTGCCAACAGTAGTTTTACAACACTATTACTGTAATATGGGAGATAAGTGGCCTTCCTTTAGTTTCTACATACTTACTATTCAAATATTTCACGGCTGTAAACATCTCCAAAATAGCAAATTTTCTCTTTCTTGTGAGCTAAGGAAAAAGTGAAGATCTTTCTTTAGGACGGCTTACCGGCAGTGCACAGCAACAGGTGTGGGAAGGGGAACACTGCATTACATTAAAGCATTTTACAGCAAAAGATGAACACTGTAGAGACACCGTACTGTAAAATATGCTTAATGCTGAGTGAAAACACGGTAAAAAGTTTAATAATTTTCCCCATACATATGTGTAGTGCTTGTTTTAATATTTTATTTTAGTATTGTTAATTTTGTGCATAGGTTAAATTGAAAGCTTAAAGAAAGACAGAAAACACGAGGAGAGACATTGAGGAGAGGAGAGACATTGTCCAGTGTCCAAACCAACCCAAGTCACCAATCAGGAACATGAAAAAGAAGACAAAATAAATGATTAGGAACAGAAAACATCTTTGTTTTAATTAAGACATTTATTGACAAAATTTCATGAATAAATTAAAGGACTAATAATTACATCTTATTGTAATTCATTTTATTACCAAATACAAAAAAAAACACTGATTTGTTTTATCCCATTATGAAAATCTATTTAAATTACTCAAATAACTCAATCAACATTTTAGCCTGAACTGTGATAATGGCCCAGTATGGTAAAACACTACAGGAATAGATCACACCAGCACATCCTCTCCATAGTAGACATGTTTCTAAGAAGGGCCACTGTATTCAGGGCGGCCATAATTAGAACGTGCAACGCTTTAAGTCCACTGCAAAACGAAGCATATTAACCAAAATGAATTACCATGAAACTCCAATGAGAGGGATGATGGATGACAGCTGTCTGCCACTCCTGACAGTTTTTACATTTGACTTTCTAATTAATGTGGGGATTTAACGTGTTTGTTCATTCTGTCAATAGCAATTATGTCTCTTTTGGCCGGCTCTGCTCCCACACACGCATGTGTCCGATTTTATGCAAATGTTGCAATGTGTATGGGACGAAGCCTCAACTGCCAAAACGAGGCCCGGCCAAGCAAATGGGGTTTGGCTCCCTTTGGAGAAAGCGCAATGCTGAATATACATAGCACATGATATGAATTCTGGACACATCTGCACTGTTGTATGCTTAAGGAAATTAGCAAGTGACTTGGGGAGGTAGACTGAAATGGTTTGTCGAATGAATGTTCGGAACATAACAGGATCGCGTTAACAGAACAATGAAGATTAACTGGTGAAGATATTAAGCTCAGAATATAGAAAAAGACACAGTGGGCATCGGGCCTTCTGTTTCTCTGTCAATATAACATCAATGCATGAAAATAATGCTTCATAAATTTGCTCTTTTCTCTTTCATGACATGGTTTGTGTGAACACAGCAATAAAAAACAAATTTTCTTGTAAACACTGGGTCCTTGGACAAACTTTTGAAATAGGGTTGCAGTCTTGGTACAGTTCTGAGGTGGACAAAGACAAACCCTGCTTAGTCAGCGGTGTCTGCCCAAGGGCATTGGGACGGTAGCTGAGGAAGAATTGAGGGAGATAGATTTAACTCGCTGCGAGACAAGTCCCTTGCTACCACCTACTCGTCCTCTCTTCTTTCACCTGGCCCGACAATCTCCTGTGAGATATCAATCCCTTCTCTTTCTTCCATCTTACCTCTGTTCACTTTTACACCCCTCCCCTCCAGACCACAAGTAAACATGCAGAGGACATCAATCACAAGGTTTCTCTTAATTTAAGTGTCTCACATGTGACAGTTAGATGTGAGTACCATTTCTCTTCACTGGAAGTAACTCTGACAGCGCAGGAGAATGTAAGCTTACAACAAGCAGCGCTAATGAGGTTTTTAAATTAAAGCAGGTTTCACAATTAGGTGTAAAAAGCCATTGAACAAATTCTACACTCATCTTTTACTGCCTAGCATATTTTCAAAGTAAAACACTTTGAAAAATTCAACCTTTAATTTGAGAATATTTTACAATGGAAATAAAAATCACGCCGTATCTGATAACTTTGGAATTACTCATTTACTATTTGAAGTTGAGCTGAGTATTTTAGTTTTAGTAATTTATGACTTTCTGCTTCTCTGGAGTTTCTCTGACTGCTCTTCTCCTGAGAAAATATCATCACAGTAACCAACTCCTCTGAACCCGACAAGAAATTAAAACGCCCTGTAAAGCATTTGTTTGAGCTCCAAAAGAAATTCAAGTTGTTCAAAGTGGTGTAAATTTGTCCCTTTTTCCTCCCTACTCCTCCTAGCAGTTAGCTTGACTCTGACAAGCTGTTATCTTAACTCTAAGATGCTAGGTTGTTAGTTTGACTCTGAGTGACTTTTAGCATGTTGATCTTGGCTTGGCTCTCATTACCTGTTTGCTTGACTGTCTTATACGAATGTTTTCCTGATTCTATAAACTAAGATCTTTGCTGACTGTCATATTGCTGACTGCTTATAAATGCTTCTGGCATACACACTATCCGTTTGATCATTGTCCAGCATGTCTTGTAAGATTATGTGTCAACCAATGACAGAGTTCTGTGCAAACTTTCATCTGTGCTGCTCTAATAATAATAAAAAACAATCTCAGGTAGGATGTATTTGAGTCTGACATTCCTACGAATCCTAGACATTAGTTTAATGGATCAAATGTACATCCTTTTACCTTTCTGTTTATTAAAAGCATGTAGTTCACCGACATTAAATCCATTTCAAAGCCTTAGCCTGGAACGTATTTGAGGAGCTGTTTTTAGCTGAAGAGGTCCCAGGTTGGTGTGAGTGACAAGAGTTTGTGGTAGCAGAAGTGAGAGGGGAAAAAGCAAACCGCACCTTGCAGACACAGTACATTACTTTTTCATCAGCACATGCACTCCCCTAAGCCTTGGTCCATGGGGGTGTGTATTGAATGGAAAGTGTGGCCCAGTCTCTCTCCTGCACTCTCGTATATTGTGTACTATAGGAACAGCGCAAGTTGGAGCCAGAACCTCACAACAAGCTGTCAAATCCCACATCTGAATACAAAAAACAGTAGCCGTGACATCTGTGCATGTGTTGCATAAAACATGTCTAACATCAAAAGCCGAGTGGGACTGAAAGAACATGGTTATGGCACATAATTAAAACGAAACATGATCAAAGATGTTCATTGCAAGGATCATTGCGAGGATCCTCATGCAGTCAAACGAAATTATAATATGACTAATAGGACTTAATGAGGAGTCAAATTACAGTGTGACCAAACAAAGCAGGAGAAGTGGGGGATTTAAAATTTAGGAGACTGAGAAGAGGCTGCTACCGGTAACAGCATGACAGATTTACAAGTTAGCATGACAGAAAAAATACAAAAAAAACACTTTGTGTCCTTGTCAAAGTTATCAACATGTAATTACTACTTACATGGACTTTATTATATGTCTGGCTTACCAGATAAGTCCCAAAACGCTGTCCACATATGACATTCTTGCATAGCTTTTTAAAGCTACAAAAAGAACTGAAGAGATCAGGTTAGATTATGGGAGGTAATTTGCACGTCTTGTCTCTGGATTTGCACCTGCCCATACTCCCATAAATATCAATACCTGCTTTAGAGACCATTTTATCACTGTGCTTTATTGGCCAACAAACTCATCTGACCTACACTTCATAGAGAATATGTTGAGTATTGTTAAGAGAAAGATGAAAGACACCAGAGCCAGCAATGCAGAAAATCTGAAGACAGTTATTAAAACAACTTAGGCTTACTTAACACCTCAGCACAGCTACAGGTTGATCACCTTTATGACAACAGCGCATTCATGCAGTAATCCGTGCAAAAAACAGAACCGGCCAAGTATTGAGTGCATACTCCACAGTACATACTTTTCATTAGGCTGATATTTCTGTATTTAAAAACGTTTTTTATTGGTCTGAACTGAAATTTGATTTTTCATCGACTGTAAGCTAAAATCATCAGAGTTATAACTCTAGGTGTAATGAATCTATATACAGGTTTAGAATCGAATTACTGAAATAAATCCAACTCTTTGGTGGTATTCTAGTTAACTGAGATCCACCCGTATGTGTGAGAGTGGAAAAAAGTAGCTTGTGCCAATGCTAGGAGAGGCGGGGAAGTCAATCATGGCAGAAAGGATATTCATTCATTCTGCCTTCTTCTTTAGTAGGCTGTAAAAGCTAATGGGCCCAGAACAGGTCTCACCTCTGAACTGCTTTTTTTCTTTGCCTTTTTCCCCCATGCAACCCTCTATTTCTGTTCCTTAGACAAACCAGCATCCTGAGCTGAGGTAAGGGTCATAAATATGAAAAGCGGCAGTTGTCATGTGAGACTTGTACCTCTTCCTCGCCACAGTCAAGGGCACACAAAGTCTAGAACAGCACACTTCAGGTAAGAACCACCCCAGAAATAGCCATTCCTTCTTTTGTTTTTTTTGTTGTTTTTTTTTTTTGTTTATACATCGTGTTGCCACAGGTTGGGAAAAAGGAGACGTGAGCAAAAAAACTTCTAAAAATACAGTCCTACAGAGCAGTCAGTGCCACCGCAGAGGTTAAACAACCTGAGAGCTGCAGGCAATCATTCAATTTAAAACGCACCAGGAGCCCTTGGGGCACGAGGAGAGCAGGACGCATAAAGGAATTTAACAACTCAATGTTTTACAGCCTGGGAAAATGAGATCTGAGGATGGGGGCGTCGAGAGCTTGCTGCATGCTCTGTACACATAAGCACAAAAACAGCTGGACAAATATATATATATATATATATATTTATATATATATATATATATATATATATATATATAAAATAGAAATAAAAGAGGTCAACCACACAGTGTGGAGTTGTGCTCATGGCCCCCTTCTCCAGGAGTGAAGTACTCTACTGCCACAGTGAGTTTAGGAAGAAGAGGGAACAACAAATCAAGCTGTGAAATGTTGCTGGCTTTGTCTCTTTCACCCCCAAATTTCTCCATTTCTTCATTTTTTTTTTGCCAGATTTAAAACAGTGGGCTGTTCCTTCAGCTGTTTTAAATGTACAAATCTTACAGTGTTTGTAAAAGTATTTTATTTAGTATTTTTACTTTTCCTAATTGAAAAATTGAGTTTGGCTTTGTTTAATCATGGTTCAGGGTTAGTTTTTCTCCACTCATAGCATTTTGCACGTTGGCTAGAATGTACATTTTTGGTCTCTTTTGACTAGAACACCTTGTTCCACATGTTTGGTGTCATCCTTCATCTTAAATGGCTTGTGACAAACTACAAAATGGCTTTCGTCTTCAACCCCATAAAGGTCATATTTGTGGAGTGCCCAACTAATAATTGTATTTTCAACAGATTCCAAGCAGTGAATCTCTGCAGCTCCTCATAAACTTACTTTAAACTTCTCTACAGTTGTATCCTTGACCTGTCTGCAGTGTTTCTTGGTCTTTATGATGCTTTTCACTCATTAAGGTTTTCTCTGAGGCCTTGACAGAACAATTGTAATTAAGAGTTTAACGTACTCATAGGTCCTATTATTTAGTTATTTACTAGACAGATGGCTTCTGAAGGGATTTGGTTGTACTAAATTTTATTTGGGGGTAACAACATAAAAGGGAACTGAATACTAACGCATGTCACACCTTTCAGACCTTTTTATGTAAATAAACATATCCTTTAATATCCATGTATTAATTGCCTTCCAGTAAACAGTTTGGCACTACTTCATATATGTCTGTCTGTCATAAAAATTCCAATAAAATACACTGAAGTTTGTGGTTGTAAGATAACAAAATATGAAAAGGTTCAAGGAGTATTAACACTTTTGCAAGGTGTTGCATTACCATAGTTTTCCAAAGCCCTTGAACATTTTCTTGAAAATCTCAGTTTTGTCATATCCCTTCTTTGCACTCAATAAACATGGATGACAATTACTCAAAAGTATGTTAATGAGTTCCAGATGGAGAAGTTAAATAGACATGAGGAAATTCCATCCATCCTTCCATTTTCTGTACCTGCTTCTTCCATACAGGGTCACAGGGAAGCAGGTGCCCATCTCCAGGGGTCTACGGGCGAGAGACAGGGTACACACTGGACAGGTCGCCAGTCCATCACAGGGCAACACAGAAACACACAGCATGCACACACCCATTCTTACCTAAGGGCAATTAACCTAACAGTCCTGTTTGAGGACTGTGGGAGAAGGCTGAAGAACCCACGCATGCACAGGGAAAACATGCAAACTCCATGCAGAAAGACCTCAGGGCAGGAGTTGAACCCAGGACTTTCTTGCTGCAAGGCAACATTGCTACCACGTGCTGCCTACGTAAGGGGCTATTGTGTGGACTGAAACAAACCAGGATTGGGGGATTACAGTGCACTCAGTGAGAAGCTGCTTGAGTAACAGTACACATTTGGACAATACTCACAATGCTTGGACAAGGCTTTTGGTGTACTTCAGGCTTCTGTACTGGGTCCAAAACTTTTCCTTCTTTATATAAGTGACATATGTAGTGTTTTAAAACATGTTTAAAATGTGTTTCGTTCTGATCAAAAATTCCAAGGTGTACTGGACATAGTTACCTCGGGATTGACCAAAATAAAAATATGGCTTAATAGTAACAAAATACAGAGTTCAACTGAAGCAAGAAAAGAACATCCAAGAAATGTCTGCACAAAAAACTGCGACCTAATAGACCACATAGAAGAAGAAGTCAACACGTTTTTTGACACACATTTGATCCAATGCAAAGATTGGTATTGTTTAGTAACTGAATTTTTCATGAAACCTTTAAAACATCTGTATAGTAAAATAAGAACATTTTCATCAGAATTTCTAAATAAGGTTCTGAACTAGTAGTTGAAGTCCAGCTCTTCTTTTTTTTTTGCTACTCCATATGTTCTAGCAAATATGTGGTGCTGGTAAGGTGCAGTTAAATAAAACACAGTCACTCTTTACTTTAAACTAGAGAGTAATACTGCTGGAACTGAGGTGAATCCAGAGAAGAGAACAATCAGGGCAGTCAAAGAAATGAGACAAGACAGCTAGTGAAAAACAATGAAAACAGACACACAGAAATTAGAAAATAGGAACAGACAGGCTGATAAAGGTAACACAGAAGGAAAAATACAATGATCCATACAGACAAAGACAGGTAAGACACAGTAAACCTGGACAGGCCGACAGACAAGCAAGCAGGCGGAAAGGCAGAAGGTTTAGTTGAGCCCAGAGAAGACACAGTGCAGCTAAGCAGTGACAGCAAAAAACAGGAGTGTGTCACAAGCAATAAATGGAAGTGGACAAGACGAACTGTATTTTTAAAGACGAGGGAGAACAGTAGGTAGTGAGGGGTAGGATGAGGTCAGGGTGAAGGTGGGATACAGGAAGCTGTGCAACTTACCTAATATTTCTATTTAATGTTTTATCTGTTCAGTTCTGTTCTTAGTCACATACATTCCAAAAATATGTGGAATTAAGAGGTTTATTTATCGCACTAATATATCAGATACAGACAATGTGTTCAAATGACAAGATCCCCTCAAACCGATTAGTGAGTAGCAACATATTTTCAGTGCTTCTTCTATTGTAATGCTAACAGAAATGTTTGTCCACCTGGAAGAAAGGTTAATTTGTGTTGATAAAATTCTTAATTAGAGGAGTGGACATCGCTTTCATGAGAACAGGGATTAACTTTATGGTTAATGACTAGTCAGAGTGGGTCGATGACTAGCCATGCAGCAGAGTGGCATCCTTAGGTCGCCGAGTTTCCATAATAACAAGATAATTAACGCTTTTACCACTTCTTTATCAAGGATCCCAAATCTATAACATGTTTTGTGCATCAATTCAAGTCCTAATTACATAACAATCAAGTATTTTCTCTTAGAAATTATGCAAAATAGTCTGGTATGATAAGACCAAGTACACAGTCTCTGTGTAATTAAAGCTATGCACGATCTCACCTGAGTCTTAATCCACTCTTAGGTGCATCATATTATGTACACCTTCAGGCCTCATTGGTCATTCATTTCAGCTCTCTTCTCCCCTTTACCATACATTTTATAATTAAACCTTACATTTATTTTTTATTCTAGCCAATCTCCACTGGGAAGTCTCATCTTTTTTGTAGTTTTCTTTAAACACCACAAGTCCTTCTGATTTAAAAGTCTTTCTATCCACTTAAGAAATGATGTTTCCAATTTCTAGCCATTTTAATCTGCTCTCTTCTTTCTTTGATGTTAGTCATTCATTCCTTCCTTGCGCCGTAAGATAGAGGAACATAATTCCATCTTCCTCTCTTACTGCCTTTGTTCCTATCACCCCTTCTCCCTGTCTCCCTACCCACTGTCTGGCAGCCCACCCCCCCTGGCAGAAGGCCCGGTGGCGGGCCTATTTCCTCGCCGCCGAAGCCGACCAGCACATGCCCGCATTGTGAACGGGAGAAATGTGCTCCATTGTGCCTGAGCAGAGCTCACCCCTCGATATGGAAGTGGTCTGAATGCAGCCTCGTTAACCAATCAATAGAGCAGACGTGTCTGAAACCTCGTCCTTGAAACCCTTCTCTGCTTTTGTTTTATGCATGACAAATGAGCTGGGTGAAGATATCTTCCTTGTGTTTTGTATTTTTTCCCCCTTTCTCTCATCCAGTTTTTCCTCAAACGTATCCATTATACAAAAAAAATCACTCCAACAAACTTGATTAAAATGTGCAGTTTTCTGCTTAGATATATGCGATCGCTGCCAAGTAAAGAGATTTATGTGTAAATGAATATCTTGCGAGATAGCCTAATAGAGTGTACTGGTGTGTGCATCAAGATAAATTATTCAATTTAACCTAAAAGGAAGAATGTCAACTGCATTCAGATTTCTTTGAGTACATGATGTTAGAAGTGTTGAGGACCATGTTAATGTTAACTGCAACAGTTGGATACTAATTAGGCTCGGTGCGATTCAGGACAGCAGAATTTTTCAACCAGCTGGACATGAGCCACTTGGCAGCGTTCTCCGTCTTCCAGACGATATCGGACACAATCTTGTAGATACTTCAGTCATTAATTTTGACATGCCAAGGGCATTTAGTGCAGTCTAGACTGAATGTAGGACTATTGGCTGTGTACAATATTGGTACGTCGGTGGAAATGTCTTTAAGGCCAACATCACACCTATAAAATTTCTTTAATGATAAAACTAGAGCTTTATTGTCTTCATCGTCATGAGGTTTCATAGCTGTTTTTTCTTTAATTTACAACTATATTGACAAAACATATTAGATTAGAAACTAAGTAGAAAGTTATAAATAATAAGTGTACACATGCCTGTCAAAACTCCAAGCTTTTGAGATTTAAAAACTAGAGATAAGTTATTTCCAAAATTTTTCCACCTTTACTTTGACAAAACACCTTTACAATTCAACTCAAATATCTGTTACAGATAGATACAAAGGATTAAAATAGGTATTAGGATTGTTTCTTTAAAAAAAAAATTAAGTTAAATTAAAGCACAGCATGATCCATCTAGCAGTGTCCACAATGACCCTGGAGAGCTCAGGGTGGCCCCTGGCTTTAATACCAAAGATACTGTCAACATGTTTTGAACATGTTTAAAAGAATAACACAATGAGGTGGCTCAAGGTGCAGCGGTAGAGGTCACGCCCCAAATCCGAGACGCAGCCATCTAAGGGTTTGAGGCCTTTGCTGCATATTATTATCCTACCCTCTCTGCTTGCTTCCTGTGTCTGGTTAGTGTGAATAAAAGCCACTAGACTAGCGCATAAAAACTTTAAAAAAGTAAAAGAATATACTGGGATGACCAAAAGGAACAATTCTAACTTAAAATCTAATTTAAATAATACATACATTTTATTTACTATTTTGGGGATATACTTTATTGGGGCGGCTCTGGCTAAATGGGAAGTGTAGTATTTAATTTACAATCATATTGACCAAACAGATTAGAAAATAATTAGCAAGTTATAAATAATAAGTGTATACATGTCTGTCAAAATTCCAGACTTTTGAGATTAAAAAACTTGAGATTAATTATTTTTATTATTGGATGGATGGATGGATGGATGGATGGATGGATGGATGGATGGATGGATGGATGGATGGATGGATGGATGGATGGATGGATGGATGGATGGATGGATGGATTAAAACAGGTGTTTCTGGCACTAAAATACAAAATATAAAAATATGTTTTTTTTAAATTTGAACAAAAAACAAAATGCCACAACTTGTAACAACAATAACTGCAACAGAGGGATTGTCTAAGACCCTTGAATTAGTAATTAGTAATCCATGAGCCAGTGTTAAAAATGGGAAAGACAACACACTGTTCAAGGCAGATGTGTTGATCTTCAAAGGTCAGGAAATTACTACAAAAAATAGCCCCACATCTAAACTTGCCCACATTTACAGTAAGAGGAATAAAATAAAAAACAACTGGAGCTGTGATAAACAAGACTGGTTGAGTATTAAAAGAAGAATTCATTTTAAGTTTTTAAAAAAAGCTTTAACAGGGCACTGTAACTGCTTTATTATTTAAACATGTGCTCATAATTATAATAATAACACTAATAATAGCTGGTTTATTCAGATAAGGCTGGAGTATCAGAGTACCATGAAAAAAAGACACTTGAGTAGCATGAAATCCTGATGACACGGACGTAAAGTGGTTCAGTGCCAGTGTCCGATTTACTCCTTGGCATCAAATCAATCCAATCACTCCCAGAGCCGTCTAGACAAACTCTAATCACTTACAATTCAGAGCAATCAGTTTCATCCCATGATGCATTTCACTGGTGATGGGACAGGTCGCTTTTTCAGGGTGACAGAGCCACTATCATCCAGCCAGCAATTACAGTAGCACAACAAGCTTTGGATAGCGTGACAGTGATTTGATGATTGTGTGACAGTGAGCAGCTCTACACTGCCAATAATTAAACACTTTAGTGATACCACATGCTGTATTCAATATCAGTCTGTCAATACCAGCATTATCCAGCCGAAAGCTATACAATGGGATAAATAACGCCATGGAGGGGTGAAAAGTCCAGGTGCCAAGGGAAGAGGCTGTTATATGAAAAAGAGAAATGGAAGGAGTGACTTTCTGTGCCTTTTTTTGCCCAATCTATTCGATGTTAGTTGCAATTTCAGTGCAAACAATTGAAAATTAAGTGTTGTCCTATTTGTAAACACCACCATCTGTGTGTAATTTAATCCCATTGGCAGTTTGCTACAGCCATGTAGGGGACACAGCCAACACGGGGGCGGAGGTGGTAAAATGAGAACACCTTAGCATAAATTTGAATGTTTCACATTTGGATGGTGACACATTGTGTTAGAAGTATAATGATGTGGAGAACTATTTCCCCTGCAATGGCAGAAAGTTGGTCAGAGTTCATAGGAAGATGGATGGAGCTAAATACAGGGCAATCCTAGAATACTGGGAATTAGGCTCCTTTCAAGCAGGACAGCGACCTTAAACATAAATCCAGAGCTACAATGAAATGATTCAGATCAAAGCATGTTCAGGTTTTAGAGTGGCCTAGTCAAAGCGCATACGTTAACCCAATTAAGAATCTGTGGCTAGACTTGAAAACTGATCTTCGCAAATGCTCTCGATCCGAACTGACTGAGCTTATTTTGCAAATTCAAATGGGCAACGGTTTTAGTCTGAAGATTTAATAAACTGATCAAGACCCCAAAATACTGCAGGGATGTATCCCACGCTGTTATTAGATTTTTATTTGTACAAGAAAAATGGAAAACCCTGACCCAATAATATACACTGAAGTTTGCAATGTGACAAAATAAAAATAAGTTTAGGTGGTATTGATACTTTTGTGATGTTTGTATGTGGATATAAATAAAAATAAAATGAATCATAGCAGAAGAAACTAACGCAGCAACGAGAAAGGCAAAACTAACCAACAGAAAGTAGCAGAGCAGTGCTGCGGTGTCTCAAGAGTTTCACATTTAATCCTTTCAATCTCATATATGTGGTGAACAAGGCTTGTGCCTGTTTACAAGAAGGATTTCTATCCAGCTGTGAGTTCAAGGCTCTCAGGGCTCAAAACTTGTCAAAACCTTTGCATCCCAGAAACCCTTAAATCAAAGTCTCAAAGTAACAAATTCGTCTTTGGTCTCGACAGGACAGCTGGTGTGAGGAGCGTAAAAACAATAAAACTAATTATAAGGATATAAATGCCAGGACTTTTGTGAGTGCCTTGAGACAACATGTGTTGTGAATTGGCGCTATATAAATAAAACTGAACAGGATGAGGAAGGCAGTGACGGCTTCACAAGACAGGATTTGTTCTTGTTTTGAATCTGCATGTCGATAAATTTGGAAATATATTTGTCTTTTTTCTGAAAAAAGTGTCCCTGTTCAGTTTCTACACCCTTCACCATGTGTGCCCAGGTGCACAGGTAGTGAAATATACGAACACCACATCTGCGCACTGTAGTAGGAGAGCAGGAGGATCAGCACGTAGACAAACACCCCCTTTCCTTTTTCTCCATTTGTCTCCATCGTTTTTTTTTCCATGTTCTGCCTGAGCGAACCTTCTCCACTTCCGTTTCCATCATAAAGCTTGCCCTGTCATTTCTCTGCCGCGCTCTCCTTCTTCATCACATGCCTCCCAGTTCTGCCGTGTGTTTCTCGGCGCTTCATACCTTTTGGCCGACGTTGCCCTGAGCACATGGCTGAGCCGTACCTCAGAGACGAGCTTGTTAGAAGGTGTGAGCTTAACCCCTGATTGATTTCTTAGCACTGCACACTGAGAAAGAGAGAGACGAGTTGTGGTGCAAACACTTCTTGAGATGACTCAGTGTGAGGGTCGGAGAGAAAACTGGAGTTGAGGGTAAAGGAGAGTCAAGAACAAGAGAGAGGGAGTTGAAGGGAATGCGAGCCCAGAAACTGACTACATTGCTTTGCTCTTTTATGGGCACTTATATTTTGTTATTGTTGTTTTGCTACTGTTAAGAGCTGTGCAATGAACTGAGGAGTGGCTAACTCGCCCCAATTTGTCAAGAGCCCTCCTGACTGTTGTTCAGGCTTTGGCTGGGGGTAAGGAGGCCACAGCAGCTGATGCCAGACCTTCCACAGCAGAGTGATTACTGAGCATTGGGCTGTGCCGAGCCAGGCTGGGGCGTCAAAACACAATGTCCCACCTCAGAGGATGCTGCTCTACACAACATTTGAGCTTTGGATATCACATCAAAATAAATTGTATTATTTCATCAAATAAACAAGAGGGGTTTAAACCAAATGACTAAATGCCAGGTGACAAGGAAGCTATGATAATCTCTGTTAGGATTGTTCCTTCTTTTTAAAAATTAAGTTTAAATTAAAGCACAGTAGGATCCATTTAACAGTGTCCACAATGACCCTGGAGAGCTCAGGGGGGTCCCCGGTTTTAGTACTGAAGAGACTGTCAACGTGTTTTGAACATA
Organism: Crenichthys baileyi; assembly: GCA_036173005.1. Classification (NCBI taxonomy): domain Eukaryota; kingdom Metazoa; phylum Chordata; class Actinopteri; order Cyprinodontiformes; family Goodeidae; genus Crenichthys; species Crenichthys baileyi. The sequence goes on along the minus strand of JAHHUM010001210.1, from coordinate 432,006 downwards.
TTTAAAAATAATAACACAATGGGGCACCACAAGGTGCAGCTGTAGAGGTCACACCCCAAATTCGAGCCACCTAAGGGTTTGAGACCATTGCTGCATGTCGTTATCCTACCCTCTCTGCTCTGCTTACTGTCTGGTTACCAAAAATAAAAGCCACTAGTGCAGGGGTGTCCAAATTCGGCCCCCAAGCGCTGGAGTCCTGCATGTTTTAAATGATTCCCTGCTTCAGTACACCTGATTTCCATCCATGGCTCATCACCAGGCCTTTGCTGAACTGCAATCACCTGAATCAGGTTGTTAAATCAGGGAAACATCTAAAACATGCAGGACAGCGGCCCTCCAGGACTGACTTTGGACACCCCAGCTCTAGTGCCAAAAAATCTTCAAGAAAAGCATATACTACAATGATCAAATGGAATAATTCTAACTTCAAATCAATAATATGTAAATATTATTTACTATTTGAGATGTTCACTATATTGGGGCGACTATCTCAATGGGAAGTGTAGTTGTCTTGCAATTTGAGCAAGCTCTTAAATATGCCACATGTCGATGTGCCGCGAGGCAAGGCACCTAACCCCAGAATGCCTACTGATCTGAGTACCAGTGTATGAATGTGTGTATGTTTGTGTGTTTATACGGGTGAATGTGGCACTAATATAAATGTTTGAGTTGTTAGTCTGACCAGAATGGTTCTATATGAATTTTGTTCATTTACCATTTCTGAAAATACATGTTCACCCTTCAAAGTGAGATCAACAGGCAGACAAAGCATTCGGTAAGACATATTGTTGACAAATGGATGAAAGAAGTCAAATAAACAGTTATAGATGCACAGATATGCAGCATGATTTGGGAGCAAATTAAGTCTACTTTTCCAGGTTTACGACTCTGATGATTTCAGGTTGATTCAGAACGAGAAATCTTCAGAAGGATAATGACAAAAAGGCATTTTGGAGAATTCAGCTTTTCATGGTAAGATCAAGTCTGTATAAGATGCTTAATTCTAGAATCTGATACAAAGTTCCTTTTGCCATTTGTGTGCAATGTGTTTAATTTATCGATGCAACAAGAGGAACTCTTGGTAAAAGAGGTAGGGAACCGATGATCTGATATAACGATAAATTCCAGATTTATCTTTATTTATTTCTTTCTTTAATTTATTTTGCATTTAACTTTGCAATATATCAAGCACAATTCAATTCATCTTACTGAACTTTTGCTTTCTGTGTACTGGTGTGTGCCTTAAGACAGTTATATCCGTCCCAGTGCCAAAAATCGAGAAATATGCAAATGAAAAACTGAAAAAAAGTGAGCACAAGTAAGCTGAGAACCCAGCCAAAAGTTACTACGTCTGGGATGCAGAACTGCTGACAGCAAAAAGACTACAAAGGCATATTTTCAATGCTGTTCTTACATCTTTGTACCGTATAGCTCATAAAGAGAAATCACAATCAGCAGTAGGGCTGCAACTAACGATTATTTTCCTAATCAATCAATCTGTCAACTATTTTTTTCAATTAATCGATTAGTAATCAGAAGCAAAAGGTGCCTAATAGGAGACTTTTTACAGAATTTGAAACAAGTGAAGCTAAAGCTATGCCACTTGAGGAGTTTTGGATAGAGCATATTTATAGACAAAGAAGATTTTACATTTTTTTGTACAATTTTGGTACAATACTGTTCTGAATGGGTTGTTCTTTTAGCAAATGGCGTGTTTTAGAGTCTGTATACTCCAGTTAACAATTATTTGATTAGTAAATTAGTTGACAATTATTTCAGTAATCGATTAGTCCGATTAATTGTTTCAGCCCTAATCAGCAGATCAAAGCTTTTAAAAAAATGGCTGCAAAACTCTGAATGGTAGAACTCTACCATGCATCATCAGTCAACTGAAAAACTGTTGTTGCAAGTAAATTTGCATTTTCTAAGAGTCCAAGAGTCCAAGTCATATCAACACAGTGTGCAATCCTTTTGTTTCTATATTCTCTCTTTGTGTACACCTTCTACTTGCACCACTGTCTAAAGGACATTACCTGTTCAATTCCCTATTGTAACACCTAACTACCCTATGTCTGTATGTGATTATTGATTCTATAAAGGGACGTCCTTCAATAGCATCAAGGCATTTAGATTTGCATTTAAATTTTCACCCTGATGGTGTTGCTCTAAAGCAAACAGACCTCTCGCATGGCCGGGGATGAGCTTCAGCGAGGGAGGGAGAGGGCCGCATGATAAGACTGTCGTCATTCATTTCAATTTCCTTATCAGGCCTAAGTACCTTTTATGAATTGGACCTTTAAAGTACACAAATTAGAGCCATCAGTTATGCTAGCAGGAGAAACAAGGATCGGGAAGCTGTGAGGGAACATTACCGAGGCAGGGAGCAAGCGTGAGAGTCACAGGCTGAAAATTAGACACACTGCAGAGAGAGAACGGACCGGAGAAAATAGGAATGAGAGCTAAAAAGGACATTAATGAGGGGGACAGTCAGACCACTGACTGGGCAGGCCTAAAGAAATGGCTCTAATGCTTAAACCCATAGGGAGCAGTCTGGGTACTGTACCTATCATCCCATAATGATGATTACTCAGGCTCCGTGGAACGAGCGCCCACTCAGGAGCCATACCAGAAGAGAAAAAACAAAAAAGAGCCGTCAGAAAAAGATTACAGGAAGTAAAGTATATGCAGAAAAAAATACCAGATATTCAATTGCTTAGATTATGTGTTTGCATTCTAATAAGTGTGACAAAGGAAAAAAAAAACTAATGCATTTAAATATGCTGCTTAGACTGCGGTGTGTTTCCCCAGTCTCAGTGTCACAGCGGTTTTGGAAAAAAGACGTGTCCAAACAATGCTTCTATACCACGTACTGTTTGTTTGTTTTACATATGAAAAGCACACTTTATTTCTGGAAGTGCGCCAATCACTTTTGGTCCATTAAATTCTAATTAGCAGAGACACAGCCTTGAGCCTCGCAGACAGAGATAATATTGTAGAGGCTTGGAGAGAGCTGAAAGAAGCAGAAGAGCAGCTGACAGAGGAGAGGGCTGCAAGACTGACGCAGCCTCAACAATGCTTCATAATAGAGCTATTTTAGGAACATTAGCTCCTTTTTAATTCTTAACGGGCTGTTAGCTAATACCAGCTAAATTAGCAGCGACTCTGAATTTATTCATGCCTTGAACCACTTAGATTTTACTCACACGGATTGCGTTCCCTTAGGTAGGTCCACAACAATAACATTTAAAGATAAAATTTCTGAAATGAAATGAAAACATAGTGTTTTAGATGCATGCATAATGTCTGCATTCTCACGTTTTTTTGTTTTGTTTTAGCTTCACACAATATTTTTTAACCTTAAACAGAATTTGATACCCATTGCAATAAGTAGAGATCCATTATCACTCTGAGCATGCTGCTTATGGAATGATGGGATCAGAGACAAGACAGAAAACTCAGAATCTTTTATGTACTAAGATATATACCTCTATATTAATTGTCTGACTGATATGCTTCACAGGTATGAAATCCAGCCTTTTCATTGCATGGTACCATAGAGTAGAGTGTCGTGGCGAACTGTACTGAAATCAGAAAAGGGAGACCTGCAACATGGGCCACAGTTTGTCCACAATTGCACCTGGCCCAGCTTTGGGCCCTGGAGAGGATGTTTGAGTAACTGAAAATGCTCCTAGAGCTCCTTCAAGATGGAAAGCTGCCTTATCTGGATTTACAAATTGAAGAGTTTTTTCTCCTCAAATCAGAACTAAGTAAAAAAAAAAGTGATTGGCTGAGATAACAACACCCACATGGTTTTTAATTCCTCTTGTACTCAATAGTTGTCTAAAACTCATTTAGCACAATGGCCGCCAAAACATATACAGTGGGAGGCAGAAGTGATGCTGATTTTGCGTGTTCACTAACATACAGAAATAATTATTTTAAAACAGAAGTATTTCACCTACGAACCAGCAAGAATTTCAGCTCCCACAATTTTGTTATGTGTTCATGTGGCACACAAATCAGTCAGTCAATCACAGATACACCTGATCTCAAATCATTAAGTCAGTCAGTCAGTTTCTACTGCTTATTCCATAGTGGGTCGCGGGGAGCTGGTGCCTATCTCCAGCAGTCTATGGGCGAGAGGCGGGGTACACCCTGGACAGGTCGCCAGTCCATCGCAGGGCAACACACAAGCAACCATGCACACACTCATTCATACACCTAAGGGCAATATAGAGTGACCAATTAACCTAACAGGCATGTCTATGGACTGTGGGAGGAAGCCGGAGAACCCACGCATGCACGGGGAGAACATGCAAACTCCATGCAGAAATACCCCCGGCCGGGAATCGAACCCAGGACCTTCTTGCTGCAAGGCAACAGTGCTACCAACTGCGCCACCGTGCAGCCCCAAATCATTAAGTGTATAAAGCAAACCCAAAGTTCCTCCATTCTAACCTCTCCCCCTCAACATGACCATAGAGCTGCTAAAGGATGTGAGAGACATGATTATCCTAATGCGCTCGATGAGCATCAGTAAGGAGCTTTTTGAGAAGGTAACAACTGTTGGTATCGCTATCCAAAAATGTAGGAAGTATGAAATAACCACCAGTTACTCTCAGTTTTGAGCTCCATGCCAGGTATTGTTTCACGGGGTAAGGATGATGATGAGAAAATTGAGGGATCATTTCACATCTACACTGGAGAAGCTTTTTAATGACCTGAAGCCTGCTGAAAACAAATTCAACAAGATCAACCTTAGGTAACAAACTATTTTGTAATGGATGGAGCATTTGTCGCTCCCTGCTTTCGAGGGCATATGTACAGAGAAAGTGCAGTGGTCAAATGAGACTGTCGGACCATTTGTTCGCTACTATACCTCCCAGTCTCATCTGCTATATATATATAGCAGTAAATACCCCAGTATGGTCTGCTACCACAACTCCCAGCAGGCATTGCAGCTGATAGGAAGGGGTGTTGCAGCTCTGATGTCAGACCCACCCACTCTTATTGGAGGAAGAAAACTACTGACCCAAAGAACACCATCTCCTAAGTCAGGCATGGGAGTGGAAACATTATGGTTGGTGTACAGGGTGATTTCATTGTATGGATGGGTGTTCCAGTATAACAATGACCCAGACCACACCACCAAGTCAGGGTGAGGGGTCAGGGAGGGGCCTCGCCAGTCTCCAGACCCGTCCTACAAAAAATTTGAGGTGAGAGGGGAAAGTCCAGCCCTCGAGAGCTACTGTTCTTCAACTTTTAGATACAGGCCTTGAATCAAACTAATGGCTTGTTGCCAGGGCTCTGCAAGGCTGAATGACATGCCAACAAGGAAATACAGTCATTTGTGTATGCTGGAGCAGGGATGCATGTAAAAGTTGGATACTCTCGAGCGCTGGACTTGGGCACCCCTATTTTTAGATTGTTTTTGTCACAAGGAATGGGCCAAAATCCCTCCTGAGGTTTATGCAAATCTGGTGATGAGACATATCTTAGCGCTGTGCTTGCCAAAGGTTTTGTTCAACAATTACCAAGTCTTGTCTTGCAAGGGAATTAAACATTTCAATCAAGTATACACAAATCAGCTTTTAACTTTTGCACATTGGATTGTTTTCCAAATGTTTGGTTAATATTCTGTTATTAAACATTAAAATAAAACTCCATTACATCTTAAGAGACTTCTCTTGAGGGTAAGTGAGAAAACACCACATTTCCTCCCCTGTACTTCTCAAAGTTTTTATGTTTACTGTCTGAGATATGCATCATTCTATGATGGGAAAAAAAACACTATAAGAGTATATCTTTTTAAACCGAACAAACATGAACTAAGACAAATGCTCCACTTCTACATTACATATTTTTTCATTTGTGTTCCTCCCTATGTTTGCCCCTGCACTATCCGTCTTTGCTGATTCCATGCTCCAGTATCCTGGAGATTCAATACTTTGAGTACAATGTTATCACAACAGACAGAAATAATTGCTTTAAGTACAAAAGAATGAAATCTAAAGCGTAATAGAGCAGAATTATTCTAGTGTAAAAAGTGCATTCATGCTTGACTAAACCAAATCAGCAATATTGTATTGAAGTTTATCCCTAAGTAATCTGAATGTTGTTGGAGTGTGAACGGAGCCAACATCGATCTGATGCAGTCTATAAAGCAGGGTCCGGCTTTGGTGGCCCAGACTTGTGAAAACTGCAATATTGTGTGCCAAACAGCAGGCCTGATTAATGTACTGATAATCTGGTCCATAAATAGGATGCCAGTCTCTGTTTTCTGTTTTATGCACCTGCCTTTACGGAGGCAGTAACTGTTGGGGGGTTGTATTTCATGACCGCTCAGCTGCCGAACTGCTCTCACTTGCACTTTGTGTCTCTGTCTCATTCATTTGCTCTCCATTTACCTCTCTGGCCAAACTGTACTGTGTCGAAACATTAGTGTATCATCTTTTAGAAAGTTCCACTTGCTGTCTGCTATTAATCCAGCAGCATACAACTTACTTGCACCCCTTTTTTATCTTCCTTCATCATGTTTTACTGGTAAACATATTAACGACTGCCAGAATGGAAGAGGTGGGTAGAAAAGAGGACACCCAAATTTCAGGTAAGAACACTTGCTGCCAAACAACAGGGTGGCTGGTTTGCAGGCGTGAGCATACCGTGACAAAGAGCTGGGATGCCAAGGCTCAGCCAAGAGGGAAGGTGACAAAAGAGGAAAAGCTTTTACCACATCAGCAGCGAAAAAACATTGTTATTCCCTACAAAGGTACCATGATAGCACTCTCATGTCCGTATTCCCATCTGACTGGAGATATAGCTCTGAGGCAGTCATGCACTGTGGGACCTTCCTTGAACCGGATCTGCTACAGCATTAGTATTCTCATGCGAATAAATGGCATTGATACAGATAGCACTATACTGCATGCTGAGTGAAGATAGTAACCAGCCAGGTCAGAGAATATACAACGGTGAGAAGCTTTTTTTGTTTAAGAAAATGCTGGAATACATAGAGTCCCTTTTATAGTTTTTCACATTTTGTCACATTGCAACCACAAACGCAATCTAAAGCATAAATGTAAAGTGGAAGGCAAAGGATAAATGGTTTTGTGGTGTGGAGCGTGGTCACCAGTAGATCAAGTGACCCATATACGGAGGCCTCCGTCCTCGACACAGCCGTCCTGGCCCTGGAACCCTATGTTGCATATCTTAACCCTCTCTCTACCCTGCTTCCTGTCTGCCTAGTTTGGAAAAATAACAAAATTGAAGGCCACTAGTGCTGCAAACAAATCTAACAAAAAATAAATGGTTTTCACATTTGTAACAAAAAAAAAACAAGGCATTTTTATTCTAGTACAGGCAGTAGAGTTCATCTGCATGTAATTCAATCTCAGTACAAGTACAGCTTTTATGTGAAAAAACAGAAAGAGTATGGCATAACTGCAAATCTGTTAAAACATGGCTGTCCACCTAAACTGGCAGGCTGGGCAAGAAGAGCTTTAATCAGAGGAGAAGCCAAGACACCCATGGTAACTCTAAAGGAACTACAGAAATGCTTAGCTTAGAGAGAACTTGTTGATAGGACAACTATTAGTTGTTCACTCCACAAATTTTGCCTTAAAGAAAGAGTGGCAAGAAGAAAGAAAGCCCCGCATGCAGAAAATCTACTCTGTTTAGAGGAGTCCAAAACGAAACCTTCTAACTTATATTCAGTCTCTAGATGTGCAAGGAAGACGGAGACACACCATAAAAGAGTTTTCCACAAAGTACTGACTCACTTTAAAACTTTTGAGAAGCATGTATCATTTCCTTTTTCTAGTTTTTTCCTGCTTTGTGTCACAATAAATCTAATAAAAACACATTAAAGCTTGTGGTTGTAAGATGACAAAATGTGAATATTTTGGTGAGGCACTGTTGGGGCTTTGGAGTGTGGGTGCTGTCTTTCCTCTGGTGACCACCTGATGTCGCTGGGGAGCATGGAGCAGTGGATCCTGTGACAGATGTTTCAGATCTACAGCTGATTGTGCCTGCCTGGGGAGGAGTATATAGGAGCCTGCTGCCAGGCCTTCGATGCCTGAGTGTTTTACCAACACGATTCAAGTACCTGTGAGGTGTGGGCGGACCCCCAACCTAAATCCCAAGACTTACAAACTGACAGATCGGACTCTCTGGATTCACGATCTTGGCTGTGGCTCAGCTCTTGATCTCTGAAACCTGGCTTCTTGTGAGTGAGGCATGTCTGCCTTTAATTAAGCGCTGTTCCTCCCTGCTACCGGACACTAGCTGGGCTCCCACTCCCAAGACTCTAACTGAAACCTTCACTGCTTTGGATCATCACGAGACATAAGTTCCTGAGAACCTTGTCATCAACCTGAGCTACCCTAACTGCGGTGTACCGGTGTATTTCTAGAACCTGGCCAGCCTAAATAAAACCGTTACACTGCTTTAGTCTCCTGAGTGTGGTTATGCATGTGGGTCAAACAGTTATCTAAAAATATGACAGAACACTCAGGCCAAATTGACCCTGCAGACCCACTCAGGAGGGAATTGGCCGATTAGCAACGACTGATTCAGTCACATGACTCTATGCTCAAATCCCTCCATGAACAACTCACTGCTTCAAATCAGTGCTTAGAACATATGGCAGGGCTCCTGCAGAATCTACAGCCTGGTCAGGACTCCCCACCAACAGACGGCACTGCAACAACTCCAACTCCTCAGTTTTCGACCCTCCGTGATGTCACTTCTCCCAACCCGGAAAAGTTCTCTGGAGACGTGGGTTGTGGCGGCTTCCTGCTTCAGTGTTTTTTGTTGTTGAATCGTTCACCTCATTCTTTTCCTCACGAGGATTCTAACATTTCTTACATTCTGGGTCTGGGCCTTGCGGTGTGCGGAAGCTAGATTTCAAGATCCAACCCATTTTGGTTGCACTTACAAAGACTTTATTGACGAGTTCATATTAACCTTTTCTGAAGAATCGGACCGAACAGGGTTATCCCGTCGCTTGTGGAATTTGAAACAGGGTTCAAAATCAGTCTCCGAGTTCTCAATAGAGTTCCGTACCCTTGCTGCAGCGTCCGGTTGGGACAACAGCGCATTAAAGGCTGCGTTCTTCCAAACCTTGAATGAGTCCCTAAAGGATGACTTGGCCACTCTGGACGAGCCTGACTCACTAAATGATTTTATTGCATTGGCCGTCAGAATGAATAACCGGCTAAGGGACAGAAGGCATCTTCGAATGGACAGACCAACTGCTGGGAGGAGCGTTAGCACCCCAGTCATTAGATCTCCTAACCCACTTCCTGCTGCTGCCGTTTCAGCTTCGGAACCCGAACCCATGCAGATGGGTCTGGCCCATCTCACACCTGAAGAAAGACAAAGAAAAAGGGCGGCGAACCTCTGCCTCTACTGTGGTCAACTGAACATTTCCTAGCTTCCTGTCCAGAACGGCCAAAAGATCGGGTCCATCAGTAGCGACAGGGAGTCTGACAGACCGGTCTTCTGTTTACTCACATCCCCGTTTGACTCTCCCAGCCAAGATTCAGTTTCAGAACTCCTCCTTCAGCCTGACGCCTCTCATAGATTCGGGTTGTGAACGTGACTTAATAGACCAGGGGCTAGTGGATCGTTTTATGATTGAAACCAAGGAATTATCTACGCCTTTGAAGGCTACAGCCTTAGATGGAGGGGAGCTGCCTAGGATCACTCACCGAACCAAACCTATCCATCTTGTCATTTCAGGTAACCACAGTGAAACGATATCCTTTTATGTTTTTCCCATTTCTCACACCTCCATTGTGCTGGGTTACAGCTGGTTGAGGCTGCAAAACCCTCATTTCGATTGGACTAAGGCTAACATCCAATCTTCGTCCTCTAACTTTCTCTCCTCTTGTCTGCAGTCGGCTGTTTCTCCCGGCGCTGCGCCGGCCGATCCCGAAGAGGCGGACCCAGCGAACTATCAGGTGTACCAGCTGAATATCATGATCTGAAGCTAGCTTTTAGTAAACAACATGCCCTGTCTCTTCCACCTCATCACCCCTATGACTGCGCTATTGACTTACTTCCTGGAGCTCCTCTGCCCGCTAGTAGGTTATATCACATATCCCGCCCAGAACGTCAGGCTATGGAAGATTATATCACTAAATCTCTAGCTGAAGGCCTTATCAGACACTCCCCGTCACCCTTGGGGGCTGGATTTTTCTTTGATAGCAAAAAGGATGGGTCATTATGACCCTGCATTGACTACAGGGGGCTAAACTTAATAACTATCAAGAACAAGTATCCGCTGCCACTCATCTCATCAGCTTTCGAGCCAGTTCAGGGGGGCGACTATATTCACTAAACTTGATCTATGCAATGCATATCACCTTGTCCGTATTAGGGAAGGAGATGAGTGGAAAAGAGCGTTTAAGACCCCCCTCGGTCACATTCAGTATTTAGTGATGTCCTTCGGGCTGTGTAACGCACCAGCAGTGTTCCAAGCACTTGTGAATGATGTCCTACGGGACTTCCTGAACATTTTTGTTTTTGCATACCTTGACGATATTCTCATCTATTCTAAAGATTTAGCTGAACACCGAAACCATGTCCGTCAGCTCCCCTCACCAGCCTCACCTCCACAAAGGTCGCCTTCTCCTGGACTCCTGAGGCCAATGAAGCCTTTGTGGCCTTAAAGGAAAAGTTTGCACTCGCACCCATCCTTCTCCAACCTGCCCCATCCAGACAATTCATCCTGGAGATCAATGCTTCTGACTCTGGGGTGGGTGCAGTCCTGTCTCAGCGCTCCGCTGAGGACAACAGACTTCACCTTGTGCTTACTTCTCCCGCAGATTGACGCCCACAGAGAGAAATTATGATGTGGGGGACCGGGAGCTGCTGACCATTAAACTCGCCTTGGAAGAGTGGCGTCACTGGCTGGAGGGTGCGGAACATAAAAACCTGTCCTACCTACAGTCAGCCGTTTTAACCTCACCATCTTTTATCGCCCCGGCTCTAAGAACATTAAGTCCGATTGTCCCATCAGTCTCACCCGACGAGTCCACTGACTCTCCAGCCCCCATCCTACCACCTAGCTGTAACATCGGGGCACTGACATGGGAGGTCAAAACCTGGCTTCCTGTGAGTGAGGCATGTCTGCCTTTAATTAAGCGCTGTTCCTCCCTGCTACCGGACACTCCCTGGACTCCCACGCCCAGGGCTCTAACTGAAACCTTCCCTGCTTTGGATCATCACAAGACATAAGTTCCTGAGAACCTTGTCACCAACGTGAGCTACCCTGACTGGGGTGTACCGGTGTATTCCTAGAACCTGGCCAGCCTAAATAAAACTGTTAAACTGCTTTAGTCTCCTGAGTGTGGTTATGCATGTGGGTCAAACAGTTGTCTAAAAATATGACAGGCACTGCATGATCTGATTCTTCTCATTAGCACACACCAAAAAAAAGATCCTCCTGGCAAAATCAGGTACTGTTAGGTTATCAAGGACACACAATAAACTATTTATAAAGCAATATCATGTATTGTTTTTACAGCAAAACATACAAATAAACAATACCCTTTATCCTTTTTTTCTGAGAGCACAAGACTCAACCTCACAATTTGCAGTGGTGATGAATATTTTAATTTAAAGCATGAAAACAACCTTTCAGTGGCCGCTGGCAGTTCGGCTGTGATTGTGTGCCAGCAAAAACGCAGCTTAACAACAGCAGCAACCTCTGCGTGATCTCCCAAATTGACCGCTGTTTTAATTACAAAATTATAATTAAGGCTAGTTGGGTAAACTTGGCTTTTGGGCTTGAATCCTTTAAAAAAGGAAAAAGAAATGAAAAAAAAAACATGGTTTAGCTTTAAAGGGAAGGAAACCTGCAGTGTATGAATCAGCATTCTCAAAGCAATTGTTAGTTTATATCATAAGATGTTTTTAATTTACTGATACCCGGTTTGTTTTTGATTAGAGGCAAGGTGATTTGAAGAGTCTTGCTGAAAAAGAGGGGAAAAATTTTCAATTATGCTCCTGGAAGAAAGGCAGCAACTGGAGGCATTCAGAGCACAAAGCTGCCCTGTGACTTGATGAATGGCCGGCCTTTAATGTTATGGGGGATTAAAGATAACTTCTCAACGATCAGCACGCCAGCATATAGGCATCTCCTCTTTCACCAGTATAATAAGTTCTCAGCTGCCACTGTTTTAATTACCTCCCTTTAAAACTCAATCCACGTGGACCCTTCTCTAAGAAAAAAAAAAAGAAGAAAAATAAGATGGCAGCAGGATTAAGTTGAGGGGGGCAGTGGGGGTCAGGTATTCCATTGATTACAAGGTACCATTAAAGATCAAAAGAGGAGGCACTGAGAAACATCCATCAGGCAAAAACTGAAGTGGTTATAATGATCCACTTGTATGCCATAAATAAAAGTAATGTGTTGCCTCTATCTTATCCTATCACCGAACTTGTTATGAGGCAGCTCGGCCCTTTTCCATCTAGACGAGACCATCATTGACAGCCAATTTGGACCACCCTTCCTCAATCCCAACACCCACCTGACCTACTGAGAAAGTTTATAAGAAATCCATCAGCATCATGATGGGATAAGCGGATCTGGTATGATACCTACAAACCCCCACTGTGGAGAGAGGTCACAGAGGTTATGAGTTGCTACATCAAGACTCAATATGGCACTAAAACTCAGTCCAGTGTGACCAGTTTTTTTTTCCTTTCTGTTACGTGTCTGTCCTCATGCCAACATATATATTATTCTGTCTGCAGAAAGAAAGAATGCTCCAACTGTTACCTCCACTCCCAACTTGCAAGTAATGCTAAACTAAAATTTAGAAATGCCTGTTTTTGTTTTGCTTGTTACCAGCAGGGATGCAATGGTATGAACATTCTGTATCATGATCATAGTTTTGTTTCCATATTGCCATGTTTGTTGGCGTATTGATTCGCAGACCTGAATGTGGGGAAATGCTGCTGAACATCAAGGCCCATTATGTCCTTAAAGTATGTGCTGGGGTACATTACTTTTGCCATGGTGTCCTCATCTCATAATAATTATTTTCTATATTGAATACTAGAACCACCAAGAAGTCAATTTGACTCCCTAGGTAGTTTAAAGTCTGCACAGCTCTCTTAAATTGAACCTTCCATGGCTCATACTTCATTACTTGTACTAAAATGTCTCTATTAAACATCTCTTCAATTTTGGGTTATTTGTTGCATAAAATAATGGAATAGGACCATGCACACCTAGAACTGACGAAGCAGTAATTTTGACAGCACAGAAGGTGTGCTCACTGGTGTCCTGTTAGGATGTTGCTACGGCAACCAGGTTAGCATGTATAAATGACAGGGATATTGTCTAACAAAATAAAATAAATCTGCTGTTTTGCTTTATTGACTGAATAATATGTCATTATAATGATGCATATATAACAGAGGATTTACTAGACTTCACTGCGCTGCAAATAAAGTTCATGGACAGCTGCACACTGTCTGTGTGTGCTATTTGTATCTCCAGTGCTAAACTGGACAGAGGAAGGGCACCACTTAGTGTTTTATGGGACTATATTTCTTCATCTATAGAAATGTTATTTTCCTGAATACATGATTTCATTTACAAATCACAATCTCTTCAGTTTTATCATTTTTTAAATTGCAATTTTTTGTTTCATCCCAAAAAATGAAAATGTGACTCAGAGGCTGACGTTGCATTTTCATGAATGTCATAAATTTGTAATTTGTATTTTTGAATATAGCCTTGTAAATCTTTGAGTTTCAAATATTATTGGTTAATTATATGTTTTCCTTTTTTTCCTTTTGGGTGGTTGTTCAGCTCTTATGCTTATTATCTGAATCCTCTAAATATTAGTAAAAGTAGCCTTACGTAATGTCATGCTTGTAACTTTGAACGCACCCCTAACATGGGCCATCAGCACTCCTTTTGGTCACATGAAGGACTGGCAGTTCTTGTGGAGAGGATCAACTGACAGTCTGAAAATGATTTCCAGACTGTCAATGCTTGAGAGTGCCCCCAAGTAGTTATTTCCTTATCAGCCTAATTACTCATGACTAACCTCCAGTTTTACTCTCAGTTTCAAGCATCTAGTATGCTGATATGAGTTAATGTTCATCACAGCAGACAGAGCGTTCACATAGTGTTTGGGTCACTGTTGTAGTATGTTAGTAGCAGTTCTATGACTGCTGTAGCAGAAGTGTACATGTGCAAAGTATGCATGGCGTGTGAAAGCTGCAGAACTCATGATGCAGAATGTGGAACACCTAAATGTAACGGCAGTGCACCAAACTCAAAAAGTTAAGTGCACCTGTGCCACAAATTAATAAAAGAAAACAAAATTTTCAGTCGAAGCCATACAATTCACTGTATTCCTTAAATGCAACATATTTCTTACAATAAAAAGGGGGAAATTATTTGTGGTTAGCTACCACTTATAGGCAAATTATAAGGGAACCAAGACTGTCAAATTTACTGAACCAAATTCCTGTCAGCCAGTTCACAGTGGTAAAATGTGTTGATGACACAGAGAACAAAGGAAAATTAAAAACAGCATGAGAAACATATGCTGTGGCTCCCACTCAACTGGGAGACCACAGGGACAGAGTACTCTTTCCCCTCACTGTCCTACATTGTTATTTTTCTTTATTTGCCTCCACTGGCTGCTCAGTGAATTAAACAAAATAACAAAAGAAAAAAGTTCTTTATTGGCTGGTGATGAAGGGTGGCAGCACAAAAAACTAGCATCTGTTGACATCAACTGTGGTGGGATCACAGAGTGTACATGTAGGAGCTACGTTAAAACAGTCCAGATTTGAAGAGACTGGCTGAATTCTAGTTCCTAGTGTTCCGCCTAAGATTAGCTTTCCAGGCGTTCAATGTGAAGTCACAAGGTGTGCAGGGTAAAATATTCCACTACGCAATATGATGCTCATTCAAGAAGCCAGTACAATAATGGTGGTCACCAGCAAACACACAACTTTTAATGCCTTGATGAATTATATTGATAATTAAAATTAAATAAAACCAAGAAAAATTCACTTGAAGTCATTAAGCTAGACGTAAAGGTTATTGTTAAAAAAAAGTTTCAGTGGAAAAATCTGTAACATTTGCAAGTGTAACGTGTAACCCTTCATTAAAGACTCTCACTTAAAAGTCTAAATTTGAAGGACCATATAACCTGTTTACTTCAACTTTTCTCCACAATAATGCAGAGTCTTCATCATAAATGGGGCTGTTTAATAGAAAACTGTTCTGGTGCTAAACTCGGGGTGGTGCTAGAGTCAGTTTTTAATTGGTTTTTAAAAAAAAGGGCAAGTTTCTAATTTCACATTCTTCAAATTGCCGGGTCAAGATTTTACCTAAATATTGATAAAGAATAATATTTCTGTTGTATTTTGAATTTCTATAGAGGATCAAGTGGCAGGGGAGGAAGTTTATCTATATGAATCCATATATTTGTCTTAATATTCCTACAAACAGACATTCTAAAATTACCAGTGTTGTTTGTAAATTAACTTTAAAATGAAAGTCAGGTTTGTTGAACATCCTTTACTTTGCCAACATGCATTTCTGACCCCCAGTATTTACCTCAGATCCATCAGTATTTATGAATTGTGATGTTAATGAGAGTTACTCCCCCACACAGCTTAAAGCAGAACTTAGACAAAAAGCCGACTATGTTTATAAACAGGATATCACTCTATTTATTAACAATTTAAAACAAAAAAGACATTTTTTTGTTTTAAATGCAACACTGTTGTTAAGATATAAAAACATATTTATTATTACAATTCTAATATAATCGAAGATATATTTTAATTGTTTATTTGATTTTCAATTTCAGCCAGCTGACCTACATCGCATAGCAACAAGGTGGGGAAAGGTTGAGGCAAAAACAATATCTATGTCTATATTTGTGCAAATACCACATCTTTGCTCTGAGCAATTAAAAAGTTGGTGTCATTATAGCCCCTGTTAATTGGTTTCACAATCGTCGTTTTAGCAGTGGAACCAGAAGGGACTAATGCTAAAGAACTGGCCCTAATATAGAACTGGAACCCATTTGATGACAAAGAACCCACAGAAAGGCAGCTAACCCTTTGGTATGAATGTGTAAAACCTCAGGGAAAGGGCAAAGCTGAATCACTTTGCTATCTAACAGGAGCAATCCAAAGTTACAGCACCCTCCTTTAGCAACTTAATTCAGTAATAAATAATGATTATTAAATAACTTGTTCAAATCGAGTGCATAAGGGAACATATTGCACACTGTTGCTATTCAGCATACATGCACCATCTCCCAATCTCAACATTCTATGCATCTGAGTACTCTAACTCCTTTGAAGAGTCGTGTTCGCCTCATAGTTTAACAGAGCTATGCATCATCGCCCCGGGTGATAGCATGTTTTTTTTTCCTTTTTTTGGACCAAAAACAATGAACGCAGAGTGGAACAACAGCAATGAGAAAAGGGAGGGTAAAATCATGGGTACGTTCTTGCCAACCTGACAGAAAAACAGTAGAATGAACTCGACAATAAGATCCCACAGGGTTTATGGAACAGCAGCTGACCCTCTGCTACGATAGCCGCGGGGGGTGTCCAAACATTATACCTCCTGCTGGAGTAAGGGAAGGGCAGGGTACCTCAGACAACTCATCTCGCCACAAGCAAGCAAGGGCATATCATCGTGATTAGAAGAGCCTTTTGTATCTCTAGTTATGCTAAAGGCAACAATGCATCAACCAAAAATAATTAACAAGCTGAAGCTCTTTGTGCAAGATGTAGTCTTCATCATTTTCTGTCTGCGCTGGTTGCTGAGGATGCAAAAAATACAAGAGTGAAGAGAGAAGAAATAATTTTTCTTCATTTGAGTTTACTCCCTTGCTAAAGAATTGAACTTTTTCAGATTTTGTCACATCACAAGGTTCATATCTGATATTAAACTGTATGAGAGCAGCTTGAAGTGTTAATGGCAAGGATGTAATTTGATTATGCTAATGGAAAGAAATGTACTAATATAATGAGCTGTGCATAATGATTTTATTGTTAAGATTTTATTGTAAATATTGTTATTTGTTTTTTGCCTTGTTCTTACAAGATGACACAGATGGCTTTAAGAAATAGTAATTTAACCATCAGTTCTGGCCTTCTTTATATTGACTGGATGCTACAGTAAGAGCTTAACAGTAGGAGCTTACAATAATTGTGAAGTGAAATTAACAAAAAAACATTTTTTCCACATAATCTAAAAACTGTGGTTTGAGGTCTGGACTTTGGGCCGTTTTAACCATCAGTATGCTTTAATCTAAAACCATCTCATTAGAGCTCTGGCCGTATGTTTTGGGCAGCTGAATTTTGCAGCCTTTAACAGGATTTTACTCCAGGATTGCTTTGAATATACCTCCATGCATCTCATCAACTCTAACTAGCTTCCCTGTCGCACTTGAAGAAAAGCTTCCCACAGCATGATACTGCCACCTACATAGGTGCGTTATGACGTTTTTTTTCTTTCCCTGGAAAGTAATTTCTTTTTAACTGTTAAAACGTTTCCACTACAGGGGCCACAACTAGACAATTTACAAAGATTACGTCTCCTGATAGAGATTAGGTCTCTATCTCTGTTGCTGTAATCTGGGGACAAATTTTGGACTCTGCCGTCTAAAATGTACATAAAAACAGTGAAATCACACCAGTGCAGCAGTATATCAGATTGTTTCATATGGTTTAAAAGCCAAGTACTCTCACTCCAGACTGGACATGTGTTCAGAATTTACTTCGCCGATCTCAACTCTGGAGTTTGTTTGGGATAGGGAGGAAACGATATCCAGTCACAAAAAAAAAAGCTGCAATTTTCAGAAATAAAAAAAAAATCATATTCAATGATTCTTTTAGAACGATTGCATTTCTTAACTTATGTAGAGACTATTCAAACCTAATAAAAGGGTGTAACTAACTACATTTAATTCACTGATGCAGATTTCCGCATTCGCTCCGGTTTGCAAAATGCACAGGCACACAGCAGCCACAGGATGCAGACTCCTGGGGAATTGTGATTGTTTAATTTGTATCTCAAAATGTGCAAGTGTTTGAGGCATATGAAGACTTTTGCAAGGAACTTTGTACATTTAGTACAAACACAATGTAAAAAAAAAGAAACATGGTTATAGTAAGAGAAAAAAAACATCAGTTGAAAACTAAAGCACCAAAATTTCAAAGAAACGATTTGTGTGGACTTTTGTTTCCCTCACAAGCAAATCCCATGGTGTGTTCTCTACTCAATTGTGCAGCTACACAGCACAGTAATTACTCCCAGTTTTATGATGGGTTTGTCCTTGCTTTTACAGCCGTCTGTTCAAGCACCCAGATAAAAGTGGTATTGGTGTAACACTGTCAGTTCAGGGTTATGTTTCCCCCAACATGGTGAAGCTGGCTGAAGGATGCAGGCTAAGACCACTGTTACTCCTGGCGGGGACTAACCCAGAAAAGGCAGGCAGGCGGGCAGGCAGGCTGCTGGAGATTGGTTCTGGCAGAAAACAGGTCACACATACATCTGAGACCAGCACGGCACGCTGCCTGTTACAGCTTAATATCCACAGAAGCCAGAGCCAGGACATACACACCACCGCACACCGACACCGAGCCAGGGATACGGCATATGGGGATGAAGGGGAAAAAAAGTTGTGAGGAAAACTGGACAGGAGAGGGGAGGGGGGTTGGAAAGACAACCCACAGGAAACACAGAAGAAGAGAACGAAGGAGCTGGAATGATGGATTTGGCAGAGGTACAGTTACCATGGGAAATAGACAGGAACTCAATTTAAAGGCAGAAAAAATGAGATAGATATGTAGTTTATGAAACGATGATAGCATACTATTAAAAAAGGGAAAGATTGGGTGGGGTAAAAACTGAAGGTTAGTAAAACTTTTGCAAGGTACGATACCTCAGATATGCAGAAACTGGAATCTCATTTGCACAAATATATCACTGGCTGGGCTGGTAATGCACATTTAACGAAGGAGGCATTGTTAATATTCTGATTATTACATTTAAACATTTGCGTTAATCTGTTTCAATGGGCTCAAGGTTTATTCACCCCTTCATCAATTCCTACCTCAATTTTTCCACACATTGCCACTTTATCCCAACCTTGTTCCATTTCATACCCTTGAACAAACATTTTTGTATCCAAGTACTTAACCATATCATCTAAGTTTACCTCTCCTGGTACCATGATTAATTGTGGGGTTTTATAATTATTACATATTGATTTATACTGATAGTGGTTCTGTATGATTTCTGTGTGAGTCAGCTGTCTCTTATGAATTATTACCCCTGTACAAACTAAGGTAACTCATAGCAACCTCCTAAAGGCAGTTATTATTTGTTAGTCACATGACCATACATAATAATAATATTAATAGATTTTCTACATCAGAATTAGTTTGATGATTATAGTTTACAGCTAGTGAAAACTCAAAATTCAGCTTCTCAGAAAATCTGAACATTGCATAACACAAATAAAGAATATTTCTAATACAGAAATGTCGTGGCCCGATCATGTTATAGTCTACACAATCATGGGGAAGCTTTACAGTTATTCAGGAGACAGCCAGTGGCACCCTCCACAAGGACCGTAATCAAAAGATGACTGTTCAAAGAGTGTTGCATGCAGGCATATTAATGGAAAGTTAAGTGGACAGAAAAAGTGTGGTAGTAAAAAGGTGCTCAAGCAACAGTGATAACTGCATCCTTGAGAAGATTGTGAAGCTAAGCCAATTCAAACCTTGTGGGAGATTCACAAGATGTCATCTACATCTAGAGTGAGTACTTCTAGGCCACCACACACATTTTTTTGCCCACACATCCAGTAAACCAATACCTGCTTTAATGACAATGGTATCTCTATTCTTGGTTGGCCACTAAACTGGCCTGACCTAAACCTGACAGAGAATATGTGGAGGCAACAATGCAGGAAAGCTGAAGGCCACTAATAAAGCAACCTGGGCTTTCTTAATAACTCAGCAGTGCCACTATATGATTGTGCAATGAATCTTATTAGTTTCACTTTCTGAATTAAATTACCAAGGCAGGCTGCTGCTTTTTGTACACCAAAATGTTTATCACACAACATAACAGGGAAGGGGACAAATCATCAGCAACCATTTTCATAAAAATCTTAAATAGCTTTTAAGTGATCAAGCTCAGTATCACAACATGCCCATCTAACATGCTTCTTCTGCCATTGTACTCTTGCAAGGACTAAAAAGTCACAAATCACCTTCAGCTCAGATTTCTAAGGTGAATGGGCATTTCATTTCACGGGAGATAAAAGCACAAGAGGGACGCTTTAACTTTAAAAAAACAAAGAAAAGACTAGGGAAAGAGTTTAAAAAGCGCTGACAGGCTCTATTGCTGGAGTGGAGGTTGTGAAGGGTGGATAACATCAGGTAAGGGAGTCAAAAAAGAGGTATCAGAGAGCAAGATGGAGGAAACAGAGCATATGCTTCTGTAAGAGAAATGCACAATAAGCTGGCAAATAAAGATTTTTGGAAGTATTAAGCCAGTCTTATCTTTACCCTAATTATTTAATCTTAAGATTCTGCTAACTTTACTAAACAAACTTACTTAGAATCAGTCTGCTAACTGATCAAGAAATAAGGTTTGGCTGATCTGAGGCCTTCAAAATTATTTGGGCTTCTTCCTTATGGTAAAAATCTAATTTGTCAGTCCTTTTCTAAGACATAACGCAGAACTGCAGCAACAAGAGTCACGAGATGTTTTTATCCTGAAGTGAGGAAGGGAAAGCTTTAAATTTGTAGAATAGCTCACATGTACATATTCTCTGTAGGATTCTTGTGAGCGGCCAAGGCTACCAACCAAAATAAATCAGACAGATAATAAAGATGACAAGTGACCTCTTAAAATTCATATGGTCCTTGGGTTTAAAAAGGCTC
The DNA here is from genome assembly GCA_036173005.1 of Crenichthys baileyi. Classification (NCBI taxonomy): domain Eukaryota; kingdom Metazoa; phylum Chordata; class Actinopteri; order Cyprinodontiformes; family Goodeidae; genus Crenichthys; species Crenichthys baileyi. The sequence continues at coordinate 411,042 of JAHHUM010001210.1, read as the reverse complement.
CAGCAACTGGGTTTTTCCACAGTTTAGAGGATATTTATGGGAATGAGTGCATGCAAAAGTCTGCAAAGCTTGAAGTCCAAAGCAGGTATTGCTTCTAAACTGCCAGAATCACCATTCTTTTTGTATAGGCTTTTAATGCGTTGATTGTAGGCATGCCATGTTCCCAGTATAGGCTATAACACAGTTCCCAGTTTACACAGTAAAGCTTCCAGTTTCACTTATCGCTCGTCTATGCTAAAATTGTCACCTATGGTCGTGAGATGTGCAACATAGACCTAGACAACAATAACCCGGGTATAAGATGGGATAATGGAATTATCTTCCATTGTAGGGTGGCTGGACCCAGCCTTAGAGATGGGGGAAATCTCTTTCATTATGGGGAAGTTTAAAGTAGAGCTGCTGCTCCACCTCAATCAGAACTAGTCAGTTTAGATTGTTTGAGGCTTCTGATCTGGATGCATCCCTTTGCTGGGTTTCCCAGTAAACCCTTTACAGGCAAACAGACAATTGAGATGAGTGTCGATCAGAGATTTATCGTACTTACAAAATGACATAAATCCTAGAACAAATCCTTTAAAATGTGTCATCAGTAAAGAAAAAACTGAAAGGCAGGTTTTGTTTTGCCCACTTATGATTTCCATAGCCTATTGTAGAGCACGACTAAGCCATTTTGAACATATAAGTGGGGAGCTTTGTTCTGTTAACAGGAACCACAAAAGATGATAAAGTAAAAATATAAAGATTCTGTCCTCCAAATTCTACAATGGTAATTACAAACACAGTGATTCTATGACGTAACCTGCTCTGGCCTTTTAGCATAGCTATAGGTTACCTACTATATGGCTATTTTGTCGATGACTGTTAGGTTGGCTGCCCTTTAGTGGATGGAGTAAGTGAGGTGCGGAAGTACACAGGCAAAGGCAGGAAGTGGCGTGGTCTAGAATGTTTAATGTCTGGCAATATTCCCTATTTAGAAAACAAACTGCACATGCCAAAAGTGCAAGTGCAAATGGGGCAGAGGTGCAGTGTCTTCTCCAGTAGCAGCAAAAAAACTGAAAGAGATGGAAACAGGCCCCCTAAATACTGTTTTCACTAACTGGCTAAAACCACTGACCTGTAAATATAAGTACATAAAACTAAAACCCTCCATCAACCATAACCACAACCATAAATCATGTAAAAACATGTAAAAACCTAAGCTATATACGTAAACCCTAAAACCAACATCATAGATAAATATTACCCCATAAACCAATAAATAGCTAGACCTGGCTCCCCTACACCCTTCCCTGCCTTGGTTCAGCCCAGAACCTTTTTAAGGGTCCTCTTTCTGTGCAGGACTCTTAGCTGATGGACCTGGACACAAGGAAATGGTAAGTACAAACACACTAAAACACCCTTCACTTTAAGATACCATAAACCCACACCCAACCACCAAACAAGGCTAAATTGAAATATTGCACAAACTATGTTTGAGGTCTATTTCATGTCTCCCTTCTTCTCCAGGGCCTACCCACTCTCAATTGAAGTGCTGCAGTGTCGGACTGTTTGTTACAACGACCAAAAAAAAAATCATATTAAGCCCCCTTTTAATATAATTTAAGTTTAAGTTTTAATTGCCTTTAGAAGCCACCTAGTTAGTAAAATGAGTCTACTTATGCAACTGGTCTGTGAAGGCCTTTGTCATGATTTGTGGGTGTTTTGGGGTTCTTCTTCTTCTTATTATTATTATTATTCTTGATAGGTTTTGAATCATGCTTCTGTTTATTATTTTCCTGGTCATGCTTTAGTTTTTGTCTTCTAGTTCATGTTTTGTCAAGTTAGGTTTTTTGGATCTGGTTATGCTTTAGTTTCATAGTTTACTAGTTGTGTTTCTATTAGTTTGTATTCAAGAGTCTCTGTTTTGCTCCTGCCACGTTTTGTTCTCTCCTATATGTCAATTAACTTTATTCGGTTCACCTGCACCCAGCTTTCAGCCTCCTCGTTTCACCTGGTTCTTGCTCCATATATGCAACTCTGTTCTGTTCATTTCTCGCGAAAACATTATGGATCACTTCACTCTGTTGCTATTTCGACTCATGTCAAGTTTATGCCAAGCCTGTCTTGCCTGCCTGTCCACGTCTGTTTTTGCCACCACCTGCTGAAGTGAGTTTAATTTATTAAATCAGTTTACTCACCACCTATGCTTTCTGCTCGTCTGCATTCTGGGGTCCTCCACTACACAAACCCTGACAGCCTTAGAGGTTTGTTAGACATCATTAGAGAACAAACAGCTTCATGCAGACCAAGGAACACAGCACACAGGTCAGGAATAATGTTGCAGAGAAGTTCAACGCAGGGTTACATGACAAAAGAAAATCCAAAGCATTGAACGTTTCAAACAGCTCTGTTTAATCTTACATCTGGAAATGGAAAGAGTACAGCACCATGGTAAACCAACTTGGCCATCAACCTAAACAGACAGGCTGGGCAAGGAGAGGATTAATCAGGGGTGCCCCCAAGAGCCACGATAACTCTGGGGGAACTACAGAAATCAGCTTAGGTATACGAATCTGTTGACTGACCTAAATCAAATTTGGAATCTGGCAAGACCTGAAAACTGCTGTTCACAGATGATTTTTATCCAATCTAATTGATCTTAAGCTACACTGCAAAGAAGAATGGGCAAATATATCCCTAGATGTGCAAAGCTGGCAGGGAGTGGTTCTTGGAAGTATTACCTCATGGAGGGCTGAATATAAATCCACACCACACTATAAAGATTTATTATGTAAAAAGTTTGAAAACCATGTATTATTTTCCTTCCGCTTCACAAGCACGCACCAATTTGTGTTGGTTAATAACATAAAATCCTAATAAAATAAATATAGGTTTGGGGGTGTAATGTGACAACATGATAAAGCTCAAGCAGTCTGAATACTGCCAGGCTTTTTACATTTAAATGGTAAATGGACGGAAATTATATAGTGCTTTTCAAGTGAAACCGACCACTGAAAGTGCTTTACACTAGAGCCACATTCACACAAACACACTCACAAACATGCACATATTTATATATAAGTCATAGGTGCCTGAGAAGAAAAAAGTCGTCAAACATTTCTACATAAACACACAGACTCTTCTTACTAAATAATGTTGGCTTGCTGTTGCTGTTACTATCTTAAGGGACTGCAAGCAGTCCCAGGCTAACGCACTTCTTTAATGCAAAGTATTGGTGACACCCTAAGTGCAGCTAACGCAGTTAGAGCTGCTGCTACACAAGCGGAGAGCCTTCCCCGGGTACTCGGCGAGGCCGGCTGGCTCGCTGACGCAGACAGGGCCCAAATGAGATAGTGCCAAAGCCCAATCTAATTAGGGAACGGAGACACAGCACAAGAAGCAGGCACAGGCCGAAGCAAAGAAATGTGAAAAAGGAAGAAGAAAGGGAGGGGGCAGAGGTAAAAAGTAAAAGCAAACCGAAAGACAGAGACAAAGAAAGAGATACAAAGTGGGTGATAGAAATAAGTGTTAAACTGTTGGGGAGAGTGTGAGACGGAACAGAAAAAGAGAGAAATGTTTGCATTTCAAAAGCTGAATTGCTTGTGTACCCCCCTCCCTGCTGGTAAATGGGAAACACAGCCTGTTCCATCGCATCCCCTTTTCCTCAGCCGTTCAGAGCCACTTGCCCGGCCTTTTCTCAGACAGCACCTCACAATAGCTAGCTCGTGAACCCAGGGTTAACATGCCCTTTGAGCTGAAGAAAGGCAGAACACATGGAGAGTCAGTAATGATATCAGTCCACCACAGGAAGCACACCAACACCCACCTGCCAACTCCTTCAATTATTCCCTCTCTGCCTTGATCTTGAAATACCTCCTACCTCTTAAGTCTTGACTGTTATAAAAATAGAAGAAGAGTTACTTCCAAGTGAAAATCTATAAAAACACAATGTAAACATGTCAATAACTGCCATAAGTGGGGCGCAAATGTGCTGGCATGTCAACTCTCTTGGAAAAAATAAATGTAAGCATTTTGTTTTTTAAATTAAATGCTGCCTCTGGTTATTGTGGCACTCCTGACAGATGAGGTTGGATAGAAAGATTAGATCAGGAAGAAATAGATTACTTTAGCTGGCTTACGTCTTTCACTTCCTCTCCTCATATTCTGACACTCGGGGTGAGATGCTGAGACTGATATCAAGGCAGGAATTTAACACATGCTGGCACAGGCATTACCAAAACCAGGGACAAAAGAAGACAATAAGCAAATCCTAGGGTTTTCCTCACATATTAAAGATTGCATAAACAGACAGGGAAATGAAGCTGGGTTGGCATTTACAACTATAAATGTGTACTTGAGGAGACTGAATTATCGTAAATGTAACATTCTCATTTGATCAATCAACAATGCCCAGGCTTCAACCACATAGCTGCTGAGTTGAGTTAAGGTTGGAGTATTAAGAGTAGACCTGCTTCTTCATCCTTTCATACACTTTTTACAATGCACCAGTACCATTGACAGCTAAAGAAACGCAGCATGATACTACTTTGGACTCTGCACAACACTATCCTCTGCGCTTCTATGTGATTTTAAGTGGTCTACCAGTTGGTGGCTAAGATAGCAGCCACTTTGTTGTAATACCCCTAACTGTTAACAGTGGAATATTTAGTTGTGAGAAATTGTATGACTGGAATTATTGCAAGGGTGGCATGCTATCAAGGTACCACACTGGGATTTACTGAGCTAATGAGAGCAATTCCTTCTTTCACAAAAGTTTCTAGGAGATGTCTGCATGCCTTGGTGCTGGATTTTACGTAAAAATACATGGGCTAATGTTAGCTGGGTATTTGCATTTGAGATGACCCACTGTTTTAGGTGGGTCATCTCCGTATAACTTGTTAGCTGCCTCAATGTCGGTATTAGATGTATTGCTTTACTTACCTGATTCTGACTGCGGTGTGGTACAAGGCTGAGTGTCGGAGGCGGAGAAAGAGGCAGCACAAGAAGGTCGGTGTAACTCTGGCGCAGCACGTCAAAGATGGGACAATCTGTTACTTCTACACCATGAATCTGGAGGTGTTTAATCATGTTGGTCATGCACCATCCTTTGCATGATATAATCTTATTGCAAGTGTTGCAGTGAGCCAACATGTTATTTCTTTTAATAAAAATTAAGCCTGACTCTTGATTGCTGCCACATACTGTCCATATCTGTGCACACACTTCTTCCAGTCGGCGGACTAGGTATCGAAACTAGCAATCAAACTTTAACAATTAGAGTGATTCCAGAAGAATCTGAATGTAAGTCACGGTTCCAGTTGATTCTGGAGACTCTGTGCACAACCATACCCTCTCCATCTCCTCTGACCATAAAACCTTTCTCCAGAAGGCATGCTAACCAGTTTTAATTCTTCTAAGGATTACAAAAAGACAGGGATCCCAAACACAAAACCAGTGCTGTTCAATACAAATGGAATGAATTGATTAATCAGGCTTCTGGAGTGACCTTACAAAGCCACGAAGTTCAACCTTATTGAAATTGTCACTCTATGCTTCCACTCCTCGTATTCTGACACTTGTGGAGAGATGTTGAGACTGATATTGAGCCAGTAATCTAAGTGCATGCTACCATGCCAGTGTTATTGTTGTCCAAAACAGGGATAGAAGAGGATCCCAAGGTTTTCCTCACCTATTAAAGAAGCAAAACATACATGGAGGTGATGTTGGGTTGGTATTTGCAAATACAAGTGTGTACTTGAAGAAAATTATGGGGGAAAGAATAACTGAGTAATTTAAAATATGTGATAAGTAAAGGTGAGAACAAATGAGAGAGTAGGCGGATGTATACTGTTGAACACCTATTTTTTTCTGCTGGTAAAATGTTACCTTGTAGGCTTGGTGATTAGCTTATACTGCCAACTAAAGTCTTATTTCTTTCGAAAAGTTGGAGAAAAAAAAGGTACTTCTCAGGGTCAATGTGGTGTTTTCAACATCTCATTTATACATCCCCTGCTACCTAATAAAAAATAAAAAAAACACTATAACAAATTCAATATTGTCAAATTTCTTCTAAGTTATTTTGCAATTTAACACATCTAAATTTTACACACAGCTCCCTCCACAAATATTGACAGCCCTGGAAAGATGCATAAAAAGCTTTAAAATAAATTCCTTTTTTTATTACAGCAGCATAATCTCACACTGACGAATTTTGAAAAATACAACCTTCATTTAAGTACATTTATTCAGTGGAAAAAACAAAGAAAGAAACAAAAAACACTTTGGAAAACAACAAAACACACATATGAATCAATACATTAATCACCACCTGTCTATCAACCCTTACCCTAATATCCCGCCCCAAAATGAAATAATAAACACTGTAAGCACTGGGAATGATCTTTTCAAAAATGGCACAAAACTGCAGATAAGTCCAGAGATGGTGTGATAACAGATGGACATTTTTATAGACAGATGTGTAATTTAACATTTGGAAACCTAGACTTCCTACATACATATTTCAAACCTTGAAGCAACAACAAAAACGTACTTGAGGTACATTAACATCTTTACAGCAACATTTCCTGCCTGTTCAAGAGCCCTATTATTACCAGATGTTTAAGAGCATGCATGCAGATGGACTTTATTTTATCTTAATGCAAATTATTGGTTTAAAAGATTCCCACAAAGAAAGGGAAACAAGTAAATCCAACCAGATCAGTTTTATCTAATATAAAGCGAAACTTCCAAGTTGTTGCACCATGATTTGGTAATGATAAAGAAACCTTCAAAACAATCATGGATCCAGGTGGTGCTCCGCATCATCACCAAAATCTTATTATCTGTTCCTTGTTCTAATACACAACTTGTCTGAAAATTTCACCCAAATCCATTCATAACTTTTTGAGTTACTTTGCAAACAGTCAGACGGATAGACAAACGGCGACAAAAACATAAGTTCTGTGGCAAAGGTAATAATGATCATATTTTAAGCAAAAGAGAAGAAAATCAAGAAGAGTACGCTTTACTTGGCTTCAGTGCTTCCATACTTAGTCTGTTTTAGAATGCCAAAAGTGTTAAAGTGCCAGCAAGAAGTCTATATAGCAATGCTCATCATCAGCTTGAATGTTATATTACTTTAGGGACTTTAATGATTTCTTTAAACTGTTATTTTGCTCAGGTGGAATAAGGAAACAGAAACCATCATTGTTGTATTCCTAAAAAAGGAAATGGGTGCACATGTCGGAATTTATTGTTGATTTTCTCAGTAATTTTAATATAGGGTTGGGGATAGATTATTTTTGATGTTGCTCTGTCTTATCCATTCCTAAACCAGTTCTGATGAGCGTTCAGGAACTTCACTCTGTTGCAACACCAAATTGCATCAAAATTTTAATCAAGCTGCTGATTTGAGGTGAAAATCCATTCACTTCGTACATTAACCCAGCACTGCTGGCAGCAAGTTTCCAGTTTTATGTTAGGCTTTAGCCTTTGTTGTTCCTGTTGTTTGAATAACCTAATCAATTTCCATTCAAATGACGCTGACCATTTGGTTCAGTTGGTTGAAGCTTGAGTAGAACTAGGTGTTCCAACAGGTGAATGATTCTATACAAAAAACTGTTTTTTGACAAGATAAATCGTGCTTATGGAATGTCCTTGGGCTGTGCTTTAAAAACAGGTTTTTCCCAGGAAACCAACTATCAAAGATTAGCTCTACCATTTCTGCCAGGAAGAACTGCCAAATATCCCGCCAGATTCATAATTGGAGCTTTTTAATGGCTACAAAAGTAGATCACTTTTAGACAAATATAACCAAATATTTGAGGGTGGATGTTTATATTTTAGCCTGTAAGTGTAATTTTATGAGTTTAGAGAAAATACACAATAAATTCAAATTGAATTCACTAAAGTTGTTTTTGGTATAATCATACTTCCCTGGCAAAACGTTATTTCAATTCATTCATAAAAGCCCAGAATGAAAGATATTCTGGCTCAAAATGAGTTTTTTTCTCCAGCAATCCAAACCACATTCTGTGTTTGTCAGTGTCTATATGTTAGCGTTTTATACCTTTTATATACTGACTTTGACCATGACCTTCACTAAAAATGTTTCCAAGCAGCAAAACCAGACAATTTAAAGAGATTAAACCTTACCTGTTTAAAATGTAAATTTCAGTTCTCTTCAGATTACAACTTCCATCAAGACAGGTTTGTAACGCCAGAAACAGGACGCATTTTAGGTGTGCATCAATCAGTGTGAAGAAAAAGATGAATTAGACAAACACTGTTCTCAACTAGTGGCTGATGTTTGCCAAAAAATGTTGTTGAAGCCCATTATCCAAAATTGTACTGTTTTCATCAAGTCAGTCAAGCCATCAAATCAACCACTAAGATGTTTAAAGGCTGACAAACGTAATTTACCTAAGAGGATCAGCATGTGGGCAACATAAGCATCCTCTGCAAAACCTTTTCAGTGTTTGAGTGATTACATTCTCATCCCACCAAAGCATCTTGCTCCATTTTCAGCTTGATCTGCGTGTTTTTTTTTGTTTTTTTTATCCTCTTTACTACGACGCCAAATAAGCTGATGCTAATAAAGCCTTTGTTTAGCTATTTTTAAATTTTTTTATTCTCTATCAAAATAAAGCTATCAGCTAAGCTTGAGGGTCATCTCTATCAAAGATGGACACAAGGGCTTAGACATTTTCTTTTATTCATTAAGTTTTGATTACTTCTGTAAAGATTTTTGCCACTATCTGATAACCCGATGATCCCTAATTAATGCCTTTTCACAATCCCACCGATGCTGACATGATCAAAGCACACTGGGCCTCTTTTATTTGTTTACTCACTTTTTTTGTGTTAAAAATGCTCTTCACTCTTTAAAGTTTCACCTTGAAAGTCCCCTTAAACGTTCACTGTTTTCCGCTCTCACTGAGATTGAATTTTACAAAACATTTTAAAAGAAAATAGAATTTTTTATTGAAGCAGCATCCAGTCTTGTATTACTTTGCTTGTGATATTGAAGATATTTTTACATCTAAAGGTTAGCTATGGTGATATTCCAAAGAGACCTTTGACGTTTCTTTTAAATGGACATTAGGTTGTATGTCCCAGGTCATGAGTACAGACACAGGGGATAAACACTTTAAAATACAGTTTTTAGTGGATTTGTCTACAAAATAATTTTTCTGATTGCATATTTTACCAGTAATAAAACTACGTAAATGACAGTATTAATTAACATCACCGTTCTGGTTTAAAAAGTGTGCTGTTTGCATTATAACTGCAAACAAAAGCCAAGCAAACCATTTTAGGCAGAATTTATAAACACCAGTTGGTCTGAACCCATAAGGTTTGGAAACAAAGTTTCAAATGCTGTTTATAAATTCAGTTTATAACAGAAACAGTGAACACATAAATCTATGTGGTGCATTGACTTACACTCACTCAGCTATTTTCTCCTGTCACTGTCAATTTATCCATTTTTTGTAATTATCTCCACACTGTTTTTTTTATCTCCTTGTTTTTTTCTTTCTATAGAAGGTGCATCTGACCCACTGCATCTGTGTTAAGCTCCCTGTTTTTCCTGGACAGAGTAGCCGAGTAGTTATGGCAATTGACATTGAGTCATTCGCTTTTTGTTTTTGTTTTTTTGTCCCCATAAAAGTAATCCTAGCCTAGAAGTCCTTTGAGTCCTCTCTTAGCCTTTTTCCACCAAAGGAACTCTCGTTCTTGAACCTGTTCGGTTCGCGTGCCTTAGAACTTTGGTGTTTCGTTGAGCACTAACGAGCATTTCCACCAGTTTTGCAAACCAAGCATAAGTCATCAACAGTGGGTGTTATACAGCACAGAGGTGAAGCTTGGTAGCGAGACAGTGGAGCTTGCTGAGCTGCGGACAATGTTCCAAAAGACAGCATCCATAAACTGCAGTTAATACGGACAAGGAGACAGCGACCCTAAGCAAGAATGATAGTATGTACAATGTTTTCATTTGCATATGTTCAGCATCCGCGAGTGTAACGGAAACGAGTAGTTATACAATGCGTGTTTAGTGTGTTTTTGCAAACATAAATAATGTTTATTTGGTACGCCTTCGCTGCCATACTTGTTGCTTCTATTGTCTGTGGCCTTATCCACCCACAGGCAACATTACAGTTTCCGCAGAAGAACCAAGTTTCCTGTGGTGCTCAAGTTGAACCAGAGTTTGTGCTCTGGAACGTCTATTTGTTGGTGGAAACACGTGTCCCCGGTATGAAAACACGTTCGGGAACCGGAACAGGCTCCGAACCACGTTGGTGGGAAAGGGGTATCTGTCCCCATTTATACTGAGTCTAGTCCAGCCACAGACCTGTTTCTCTCCACTGTGGCCATATTCTTGCTCATGATGCAGAATCCCTATGATATCAAAGATTTGATAAAAACCACAGGGTTTCCTTGGATAGATAACTTTTTTCCCCAGCTGGCATTAAATGATATTGTATTAAAATTTCAGTTGCACTGGACTATAGCTTATTGGATTTAAATCTCACTATATGATAAGGTTGCATCAGAATTAACTTTATTTATCTAAACAAAATCTATACTAAAGTGAAATCTAATTGGATGACTTGGACCTGATTGTCTTGTGGTGTCTTTAGATGTAATTTGTTGTCAATTGTTACTAAAAGAAAATGAACGAGTTAAAAAAAATCAGACTGAAGATGAAAGGCAACAAGTATGTGTTAATGCAGTTCTAATCTAACTTTTAATTAATGTTGAAACAAAGAAGATGAGAATAAAATACTAAGTCAGGAGGTTTAAGGGTGGTGCTCCCAACATTTTAAATGGTTGTTGTTGTTGATCAGCCTCAGAAGAGAGCTCTTCTTTCCTTTGAGCCATCAAAATGCTGATGCCAGTATAGTGCTGTTTTTTTTCTGTGCTACAGCTGGCACTTTTGGCAGTCAAACAGGACGAACTAGTACTAAGAAAGCAGTGGCCCTGTTTTAACATACATGCAGATAATAACATAAGCAATAGGGATTCAATTCAGTTGCAAAACCAAACTGATTTACAGTCAGAAACATAGGATTTAAGGCCACTTTGATATGTTGGCCTTCTTGACAGAAACAAGGTTTTGGCAGTATTCTGACAATCCTGACAACTGTTGTAATTCTGACAGAAATGATTCCAAAAACACCAAACTTGCAGAAGTGGACGGGGACATTGTCTAGTCTAGGATTCAGTCAAGTATGACTGCGAGCAGCAGCACCTATGATAGCCCACATCTTGCTGTGGTTCTGCCCTGCTAGGTCAACTTCTGAGCACAGAGAACACAAAAAGGCTGATTCTTCAAAGTCAGCAATCAAACACATGCAGTACAAAAACACATATATCTTCTGTGGTATGCTATTCATTTAAAAATTTTATTTGCCCACTAAATTAAAGAGTGGAGTGAACATAATGGATGAATCCAGATTGAAAGCAAGGTATGCCGAGAGGTTTGCTGTATCAAATTGCAGCATTGTCCTATTTCACTGGGGGAAGAGTTTGTGGGCGTGCATGTGTACTGAGCACAGAGAAAGTACATGGCACTTCATTTTTCGAGCTGATTGCGTGCTGCCCAGTGGTTGCTGCCCGGCGCCTCGGCAAAACACTTTTTTCCCCCCCTTTTCTGCTACAAAACAAACCAGCCAGAGAAATCAGGTCACAATCAGGAGATTCACAGAACTGATTATGTACAGATCTGAGAAGGTTTTTTTTTTTAGTTAAAGCCCAAAAGCAATGAAGCAGGAGAGAGAGCAGAAAGGGAGTAAGAGACAGAACCATGCCTACACACCACATTTTTATTATACAGTAAACAATTGCATTGAATTTCTCTAGGTATTTCTCTAAATCCAGCACAGGAAGTGGGAATTGTGTTCATTACGCTAAATAACCCACATGAAAATGGCACGCAGGCTGCCACTCTAGAAGTCAAGAAGCTACAGCAAAAACAGAGTTCACAGAGTTAGATGCACATAACTATAGGATGAATACAAGTGGAAAACTAAAAAGACCTTCCATGGAGTAATTTCATCAAGCTTCACTATCTTGTATACTTAAGAATATATTATGAAATATATCAGGAATAAGCATAAATATGACCAAAACATTTGCTCAGAAAGTGACTGAGATAGGGTCCATAAACCATCTAAACTCATCCTAACTGTCTGAAGAAAGCATTTGTCCTATGAAGGACATACAAAATGTATATATTTTTGTACAGGTATTCTTCTACATTCCTCTTTTGGCACAGTTCTCCTATCTGCACGTCTCCAAGGGCTTTTGAGTAATGTATTTCTATTATTGTACCCTGTGTAGTGTCACATTGGTGGCTTTATCAGGAAGTTGTTGTAGGATGAGGCTGTGGTGGGATGGAAGGGTTATTTTGTGCAGTTGGCTGGTATTAATCTCTGTCACTTGTCCTCTTCTGATTTATACTCTTTCCCAATAAGCTGGTCTGCAACTTCCACTTCAGCTGACACTTTGTGATAGCTCTCCATGTTCGGCCTCCGCTCGCACCTCGGCTTGACATTGAAGACTTGTTCTCCAAACCGGCAGAAAGTAAAAAACAAGGCGAAGAATTACATTTCCCACACCAGAAACAAGAAAAGACAAGATAATAGGAACTGGGAGCTCCTCGCCCCTACCATTGTACAACAAAAGGCATCTGATTCTAAGTTCTGACATCTGCTCCAAATCAAATGTGGTACTTGTCTATGAACAGATGTCTTATTTTGACGGAGGCTAAGCTTGTAGGGTTTCGTCCTGTAACTGGTGGCGGTGGGTTGCTAGTTTGAACACCCGCTCCATCCATCTCAATCGTTGTGTACTTCGGCAAGACACTTCACCCGCCTTGACCGCTGATGGTGATCAGAGGGCCCAGTGGCGCCAGTTGTATGGCAGCCCCTCTTCTGTCTAGGCTGCAATGTAGCCTACCAGTTTGTGAATGAATGGGTGCATGACTGATTGTAGCATAAAGCACTACAGTGCAGGCCATTTACCATTTCATCTCCAGTCTATAAATATCTTATAAATCACTGTTTGTGAAGGTTCCTTACAATGCCAACAAACATTAATAAAATACTGATACAAAGAGCAGCAAATATGAGTAAATATGAGTAGTAAACATTATTGCATAAGTTATTTTGGGTGGTTGGCTGAACATTTCCAGGTCAGAGTTCATACTTCTAAGGCAACTCAAATGCAGCATTTTGTGGCCTGAGTCAGAAATCAGACTCCAGTGAAGGGAGACCATGCATCAACACGTCTTGCTATCCTTGCAAACATCTGTCCATCCATTGTCTTCTGCCTATCCAAGTTTGGGTAACAGGGGGACAGAAGAGAGAGACACTCAGGCATCCACAATCTTTAGCTGACTCTGAATAAATCCAAAGTGCCCCCAGCAGAAACATTAGGACATGTAGTACCTCCAACAATTTCTGGGTATAACTTTCTGTTAGATCTCAGTGCTGCATTTGATACAGTCGCCCATAATATTCTCTTAAAAAGGCTGGAATATGCTGTAAGGATCAGGGGAACAGCGCTAGGCTGGTTTAAATCTTATCTGTTTCAATTTTCCAGTTTTTTTCATGTAAATGAAAATCATTTTAAACCCGGGGTTTTTAATTTTGGAATACCACGGGGTTCATACTTGGTCCAATCTCTTTACTATATATATGTTCCACAGGTCAAATTATGGGCGCATAGGATAAATTTGCTTTTTTACGTGATGATACTCAGCTTTATTTTACCATAAATCCTGATGACCCAAACCATTGATAGATAAACCATGTCTTTGAAGAATAAAAATTTGGGAGATTTTAAATTTTTTGCTTCAAATTTCCCAGACAAAACAGAAGTTGCGTCTTTGGACCGGAGCCCCTTTAAAAAAAAGAACCTGCGCCCAAATCAACTTAACCGGGGATACATTAAAATTTGACCTCCCGAAATAAAGAAAAAAACCTTGGTGTTTTTTTTGCCCAGGACTTTGCAAAATCCCATATTAAACGGGTTTTTCTGGGTTTTCCTTCTCATTCACCCAAAAAATTAGAAATATCCTTTCCAGGGTGACGTAAAAAAACAGCCCCATGCTTTTGTTATTTAAAGGGCGGACTTTTTTTAAATTTCTCTTATGGTTTTCCAAAAAATCAGTTAAAAGCCTTTCAGCTATTAAAAAATGCTGCAGCAAGAGTTCTATGAAAATTAAAAAAAAATCATATTTCTCCTTTTTTTAGTTTCCCCTTCATTGGCTCCCTTTTAAAATCCAGAACAGAATTTAAAATTCCCCCCTTCACATTTAAGCCCTTAAGATCTGTCCATCAACATCAGAGTCTGATTTTTCCCATAGTTCCTAACAGGGCCTTCGCTTCAGACTGCGGGTTTTTGGGGGTTTCCTAGATCTCTGAAGTAAAGGGGGGCAGTCCTTTAGTTACGGCTCCTCTCCTGGGAAACCCAGTTCCCAGTTTGGTCCGGGGGGGCGGACACCCGTCTACTTTAATGCTAGGCTTAAAATTTCCCTTTTTTGATAAAGTTATATTTTAGGGGGCTTAGTTTATCAGGAGGGAGCCTTCCCTGTTACCGTGACACCTTTCTGGAGGGGGGCATCGTCCGAGCTTCTGCTGGCAAAAACCCCCAATGCTCACCCTACCCATGATCCCAGGCCCCGTCTTCAGTTTAACCCCCCCTTTTTTCTCCTAGCCTACGATTGACTGACCTTTAGAATTAATTATATGTGCTCTCTTTTAAATCTAACCTTGAAAACTGGCTCGAGTTTATATTTTTTTTTTTTCTAGGGGAAACGACTAAAAAGCACATCCTTAACATTTACTTTTTTTTCCCTAGAAATACTCCCGGACATGCTTCTTTGCTTTTTTTGTGTTTCTCGTTTTTTTAACCCCCAAACGGTCGGGGAGATGGCCGCTCACAGAGCCGGTTTGCTGGAGGGTTTTTTCTGTTTCCTCTCCACGTCGCTACTGCTGCCAGTTGAGGGGCTTCCAAACCGCCAGTGACTGCCACCCGTTCACAGCTTTATGGGGGAGGGGAAGCTGCAACACTGACTGGGTTTTAACGGCTGGGTTTCCTTAGACAAAAAATTTTTTTTTTCCATTTGAATAAAAAGTAACTCTGACTGCCTGTTTTAAGATTAGGATTAATGGGAAAGTATGTACCTGACTTTTTTAAGTGCCCTTTAAAACATGTTTTTTAATTGGCGCTATATAAATAAAACTGAATTTTAATTTTTAATTTTTTTAAACGCCACCAAATTGTAAGGCCAGGAAAACCTCCCAAAAAAAAGGGGATCCGGAGCTTTAAAGGGAGAGGGTTTCCCCCACCTGGAAAAACAAGTATGACCTGTCATGTTTTTTACAGTGATTGTTTTTTAAACATACTATACAATGCCAACTTAAAAAGTTTTCACCAGGTTAAACACAAAAACTGTATGAGAAAATACTCTTATTAATGTAAAACATAGAAGCTACCTACTCTCAAACCCTGCAGATCATTCCTGTAGTCATTTATTAACAGGCCAGTAACTATGCCACCCACCTACCATCAAACAGCACCCCTACCCCTAACCCCGCTCTGTGCAGTGGCCCTAATTTTTTTAAGGTGTTTAAAACAAAAAATTTTTTACCCAAAATTTTCATTTGGGAACTAGGCCCCTTTCCCTTCACGTAAACCCCTGTTGCCACCCCGGGGTTGAAGAAACCCTTCCCTCGTTTGGGGAGTCATTTTTTTAAAAAGGTTTACCCCCTAAATTTCCCCTTTTAAATTTCGGAAAAGCGTGTGTCAGATGAGTTGGATTGCTTGGTTCATGGCAGCTTTGGCGTACATCAAGTGTTTTATGACAGGAGATTTCCAGTAAAGGTTAAAGGAAAAACCTGAAGGGAAAAGATTTTTATGTCCCATCAGCCTTACAACATTTAAGCCTAAAAAACATTATCCCCTTATTAAAGTATAGAATAAGAAAATAAAGAAAATTTATTTAAACCATTTCCGATTAACCTTTTTAATCCTCCTTTCGCCAGACAAGGACGATCATGATGTTTCCTTGAGAAAAGAAAACCATAATCTTAAAAAAAGGGCATGAAAAAAATAAGTGAACTGTACAGGCTCCTCTAGATGCATTATCACAGCAGAAGAAAAAAGCGTTCACTGATTTCCAAAGAGACCACACGCTATCACTGACAACATGCAGTTTCAAACGACTACAAACAAATCTCACATAAATAAAAAAATAAGCAAAGTTTGCTCCACAAACCCCTCGTGGATCAATCCCAGACATACTGTATACCAAAACAAAACAAAAAAAAAAGAAACAAAGAATTCAAAAGTGAACAGGAATAGCTTCCTCTCTGTTCAGACAGGGGAAATAATAATGAGGGTATTAAATACAGCCACCAGATGAAAAATAATAACATATCGATTGAGAACTTAGTGCTTTCAAAGAAGCGTAATGGCCTGATTCCTGGTATCGATCCGCCGGTGGGCTGTGGTAGAAGTAGCAAGTCCCTGTAAGACCCCCAGTGAGAATGAGAATGGTGAAGCCATCCAAGGTTCTGTTCTGTACTTTCATTCTATATGAGCCACAATTCAAATTATTTTTTTTCTTAGGTTAAAGTGAAATGAATGCCGTTGAAATGGCTCAGAGCATCCTGCATTCCCCATCAAGCAATCATACTTACCTGTAATAGTGTGGCTGAGGAATGTAAAAGGGAAATGTGCATTTGCTGCACATCAACAGGAAGGATCGCATTTTGTAGACATTTTTAGGTGTATAAGTATTTTGGCACCCCTGATAAAGTTGTAATAAATTAATCGTTTATTGCAGTACATGAATCTTGCACTGAAAATTGTAAACAAAAAAAATTTTAAAACCTTTAATTTCAGTATCGATTCGATGGTGGAACAATCCCCCTTTTAAGAAATAATTGGTTTTTGCAAAATCGATAATGCCAGAATTATTAACATTCCTTCCTAGAAAATATATGCAAGATGTAAGCCTTTTTAAAATGTATACTTCACCCCTTTTAAGTTGGTTAGCATGTCTAAGGACCTTCAGACAGTAATCCCTGACTTCCTGTTGCTCTGGGCTAATAATAAAATATTATACTTAGGCTGGTTCTCTACAAAATTGAAAAGAGAAGAAAACTTTCCATTCAAGTAAGGCGGATGGTTGTTGATCTTTAAAAGTCGGGCAAGAAGAGGTTTCCTCTAAATTTACTCATATCTAAATTCAAGGCAATAGTTAAAGGCAATAGTTAAAGGCAATAGTTAAAGGCAACACCTAAAACAAATAAGGCAGGATGCAGACCTGACGCATTTGACTGTTTCATTCTTTTCAGAACATCTTTGAACTATACAGTGACATGTTTAGACTTCCATGGACTTCAACCACAAGAAAGTAAGAAACAGTAAGAAAATACAATCATGATGTACAGTAATACTGAGGTCAGAGGGTTTTTAAAATGACTTTAGCTTACACTAGCAAACAGGTTTGTTCACTTAAGATAACAATTTCTCTGCTAAGTAGTTTCCCCCAGAAAGAAGTTTAACCTCTTATTAGGAGCACCAGATATGAGGGAGGGTACTTTAAGCAATACACAGTCAGTGTGTAAGACTCTTATTTTGAAGCAGAAAAGGAAGTACGTTTAGTTTCCCCCCCTCTGGTATATGGGCCAAAAAATAAAGGCTTTATCAGGCTGGCACAAAAAATTCAGTTATATAAAGACTAAATAAGAGTCCACAGATTTTAAATCAATTACCTGACAGTGTTTTAGGTGCTCAGTAAAAAGAAATGAAAAAAAGACAAATACGGTAAAAGAAAGTTTTGTAAGCAGTATGAAACTAATGAGACTGGCTAGCAGTTAGCAGATAACACTAAAATTAACATTTGCTTCTTCTCAGTGCAAAACTTTAGGGCGCTTTCACAGTTTTTAAAGAGTTCAAAATCTAAAATACTTACCTATCTAACATATATTGGATCATTCTGCACTGAACAGAGGTTATTTTTCAGTAACTTTTGACATTAATACATTAGTACATCAGCTAACTTCCTGTCCAGCAGGAGGTTAGCTGACATACAGAACCGAGCAACGACTAGTAACTGCTATTGGAAAGTTTTGGTTATAATTTTTGATATAAAATAAAGTCTCTGAACTCTTGTAAACTCTGGTTCAACTTTGCTTCATTTGATAAACAAAACATAAAGAAGGAGTGAAATTCATGACCATAAATGCCCTTAGCATTATAACTTCACCGATGACAGAAAGCATGCATTAGCTTTAACAGTCGTATTAGGAAAATAAAAAACAGTTGAGAATTTTCTAACTAAAGCAAATGCATTTCAGGGCTTAGTCTATAATATATATATTCAGTGTGTTTTAACTGTCTGCCTTTGCATGTTGCGTGTATTTTAAATGCTTCTCATTTTATCATAGTAGGTTGTTTTGACTGCAAAGCTACAACAAATTAAGGAATATGAATCAGATGTTTAATATTGATATATTAATAGGGACAACCTCTTGAAGAAAACAGGTCTTTATTTTACAAATCAGTCAATTTTAATGGAGACAAATGTGGCTTTAAGTTGTATTAATAGATGCCAACACCATGACATCTTTTAAATTAGCTTACAACTAATAAAAGCTCTTCTAAATAAGCTCAAGACCTAATGTCAAATATGATTTTTAACTCTTAATAGTTCTGATAAAAACAATGCTTATTTTTATGCATTAAGATTGAAAGCAAAAGAAAATGAGTAGGAGTTAGACGGGCAGGGTTTCGCCAGTAAAGTGCTTTCTGTAGGTGCAAAAGGAGAGGCTTGCTCATGGTTCCATGCCCATAAGAACTTCCACCTATCCAATATATGGGTTATTCATTTCAAACCCTCTTTGGTAGTCTGAACAGTAAACATTATTAACTCTAACCTATCTTTTGTTTAAAAACCATACCCAATATTCTGCGTTGAACCTGTAACCCAACCTTATTATGTTAAATCAACTCAGGACTTAATCAGTTTATTTCTGCCCCAGGATTAGGTTAGAAAAATAATATGTTTGCTTAACCCAGCTGTTTTTAAAAGCTACATATCTTTACCAGGCATGCGGATTATTGTGGACTATAACTAACAACCTTTAACTAACGTTTCCCTTTGCAGCCTCCTTTATAATGCACAACTAAATTAAAGATTTAGTTTCAACATGACACGTTTTATATGTTGATTGATGAATGAATCTGTCTATGTCATTTTATGCATTATTTATGCAGTTTATCCATATAGCATTATGTGCACGTTGGTGAAAAAAAAAGATGGACAAAATTTAATCTCTGACTTAACTCTCAAGTTCTAACCCACAACTCACAAACTTCTCAAGTGATCTTATTTCTAGCTCAAAGAGACAGAAAAATCTATATCTCAATTTGGTACACTTCAACTCCACTCCAAAAGTGCCCTGGGAGAAAACTGAATTAAACCGAGACAAGCTGATTCAACCACCCTGAAAAATGAATTTAAGTAGTTGTTTCTGAAATATGTATTTGCCATGTGCAATATCAGCAGGAGAAAAACGTGGAAGGACTTCACAGTAACCTTTCTTCAGGAGAAAAAGATGTGCTTTCCTATACTGAAAAAAATAATAAAAAGTTGTATGCCAGGGAATACATTAATCATAACAAGGTGAGAGCTATCCTGACAGACAAGCAGAGGCACATGAAAAGATTTGACTGCGTTTATATTCCTCAATGTGTTTGGAAAAGGGTGTGTGGGGGGGTAGGGACCCACAGCGCAATTAAAGGAGCGTCGATGGCCGTGTCAGCTGGATTAGGGGCTGGGCGTGAAATTGTCTCACTGGGTGTCAGGGATACTCTGTTAACTCGGCTCGGCTTTTGCCTTGGAGTGGCGGAAGAGGGCCTCAGCAGAACGTGACGATAGAAGAAATACTGTGAAGTCTGCGCAAGGCCGGATTAGATTAACGCACTGGAACAGGTGGTCTTTTATTGGCTCTGTGATACTGTCAGGGATTCTCTGAAACTGGTTGCACACACACATACTCATGCACAAGAAACAATCAGGGCGAAGGTGGCACAAAGCTTTTGTGTCAAGAGGAACCTCAGCTTGCCCGCACGTCTAAATCGACTGTAATGTGAGAACACAGCGTCTGTAGTTTGATGCTTCAGTCAGTGAAAGCATGAATAGAGATGGGGGGGGTGTGAAAAAAAAACACTGAGGCTCTGTTAGGCGACACAAAATCCAGGGATTGTGCAGCTGTCTGCCAGGAAGAAGCCACAAAATAACACAGCCTGTAAGACTGATCGTGCCACGGCGAGGCATTCTGCCAAACCATTCCTCACATCCACCGCCATATTTAGTGTCATTTACAAGGTACGTTTCAGCCATGAATAATACATGTGGTGATGTATGACATGGATGTGCTTCAGATAAATTATACAGTAAGGCTGAACCAACCAGTGCATCATTTACACATAGAGACAGTGGAGGTTAAAAATTTATAGGGACCGTTCTGCCAAAAATGACACGGACTTCTTAAAGTCTGGGTGGAGTTGAAGACTCTGGGGTGAATCCAAATGCTGCCTTAGAATTTAGGTTGACTTTTTCACATTTTGTCACTTTACAGCCACAAACCTCAATGGATTTTAGTGGAATTTTTTTGTGACAAACAAAACAAAGTAATGGATAATTGTGATGTGGAAGGATAATTGTGCATGGATATCATTTTTGTTTTAATAATTTGAAAAGTGGAGTGTGTGCATGTGTTCGACACCCCTGAGTCAATACTTAGAACAATCTTTCGCTGCAATAATGGAAGTTTTTGCTTATTCCTCTGTGTAAAATAGTTCAAGCTTAGACAGAACATCTGTGAACAGCAGTTTTGAAGCGTTGTCACAAATTATCAGTCGGATTTAGATGCTGACTTGTACAGGGCCATTCAAACATATGAATATTCCTTGATGTAAACTCAACTGCAGCTCTGGCTGCACCCTAAACTGAAGTCTTTTGCAGCCTCTAAAACGTTTTCTTCCAGGTTTGCCCTGTTATCAACTCTGACCAGCTACCCTGTCCCTGATGAAAGAAAAGCCTCGCCACAGCATGAGACTGCCATCACCATGTGTTAGCATGTTGGAGGGTGTTTTCAGAGTGATGCGTGGAAGGAACGTTTTCCTTCACATATAGCTGTATGAACATGGGCCAAAAAGTAACGTGTTTAGTCTCATTTGACTAGAGCAGCCTCTCTTCACATGTTTCCTGGATTCCTTTTGATATCTTCTGGCAAAATGCAAACAGGAATTTCCTTCAACAATGTTTTACTCCTTGCCACTGTTCTATAAGCGCTAGATAGATGAAGTGAGTAAATAAAAGTTTTTCTCTCAACACATTTTCAATCCTGAAATGTGGATATCTGGGCTTCTTGCTTGCTTCTCTGATTAATGCTTTTGCTGCCCATGAGCTGTAATCTTTTACTTATGGGCTGATGGACTGAACCGAGCCCTTTAAGCTTGGGATATGATTTTATATCTAGCTCTGCTTTGAATTTCTCAAAAACTTTATCCCTGTCATGGCTGCGCTGCTCTTTGGTCTCCATGATGTCTTTTGTTCACTAATGTTCTCTAATAAACCTCTGAGTTTGCTTGCATTATTTTTTGCTATCAGATGCAAGGTGTTACAAGGTGCTGAAAATGCACACCACACATTTCAGATTTTTGTTTGTAAAACCCCTTTCAGAACCAGTTATTGTTTCCCTAAACTTCAGAACTTCAAGAATTATGAATAATTTTGCATGCCACTGTATAGAAATATTCCAGAAAGAATAAAGATTGTGTAGTTCTGCAACAAAAATAAGTCATCTCAGAAAAGCCAAAATAAGAAATACCAGACAGTCAAATAGGGGAAAAGGTTTTTTCCTTCCTTCTTCAGGAGATAAATATTTGAGTTGTTTTGATGTCTGATGAGGAGCTCTGTTGAAACTAGGTCACAAGGGGTGCCACTTTCTCAAAAACCTGAGCAAAAAGCTTCACAAAAAACATGACGCACCTTTCTAGTCGAGACAAGAAACTGCTTTTGGGTTTCATTTCTAGGACAACACATCATTCAGAATTTACAGAGACAAACCACAGTAACAATTATATATAATATCCAGCAAGCTCATTTTACTTTTAAATGTAGAGTTTAATTTCTACTGGGCCTAAACTGGCCCATTTGTGTCAAGAATGCTTGCAGAGTCTGTGTTACACTTGACATTTACTACAATTTTCATTTCCAAGTGGTACTTAGAGGCCATGGACTCATTTTTCAATGTACGTTTTTCATTGATTTTGACAAACGATCCATCTATCAAAAATCTTAAAGCAGTTGTGGACCTGCAATCCTTCAGTTTTGTCAAGTTTGTAAAACTGAAGAGTTTCGACAAACTCATCCACCATCCAATTAAACGTTTATGCAAATGTTCTCTGGGTTCCAGATAACAATGTTTCTAATTCAAACATTAATTTCCCAGAGAGCACAATGAGATAAGATGCAAAGCTATTTATTTTAGAGCTTTAGTTCAAAAGTTACAGGTTACAATATGATAAAAAAAACACAGTATAAAACAAAGATGGCAAGCGTGCTGCGATCCTATTAAGGGTGAGGGCTGCTCATGAAAAGTCACCTTAGATCCACACACAAAATAACTAATGCTCTAAGAGTTGGTGAAGCACTATGGCTGGATTCTTGTTTAATGTTACCAAGAGAAGTTCTGGTAAGAAGTATATTTATTATCTTTGTGGGCATGAACGTCACATTTATTTTAGGCTTTAAACAAACAAAACCAATATGTTTTTTACAACCCAGCTGATCACATTGGTTACATTGATTGCGAAGTTGCACCTCTAACAAATGCAATTTTGTAACCATCAACAAGTTTTTTGACTAATTCTGGCTGGAAATTTGACAGTTGATCGTATGAGAAACGGTTTGCTCAAAGTCATTAGTTTCCTAGTATAGACATTTCCACAATGTGGCACATTTGGAATAAAGGTTGAGGTCAGTGCTTTAGCAAGGCCATTCCAGAAGCATAATTTCCTTATTTCCTATTTTTCCATTTCAAAACCAGTTTTGGAGTGCATGTGGGATAATTTTCTTGCTTATCCAATTGCATGAATATTTTTACTTACTAACAACCACACTCAGATAGAAGGAAATTGGTTACGATGATCAGTAATGACCCAGGAAATACCAAGGCTCAAGTCAATCAAGCACTGGAAACTGATGGATCACCAGTGAAAAGGTGCTGGCCAAAAAGAAGCCTTTGGTCCAAATTTGCTCCAAGCTTGGCCGAAATGTGCAGTTACCTACATATATATACACAATAAAAATATGTTTGAAGGAGTCAAGGAATTCAATCCAGCTTCATTTATAAAGCACTTAAAACAAACACAGAGGTCAAAGTGTTGTACAGATAATAGTAAAAAAAACAAAAAAAAACAAAAAAGAAACTCTGGTATACTGCACCAGCGGCCAAGCCTGACACACTTAGATTTTCCAACATGACTATGAACCCAACTACATACCAAAAATAGGTTTGGAAAGGATAAGGCAAGCTAACATCAAGCTATTGCAAAGTCCTGACTATGCAAGAGATTTTTATACTATGCTTAGAGCACAAGAGTCTATGCCAGATTATCATCTGCTTAAGAAATTTGTAGTTATGCATCTGAATTCTAGTCTGTATCCCGTTTGTACGTTGGATAATAATTCCATCCTTAAAAACATAAATTATTAAAAGACCAGCTTCACACCTGAACTGCATATAGACCACAGTACAGACTGGACTGGAGGTTTTCTTCTGATATGCAAAAGATGTGATAATTATAAGATAATCCAACTAATTCCTCAGGGAATTTTATTGGCCTCTAGCTGCGAGCACAATCTCAGTGCTTAGTCGTTTTGCACCACCACAGAAAGAAGTATAATCAGTTTAAAAAGTATTGCACCAGATTCTACTTTAGTAAGATCTTCCCAGCAATGCCAGGGCATGTTTGTGTGAATTCCTACCACTGAATATAATCCAGGTGTCTATTTGGGATGACAATTAATAGCTGCAATTTACAGCAAATGGGTTTTTGGACAATATGTTTAGTGCGGCTAGATAAAATGAGTCCCTGGCCACTGATCTGGAGACAGATTAGGTTTTTTAGTCGGCTATGATTAAGGCATGGATAGGGAAAAGGGAGATCAGACTTTGAACCTACGCTGTTTAATGCTGCCCACCTGTTATAAATGAGCAGTTAAACAAGTCAAGCATTGGTTGTCCCAAGCCAGTTCAAGGGCGTTTGCTTGTTAGACTCACACACATATGCATAATCTAATAATAGTTTTCTAACTCTTTATTTTCTCGACACAGCTGCTACGTGTGTGCGTGTTTGTGGTGTGTATGTGGGTGTGTGTGTGTGTGTGTGTGTGGCTTTATGCTTGCGGGTCACTGGGCCGACGGATGGTCTTTGGCTGTGTGAAGAAAATCCAAATGAGGACTTTAAAAGGACGTTTATAACTGGAGGGAAATGAAAAGATCTGCACTACAAAATCTCAGAGAATAACTGCATTCAGCATATAGGAAGAGATGCATAGAGAAACCAGCTGGTGACTGGAATCTGACAATTTTATGCTCGACTGGTCCTGACTGGTGTTCGTCAGTCAGAAATTTAAAAAATATATTTTTCTGAATGAACGATACTTTTGACTACCAGGTCAAAAATCAACTTGTACACAAAAAAATCGGATCTTTTTTCTCGTCAGTGAATGCAACATATCTAAGTGGCACTAGGGATGGGTACATTTTACATTTGAATCAATACGGTACCGATGCCTGGTACCTGGAAATCGGTACCAGTTTTCAGTACTTTTGTGTGTGTTACGTGGTAATAAATGTTAATTTGTTTAATAATAAAATCTAAAAATTTTTCAATTTAACATTTATTTCTCAATACATAAACTTTAATGAATATATCAAAACCACGCCCAGCTGTTTGTATTCTAACATCTCAGTTGCTTCAAACATTTCTTCTCCCATGTTGCTGGATGCAGGCGACGAGTCGCTGATGGATGCAGGCATGCTAACGCTGCCGAATGCAGGAGTTGTAGCCGTAGATCTGAGGCTGATGAAAATTGTGCACTCTTCAGCCTTGAGAAAAATCAGGTGCTTAACCAGGTGCTTTCTCAGATTAGAAGTATTCCCGCCGCTGGCCTTGCACTTGCACGTGTCACAAATATTGCAGTGAGCGTAATATGCATCACATTTTGAGAAGTGGAGCCATACTTTCAAGCACTTTCTATCAGCCATGCTTTGTTGATGGTACCAGCGGCTACTGCCGTCATTACGCTCTTGTGCGTGCAATGCTGTGTTCATGTCTGGAATGGAAAATCGCCCACTCTACGATCCCCTCAATGTCACGATGATACATATAGGTACCAAAACATGGTTACCGTTTGACTGATCAGTACTCAGTAGTACTGACGGAATTCGGTCAGTACCTATAAAAGTACCAAATTTGGTACCCATCCTGTCAGTACTTTAAATATACCTTATACTCAAAAATCTATTCTTTTCTATCAGTGAATAGCCCATGCAAAGCAGCACATGGTCAAAATATGCTTATAATCAAAAACGTACCCATCAGTGGCATGTCTGCTTTTTATTTAGGCAGCAGTAGATCCAGAAAAAACATTTTTAGCAGGTAACAGGAAGGCTGAGTGGATTATAGCAATTATGCTCTGTTTAATCCTTTTAGGATTTCAACCTCTGGCTATTAAAGAACATGCTGGATTTGGAAATGTTGACACCCTTATTTTCAGATTTTTATTCAGATAATGATCCATAGTCTCAGGTGAAGACACACAGAGAATACAGTTTCATGGTAATATAGGATGAGAGAAGAGAGTTAAAAATGTCAGCTCTGTCATTTTTAATTCTATAATTATCTGGTATCAGCAAGCTATGCAAAAAAGAGATTGAAAATCAGCCACAAATTTCTGATCAGTAAAATATATATAATTTTTTTTGTTATTTAGTGGAACCATCATCATTCAGGATCATCAGTTACCGTTTGCTCTTCATCAACACTGGTGTTAGCTGTGTGGATTGTAGCATTTTCAAAAAGCAATGCTTACATCTGCTTCTCAAAAGATTGAGACTCAAACTGGGTCAAAATAGTGTTGCTGCAGTCACTTCTTCTACCTGCAGGCCCAAGGTACTTAACTTGTGCTCTTCAGTTTGACTTTGCTACACAGTGTAAAATATCTCAGAAGGCTTGCTTTCTGTCTAAGGGTTCATATTCTGCCACCAAGTATTGTCCTTAATTTAAACAGGTCTGTTGCATAACGGCCTATGGAGGACACCATAAGTGGTACAACATATGAGAGGTGCAGAACAAGAAACTGGAGGTTATCCATGGAGAGGGGCTACTGCGGTAACACAGGCTAAAAGGTTAAAGCAGCAGGGGGAATTAATATGTCTTAATGACATTATAATGAATGGGAAAATATGGGACATGATTTATTAAATGGAGTCAAGTGTGTAAGAGAAGTGGTAGGACTCACAAACGCATTAATTATCTCGCCATCTCTCTTTGTAGACGTGGGGAAGAAAGCGTCGGTGGAGAGGTAATGACAGGCCCAGAACGGACATCATAAATTGCCACGGGGGGGGCTTCAAAATGACAAGGTCTGATCTCACTCCTGCATTCAGCGAGATGTCTTTTCTTGTGTCCAAACCGTCACTGGGAATTTGGACAGACAATCAGAGTTGTCTTTACCTAAATTAGATCATCTTTTTCTTTTATATCATTCTGGCAAAATGTGATGTGTTGGTGTTTATGCCCAACTCTGTGGGGCAAAATGAGATGGAGGGGTAAGTCCGGCCCAAGGTTATGGAGCCTTATGCAGAACTTTATTTGGGGCCTCTCTTACTCTGAAGAACGTCACTACTACTAACAGCATTTGAATAGAGATTTGGTGGAATCTGGGACAGAGGGCCAGGCCAAATTGGCTGAGCTTAAAAGCAATTGTGTTGTATTGGTCATTATTTGCTGAGATGTATTTGTGAACAACCCAAGCTTAAACACTAAGAGATTAAACTTATCGCATCAGATGGTAACTATGTTAACTCAACAATTAAACAGTGAAGATTATTCTTTGCACTTTTACAAAGTAAACCTGCCAATTCCTTTAAATCCGTAATTCAATTTTTAAACTATTTTATTTTTTTTAATTTGTATCTTTGCTAAAACCATCAAGTAAAATGTATTAGTATTTTCATTCTCAAAAATATATGTAAAAATTTAAGGTCTATGGGCTGCGCTAAAATTCAAGCATTTATGAGAGGCCCCGGGTGTTTTAGGGGCCCTAAGCAGTGGCTTAGTTCGCTTGCGCTTTGGGCCGGCCTGGAGTAAATTTTTTTCTCCGCGATTTGCAAAGGTGGATGTGAATGTTGCTTATTCATCCATAACCACCAGTCTGTTAATATTATTGGCTGAATCAGATGAATGCTACCTCATTACTTTGTTTTGTTTTCCTTTTTTCTTAGAACTTGGAAAGAGGCAAGGTTAACATTTAGGTAAAGACAATATTTGGGCACTGAACACTGAACAAAGTAAGCCAGAATGTCCAAGAACAGGTTTAAATTAGACCAGTCTTTACTTGGAATTCATAGCATGTTTTCCAGATAACACTAAGGCCGTTTCTGAGTAAATCAAAAACTAACCCAAACCACACACATTGCTGACAGCAAACAAATAGTCAGTGTTTAACCAGCAATTTCAACCAACTGTTTCACTGATGATAGATATTAAATGCTAAACCTTAAATTGATTTATTTCCTTGACCAACCTGATAAGGAATAGTTTGGGCTGGAGTCTTGAAGATGAGAAAAAGTAAGTAAAATCAACAACAGCTTTAAATTAGCTTTACCTGAGACAAGTCCAGGGAATAAACCCAAACATTCCTCTCACCAGCAACATTCTCCAGCATATTTCGGGAGACTTCAAGGTGTTTCCTTGGCAGAAGCGATATATATAGTCCCTTCAATAGGCTCTGAGTCACTGCCACTATATGGAGGATGTTTATCTTAGATGCTGGGACTGGGATTTTGTCATCATAACAAATATCTAATGAACATGGGTGAGGGTCGGAACACAGACGATGCCAGTAAATTGAAACCTACTACTATTACTGGACTTTTTTCCTCTTTCCATCTCCTGCTCTATCCTACCATACTTTGAGAACAAGACAATGAGATCACTGAACTCCTCCACAAGAGGCAAAAACTGATGTCCAATCTGGAAAGAGCCTTCAGTTTTGAGACGGTTTGCGTTAATCTTCCTAAAATTTTATATTTGTGTGATTCTTAGGGCCATACTGATACATCACTGGAAACAATTGTGCAACAGTGTGATTTTCAAGCTTTACAAATTGGTTTCATTCCTCTCAAAATAAACCTGGCAAATTCCTCTGGGGAAAATCCTGTCCAGTTAAACGGCCCTTCCAAGCGAAGTGACTCTACAGCTTGTTGTCCATATGCTATTATGGCAATACTAGATACACACAAAACAAAGCAGTGAAAGATCTCTCCTTTTTTCTCCCCAACTCTCTGTTCTTTCTAATCTCACAGTGATACTCATCTTGTCAGCATTTTGTTATCTGGTTCCTGGAGCTCAGCTGAGGTCAAATGCACGAAGCCTGGTGCAAACTCAACAAAAGGCTTGGTTTTCTTGGAAAGGTTCGTGGTAATGAAGCAGCTTCCACGTAAAACTTAAAATGACATGCTCAATGAAATTTTCACTTCTAGACATATCTGTTTAGCCAACTGAAATACCACTTCGAAGAGGTTCTTGACATACTGCACACTGTAGGGTCAGTGGTCCAACAAAGTTCTGCACAAACGAATTTACAACCTGCCATGTGAGACATCAATCCGTGGAATTCTTCATCACTGTGGAAATAAGTAAATGACACTGAAAATTGCACCAATTATTGCCAACTTAAGGCCTGCCTGTGGGCCCTAGGAGAATTAGAGGAGAAAATACAGACTCTGTCTTCAAAGGCAATTAGTCTTCATATTGTAGTGTGTCCATTCAGCGACTGTTTTACCCACTCATGGGACCGCACATGTGGACATGGCTAATAGTCCCTCTTAATGAGCCAATCGTTCATTATCAATCTTCTGGGAGGCCCAGTTTGAGAGCAGCATTCTGTTGACACATTTGGAGGTAATGACCACCGTGTGCTGTACTTATCATACACACAGTGTTGCAAAAAAGGTGCTATGTGTCCATGTTGATATTGGACAGATTTTTATGTTTAAATGCAAACTCATCCACACAGTTAAAATCAGGAGAGGGAACGCCCTTTATTGTCCCTAGCCACCTGGTCAAAACACTAACAGCTGATTTGTTGCTGAGCACTGCATAGGTAATAAATCACACCACACCCCTCCTTAGCATATACCCACAGATTCACAGATGACTAGCATGATAAGGTATTCCTGATGACCGGAATCAGCCTATTGGGTCTTTAAATTCTTAGCCTTTCAGTTATTTATATATCTTATCAAAAATAGAAGTTCAGCAGCAAGTCAGGTCTATGTGTGACAGAAACTGAAATACATAATAGTTTGAGCTACCTGCATGGCTAATCAAATGTTGGGAGATGGGGGCTTTCTCCTTTGATAAAATCTTGGTCTTTTGTTTATGATCACAGCTGTAGACTGGATATCATCTCTGCATGTTTACAGCAGGGTGTGGTCCTTGTCGTTGTCAACAGTGCATGTCCTTTGCCATATCAGCACAGAAACCATGGTGAATACACAACACTAAAACAGGACCAATGAATGCAGATTTTGTTATAATTAATCAAACAGCAATCACATTGTCTTTGCTTATCAATACTTTCAAAGTGTTTTTTTTCACTTTTTTCCCTCAGGGAATATACCTTTTGTAATACTCCAATAGTTCATTTCCATCTGCTTCCCTCAAAAATACAACATTTTCCTCTGTATTTATATCATTTTCTTTGCACTGACCACAATGTTCCCTGGATGCAGCCATTTGCAAAAGCAGCGTGTGGCAACCTGAGCTCTTAAAAGCCCTGCACATTCTGTCCTTACTTGTTCATTCTCACTTTGTCTTCCACCTTCACCGGCTTCATTTTTGCAGTGGTCCAGCATTCTCCACTGACCTTAGAGAGCGTTATTAAGGGCACTGGACCTCTGGCGCCATCCTGTTTCCTCCACGTTATATTAAAGGGTGAAGAAAGTGTTCTGTCTTGTGATGATGGGTTGGGTACATGTTTCAGTTCTCTCTCAGCAAAATAAACCCTGTATTATGGTTCATGCCTGGTCAAGTCTTTTAATTCAGACCTGTTCTCCTGATATTAAATATATTTCGACCTTCCTGCTGTCAGCCATGAAACCCAATCTTTCAGTTTCCCAGTAATATGCTGAACTTCACTGAATCAGACGATACAATAAGACTTTTTTCCACTTCACTTTGTTTACTGACAAAATGCCTTCCTTGCTGAGCAAGGCAGGAAGTGATCATCATCGTCTATAACATAAGTCGCCTTGTCAAAACCTGTTTTAGATGCATCCTCTGAGAAGCAGTGCATGGGAGAACAGAGGGGTGCACTTTTTGGGTTGCTGCTGGAGGAAGGGGAGCACTCGAGCAGCAAGAAGAGGGCT
Organism: Crenichthys baileyi; assembly: GCA_036173005.1. Classification (NCBI taxonomy): domain Eukaryota; kingdom Metazoa; phylum Chordata; class Actinopteri; order Cyprinodontiformes; family Goodeidae; genus Crenichthys; species Crenichthys baileyi. The sequence goes on along the minus strand of JAHHUM010001210.1, from coordinate 380,311 downwards.
GCTGTTTCATATGTCTATGGCAATTAACACTGATATGACACATCCAAAATTTTCCCCTGGGACTGGCAGAGCCAACTAATTGACAAACTATTTAAGAAAACAACATGCAGCTTCATCTTGTAATAAATCTGGAATCTATTCCTGTCTGTACAATGACTGCCTTTTATGTCTTTCTTGTAAATGTCATTAAGTACTACTATGCTTACAGGGACACTGTGTAGCTTTTGACAAGATGGGTGTGTGTGTGTGGAGGTGGGGGGTGGGGTGGCATTGAGGTTGCCCTGAAGTGATGACTTCGTTTGGTTCTGGTAACTTACATGACAAATACAACTGTTCACTTGCCGCTTTCTATAAATACCTTCTTAGGCCCCTACAGCAATGCAGGAAGAAAGACAGATGTTTTATTTCTTGCCATGTTTTTAAACTACACTAACTGCACTTTCATGGAAACACACACACACACACAGCCTGTCCTACAAACCTCTATGCAATCGTAAAAGATAAATGAATCTCAATTCATTTGTTGTCTGGAGGTGGAGCAGTTCTCCGGCTCATGGAGCATGAGCTCCGTGTCCATAAAGGTTCAGCCAGTGATTTGGACTTTAAAGAGGTTGTTCAAAATGACAGAAGTCATTGGACGGGCAATTTGTTTTCTCATGGGAAGCTGTGTTTGAAGTCCTAGGATTTCCTCTGGAAAATAAGGGCAATCAGCTGAAGCTAGTCAAGGGCTAGTGACCTCTGACCCCAGCTGTGGATCTCCCTGAGAGATTTCAGAAAACTACTACCACTGCATACTATAGTCTAACATTATATTTCTCCTGTTAAGCTGTGTTTTAATGCATCCATGATTTGTTCCTGCACACATGGAACAAATGGCTAAAATAGCACCTTATTATTTCCCTTAAACAGTTTTTTTTTCTTTGCAAACCCCCAAAAAGCTACATAAAATATTACATTTTTTCATCTGGGTTCATACATTATTCTTTTGTCATTTGAAACTGTAAATACCAAAAGTAGTGACCACAGATACTCAAACCTGACCTTTCACACACTTTTACTGTTTCCTGTAACTACCTTGAAAATATTCTTGACAATCCCCTTTAATAAGCCAATTTCTTGTTTTATTGGTGCCCCTAAATCTTCCAAATATATACCTATTATGAGCCTAAAGGCAAATATTATTTCTTGATTTAGAAATTAAAGAAACTCTTTTAAAATAATCCATTATTACATCGTTTTAAATAGTGTGTAAGGGGTTAAACTCTGAAAATAAAGGTTGTGTTTTTATTCAGTAGAATTATTACTCATTTGGAAGCCTTGAAAGCAAGAGCTCCAGCAGGAGATAATAATTTTTCTTCAATGATCGTTTACGTTCTTTTCTCTGTTGCTGAGTTTAGAGAATTTAGCGGAGAAAAAAATAAGTTAATATTTCTTATTGGCTGTCCAAGCCCACATGGGCACACATTTATCTAGTGAGAGACAACAAGAACTGGACCACAGTAATGTCTTCTGCTTCTTCTGCTAAGGTGATCTTCTAGTGCTAGTAAAAGTGACAACACTCTGTCCTTATTTCGTTCTCCTAAACCTTCCCCTTAAAAATTACAGTTGTAAATTATGGTAAATGGTGAATGGCCTGCACTTGTATAGCACTTTATCAAGTCCCCAGAGACCCCAAAGCGCTTTACACTATAATCAGTCATCCACACATTCACACATTGACAGTGGTGAGCTACATTGCAGCTACAGCTGCCCTGGGGCAAACTGACAGAATTGAGGCTGCCATACAATCGCCGCCACCGAGCCCTCTGACGCATCAAATTATAACAAAAAATTAGGCAACAAGGTCTTTCTTTAAACTCCACAGAGAGACCAAGTAAGTAGACAACATGGACATTTCACACATTTTCCTACTAGCAGTTTAAACAATATGACCTCTTCACAGTTTTAACGTGGAAAGCCAAGTTTAAGCTGTTTTCACACCTAAACACCATCATATTTTTAATGAAAATAAAATCTAAGAATTCCAAAGTGGTAAAAATCCATCACATTTTCGCCTAGTTACTGAAAACATTTACAAAAACAGAACAGATTGATTGAAACATGGGTCAGTGAAGGAATAAAAACACCTAAACTCAATAATGATTGAAAATGGTGGCCAATTCCCCCCTTTTCGGTATATATCCAAGCACTCTTGTCAAATAATGTGCATGGAGGCACATGTTAGGAGTTTAATTTGAGTATGACAGTATCCAAAGGCCAAGAATTTTTGAGAAACTTAAAAAGGGGGAATGTTGGTCCACTGGAGACCTCTGTGCAGCGGAAGCAGTGGGTGAGGTGGCATTGAGGTAGCAAATTGGGCAGATGTGTTCTCTGTGCCGCCATGCATAAAGACTTTGCCTGGGGGATATCTACCCGCTATGCATCAAGTGCAATTATACATTGCTTATGCAAGGGTTCACAGTTGAAAAATCGCCAAAAGATGAGATGCCATCAAAGTTGTAGGACAGGTTGGATAGCTTAGTTATAACTTGCTAATATAAACCAAAAATACAAAACCATCATGGAAAAAGTGAAGCACATTTAAAATAATGATATTATTTATAATAACCACTTCCCTTCTCTAACCTGGGATCAGAAATCTTTAAATGTTCCTCTAACAATCTTAAAACAAACAAAAAGACTCATAATCTGCCCACTACACATAAGGAATAAAGAGGGCAGCAGGAATGTTTCTGTGAGTTTGTTAATGTTTGACAGTTTAAAAATATGTCATTTACAAAAGTTCTTTTATCTACCTACACAATTTCCTGATTTTAAACAGAGCATTAACATTAAAGTAAATTTAATAATAATCAAATTCAGTTAGTTTTCACTGCACATTTAATTATAAACCGCATTCTGATTCTCATTTTGCACAGTATAGTTTTGCTGCACTTTGGATTACCTAAAGCAAACTTTGTAAAAAGGGAAGTGATATAGAGATGTTATCAAAAAAAATTACCTGAGGTGTTTTATATGCACACCTTAAAACATTTCTACAAATTTAAACTTTCAAAATGTAAAAAAAACTTTTTTAAATCCCTCTATTGCTTTGGTTTTCTGTAGAGGACTGCCAAATTAATTAAACACAGTTATAACTAGATTTGGTGGAGTGCAGGAACAACCAGCATTCTACAGCTAAATCAACATCAGACACTGGGTCTGGGTCCCTCTGGGGACACCGTGCAGCGCCTCAGTGTTTCTCCGTCAAAGGAGCACGCTTTGCCTCAAGCCCCCAGTGGAATATTGCCTAATGCAACTGCCGTCTTCATTTTGGCTTTGCTCTGATGTTGGAGTAAAAAAAAACAAATCCCTCTATTTCAACTCTAAAATGTGAAAGGGTTGGGAAGATGAGCGGGGGGGAAAAAGCATAAGAGACCAATAGAGGGGAACAGTGTAAGCTGTTAATGCTATGTTAATCCCTGACTAAAACAGCCAACGGTAATGCAGATCTAGATAGCTAGCAGGCCAGATGAGAGGGAAAAAGAAGAATGAGAGGAAGAAGAAACCTTACTGACTAACTAGTTTGAGTAACTTTCTTGGCACAAGACAAAACCTTGCTACCACTCACACTCAAACAAAAACAGGTGGGGTTTGCCTGATAAATAAATAAATCCTAACACTGTAGGGTTACATTTTGCAAATGTAACTCAACAGAAAGTCTTTGTAGGATTACATTTCACAGGAACTGTTAAATTAGAAAGGGAAGAAATAACAATATGCAAATAGCATTTTTATTATTAATTTCCAAGGTGTGTAGATGTGCAATCATGATCAAAGGTAAGCATTTTGTATCAGGTTATAATAAAAAAGTGATGTAGTCTTCTCTCATTCTGTAAATTAGGGCCACTATAAATAAGGTTAAAATTCAGATATGGTTATTTTAAAACCACAAACACCAATGTTCATTACTGGCACTATGTGATTGCAAATAAGAACGGGCAACATTTTTACTCTGTAGATGTGTAAATCTGGCAGAGACAGTGGTATGAATAGCTTTGGAAGGCAGTTTATATAATAATGATATATGACAGTGTGAAAACATAATTTATTGGGAAAAACTGCAAAAGAACCCAAGTGATACATTTCTGCCTTAAAAAAGCTAACAAAACAAACAAATACATACACAGATAATGAGAAAAACCAGCAATGCCCCTAGTCTGCCAAGCACGGTAACACAATAGTAATGATATGGGCTGTTTTGGAAAAACCTGGGCACCTTGACAATAAGGGAATGTGTCCTTGCTGACAACTGAAAAATATTAAAAAAATATTAAGTATGACTCAATCATAAACAAAGGAATTTGGGATATGTATTAAGAAATCACTAATTTACGTTTATGCGGGTAATATAAGTCACAAAACCCTTTCATCTTCAATGAATAAAAACCATGCTTCAACTCTTCTTATTTAGGTTATTACAGCTTAATAACCCTATAACACTGCACAACATGTGAAGCACACACCAACTACCACCTTTAGTTGTTTTAGCACACAATACAAAACAAAAAGAAAACAACGAACCTGTCAAGCAACATTAGATTATAAAAAGATTTTTAAATAACAATGTTTAGCACTCTAACTGTTTCCGTTCTTTAGTATCTCATCCATCTATCTTTGCATTCAACTTATCTTAGACAGGGTCATGGGGGTAACAGGTTCAAGAGAGAAACCCAGACATCCTTCGCCCTAGCTCATTTTGGGGGATCCAACCCAATTTTTCCCCTGGAAGGTAGGGACATACAGTTTCTCCAGGAAGTTCTTGGTTTCACATGCTGATCACATGCCCAGGTCACCTCAGCTGATTCTTTTAAAGTAGAAGAGAAGTACCTCTACTCTAAGCACCTCACCCTTTCTCAGAGACTGAGCCCAGTCACCCCACAGAGATGGCTCATGTCAGCTGCTTGTATCCTGGATTTCATTCTTTTGGTCATAATCCATATGTCATGACCATAGCTGAGAGTCGGAACATGTATAGACTAGTAAGTCGAGAGATTTGCTCATTATTCCAGAGACTCTGGTTCAAAGCTCATTTAGCTCTATATAGTATGGCAGACAGTTGGTAACTTGTATTATGCTTGGCAGCTGTAGAAAGAGATTTAGCATCAACCTAGAGGTTTAAGGGTTTACCGAGTATAAAACGTCTATCTTGTGCTTAGCTCTATCTGCATATTTTATGGTCTCTTTTTAAACGTATTTTCCTCTCCAAAGGCACAAATTTTCAAATATACCACAACAACAAAGACACATTACCCAAGGCCTGCTTCAATATTAATGTTTGTATAAAACATTATGCACCCAGCTTTATTAAAAAAATAAACTTTTATTGGAAATATATTTAGACAATACCAGTATTGATTAAGTAATAGGTTAGACTTTGTTTAAATTACAAAGAAACACGGTAATTAAGAATCTGAGAATCACAAAGCAGATTAACCAGGGCCAAATGTATTTGTTAAAGCTTCCAGCTTTTCGAGAATGGAGAAGTCAAACAGGATTTGAGAAAGTCCTTCTGAGACATGCATCTGTTTAGCAGGAAACCCCTCCAGGACAGAGCTGGCAGTCCTCTGGGGAACTGAATCAGTTCACCATGAGGTAACTTGGCTGACTTGTGTGTCTCTCTCTGTGTGTTCACACATCTGGTCTCAGTGTTAATCTGCATAAGCAGAACAAAAAGAATTGACACCTGTGAGCATGCATCCACCGGCTGCATTATTTACAGATGTGCATGATTCTGTGCGTGTTGAACTGTATCTGCGTGTGGTTTGGGTGCACTTGTACAGTACGTGTGCCAGCGGCCCCCCCCCCACGCACTCATGAAGAAGAATCGAGCTTTAACATTACTGAACAGCTAAACTCTGCAAACACATGGAATAAATTCACAAAATTTCTTGAAATACAAGAATTTATTAACAAAAATAAGTCAACTCAAAGCCAAATATGTCTTAATTAATAAACTCTTTACTATACTAGAACAATTCAACTAAAATACCAAGCAAAATGAAAAAATAAGGAAAATCAATTAACTATATACAGGGGTTGGACAATGAAACTGAAACACCTGGTTTTAGACCACAATAATTTATTAGTATGGTGTAGGGCCTCCTTTTGCGGCCAATACAGCATTAATTCGTCTTGGGAATGACATATACAAGTCCTGCACAGTGGTCAGAGGGATTTTAAGCCATTCTTCTTGCAGGATAGTGGCTAGGTCACTACGTGATACTGGTGGAGGAAAACGTTTCCTGACTCGCTCCTCCAAAACACCCCAAAGTGGCTCAATCATATTTAGATCTGGTGACTGTGCAGGCCATGGGAGATGTTCAACTTCACTTTCATGTTCATCAAACCAATCTTTCACCAGTCTTGCTGTGTTTATTGGTGCATTGTCATCCTGATACACGGCACCGCCTTCAAGGTGCAATGTTTGAAGCATTGGATGCACATGGTCCTTAAGAATCGTTCGGTAGTCCTCGGCAGTGACGCGCCCATCAGGCACAAGTATTGGGCCAAGGGGGAATGCCATGATATGGCAGCCCAAAAACCATCACTGATCCCCCCCCAGCTTCACTCTGGGCAAAAAAAGTCTGGGTGGTACGCTTTTTTGGGGGCTTCCCCACACCGAAACTCTCCCGGATGTGGGGAAAAAACAGTAAAGGGGGACTCATCAGCGAACAATACATGTTTCACATTGTCCGCAACCCCAAAAAGTTTTGCGCTCCTTGCACCATTGAAAACCGATTTTGGCATTGGCATGAGTGACCAAAGGGTTTTGGGCTATAGCACCCGGCCCGTGTATAATTGACCCTGTGGAGCTCCGGATGGACAGTTCTGGTGGAAAACAGGAGAGTTGAGGTGCACATTTAAATTCTGCCGTGATTTTGGGCAGCCGTGGTTTTATTTTTTTGGGAAAACAATCCGGGGTTTAGCACCCGAAAAATCCCTTTCAGACAGCTTTCCTTTCCCGTCCACAGTTAATCCTGTTAAAATGTGGTTCGTCCTTCTTGGTGGTATGCCGACATTCCCCGGATACCGTGGCCCTTGATACATCACAAAGACTTGCTGTCTTGGTCACAGAGCCCCCAGCAAGACTTGCACCAACAATTTGCCCCTTTTTAAAACTCTGGTATGTTCTCCCAAAATTTTGTGTGCCATTTCAATATTTTTAAGAAAAAACTGGTCTTACCCTGCTAATTGAACCCTTCACACTCTGCTCTTACTGGTGCAATGTGCAATCAATGAAGACTGGCTACCAGGGGCTGGTTTCCCAGTTTAGCCATGAAAAACCCTTTCCCCCAACTAAAAGGGACAGGTGTTTCAGTTTCATTGTCTAACCCCTGTACAATATGAACAAGAGAATCAAAGGAAAAATATTTTCATTGGTTAAATTAGGTTTAAGAAAAATATTTTAAATGTATAGGATTTTGTGCTTAAGGCGGATTAGAAGGTATATGCTTCCGATGTGAAAATGGATCATCAATAGAAACTTGAGCGTTGACTTAGACTAGGGATAAAGACTCATGATTTGACTTAGTGTTGCGCCTTAAAGAATTGAGACATGACTTGGGATTTCACTTGAACTTGGTGGTTGTTTTCATTTTTGGGAGGAATTTTCTCAACTTGGTGAGCATTACTATCGAAATTATGATGCTAGTTGCATGTTAGCTGCTACTTTGCGCTTACCCTTGAAATGAATCACAGTACAGTCAATTTTACTGGAATATACACACTTTAAGAAAGTGGGAAGCTAGCTGCCCAGTTGTCACTAACATCTCCATGTGAAAGCTTTGAAAAAACTCTGCACTGGCAGAATAGTTTGTAATTAAGTCATTTGAATTTAAACCACTGATGCGAAAGCTTTCCCACAGTTCACAATTTTGAAGATAACTTGACTGATTTGTGTTTAACAGCAAGCTACTAGAAAAAATACCAAAGTGTAGTAATCTATGCAGAATTTAAGCTGGTATTACAATATAAAAGGTAAATATATGGTATTTGTTTTGTTATGAAACCTTAAATTCTGTAATGTTGTTTTGTACGGAAAAGCCAGAGAAATTTATTATGATAGGCAGTGTTATAGAGTTGATGCAGCAGAGTGAAGATAGGGGTGTCTTTTGGATGAAGATGGTGTTAATGTTGGGTTTTCTGACCTTGGACTACCCCCCTTGCAAACCTCTCATGCATGGATACCTACATCTCCCCTCTTTAAATATACACAAACACACACAGAACTGCACTTGCCCTGAAGCTCTACTCAAAAGAAGCCAATGAGCAAGAGGGACAAAGAGAGGCAGAGGAGGAGGAAGTGGCTCTTGCAGCAGGGCTGTTTACTTGCATTGTTAATTTCATTAGCCCTTCGGCAACCACTTCAATATTTAACATTCTCGATTTAGTCCTTTCCTGTCTTCCCCCTCCTTTTCCTTTTAACGGGTTTGCTACCAAAGTCCAACAATTAAACAGAGTGGCCAAAGGTAATCTATCAGCAATCCGTACTTACCGCTTAATATAGTGGCACTTGATTTGCACTCAACTAGAGGGAGGCCAAACCTTGTAAAAGCCGCCATCCTTTTAAATGGGCAATCAATTTGGCAATGTGACTTTGCAGCTGGTTGTTGCTTAGACATGCCTGTGGAGTAATGATTATCATATAGAAGGGTGCTGGAAACATAGGGCTGGATGTGTAGCAAGAAGTTCCAAAAAACTACAAATGTGCAGTCATCTGCCTAAAACTATGTGGATCTGCTAGCTTCTTATAGTGTCAGGGGCCAAGACAATTACAGCAGATACGTAAACTCATTTAAGATAAAACTTTATTTGATTAAACACAAGACCCTTCTATCAGAGAATATTTTTGCTATGAAGGGGTATCGAAGTTCTGTGAACTTGTTTTTTCAATAATGTCCGGAACACTGTCCACGTCACCCTTTAACTCATTTGTTCCCGAATAAACTGTGCCACAGCAATCCACATGATGACTGCTTCTCTCAGTATTTCATAGCAAAGTTCTGATATTTACATTTTTATTTCAGAATTTTTTGTTTTCCTAATTAATGCACTTAGAAGTGTAGGGCCATACTGGCTCTTATACCAAAAAGCTTAAACAAACTGTATGTTATGACATTGTTGCCATGTAAAATAATGGAGCTTTGAAACATTCAGCACCACAATGCCTTAAATACATGGTAAACATAATAGCTTAGAATAGCACCGAAGAGCCATGTCAGCACAGACTTGACTTTGATAAAAGCTTGTCAACTTGTCATCCCACGTAACGGACAAAACTGTCTTGTCCCACCTTCTTCCTTAAATGGCCTGTATGGTACCTGCTACCTGCAATGTTATTCCCTGACCACCAGATCGCACACTTGATAATTTCTGATTTGATCTGATCTGATTTTAACTATTCACACAGAACTGAATTATCCTGAAAATGTCCACATTGTTTATGATATTTTATCGGGTTTTGAATTAAAATAAATGGCAACTTTTTTCTGCTCTTTTACTACAAGAATATAAACAACGGGCACACTATGGTTTGTCTCTTATTTGAAGGGAAAACAGTTGGGCATGGGATCTTGTTACATCTCTAGTTTTGAGGTACTTTGCACCCATCAGTCATCAGTTACTAGGAGGATCACATGGAAAAATGGGCTGAGATTTGCTACAAAAAGAAATCCTTCTTGCCTACCTAAATTCAGCATGAATACACACCTGCAAGTATATTTTTGTAAATTTTTGTGTACCCCATTTAAGAGCCTTGCAGCAGAGTAACAAGACTACTGCAGTAATTCAGGTGTGAAGGTATAGAGCAGAGGTCAGGGATTAGCGGACCAGGGTCCGGATTCAGACCCACGTGCCGTCCAATCCGGACCACACCTGATTTTAAACATTTATATATTACTGCATGTTGTCCAACAGTGTTTAACTTCACTTGCGTCTCCTCTCGTGTTAATATGGTATAGCCCTGCAGAGCGTCTAGCCCCGGGCTGCACGTGATGCAAGTTGGGCAAAGAGCTGTGTCAGTCAGGGCTGCTGCTGCTAGCTATTTTTAGACACAGGCAGATAAAGAGCATCCGGTAGGTCCCGGTAAATGCACCTTAAGTTGGTTTGCCAACCGCCAGTCAAATAAAAGAAGAAGAAGAAAAAAAAGCGGAGACTACACTGCTAAAAGAAGCGCTGTGAACTGGTGAAAGAAAAGTAAAATGGCGTGCTCATAAATTAGGAAAGTAGACACAAAAAACAGGTATTTTAAAGAAGAATGGACTGATGCCTACCTGTTCATCTTGCAAGGTGGGAGCACAAAACCAGTCTGTCTCATTTGTTCCGATGAACATAAATAAAATGAACATAATCAAAAATAAATATCTTTCCAGGCTCACCAATAAGCACCTTGATATATGCTTGGGAATGGCTTTGTCGCCATTCAATCCCAGGGTTTAAAATCCTTGCAGGGCAGCCTACAGCCACTTCTCTCATTAAGCCAAGAAAAAAAAAACAGTCAGTTCAGGAGTTTTATAAAAGATGTTGTAAGATGTGAAAGTCAGGAAATTGTCTGTAAATTGTAAAGGATTGTTGTTCACCATTTCAAAAAGCACTTCATATTTCAATATGGAAAGTTCTATTTTTATGTAATTTTTTTCATGTAAAAAATTAAGGTTCGGATGTATAAACATCTGAATTTTATTTCAGTGTTAAATGCTGTTTAAAGTAACTGATTATAATTAAAAATGTCTCTGGACCTTTACTGGTTGCTGATTGTCTTTATTTGGACCCTGCTGACTTTTAATAAATGACCCCTGGTATAGAAGCATGGATATTTATCTTCAGTTCACCTTTTGACACGAGATAATAAATTTTGAGGCAATACTAAGATGAAGAAAAGCTATTTTCTATTTATTGTCTAAGACCTACAGTAGGTTCCGTCGATACTGCTGTACGGAAGGAGCTAAAAGAGCTAAGTTCTGCTTTATTAGTGGAGAAGGCACTGTAAGGGACAGCCAATATGGTTTTCATTTTGTTAAGGTTTACATGACAACGATCCATTGAATTTTTTTTTTTTTTCGTTTCTAGATGAAAATGTTTTAATAACAATCTCCATTCACATGGCACCAGTAGAAACATGAAATTGGTGTAATTTTCCCACCACGCCACTAGTGAGCGGTAAGTTCTTTGAAACTCAACATGCGCAAACACTTCCTGCTTCGAAAAAAGGGTAGAAAATGATAGAACTGTCGTTAGATTTAAAGAAGTCACACAAGTAAGTACTCTGCAACCTGCCATTGTTATTGGTGATATCTTTGTTTACTGTGGGTTTTAAACTGGTCGGCATCCGTTATGTTGTGCGTGTGTGCATTAATTTCTACTGATTTTAGTCATAGTGTGCATACATGTCAGCGCTTCCCCCATACAGGGAGTTTACGTTTTTCCTGAATACACTACAACGGAGACAGGGACATTTTCAAACTGTTACACGCTGTAACCCATTCTCAAAGTGTGCTATTTTCGGAAAAAACGTGCACCGTTGCTGTGTAAACGAACAGCAAAAACATAACAAAACTACCAGAAAAAGTTTGTTGTGTAAACAGGGACTTAAGTTGCAAATAATCAGCAGTTAACGACTGGTTGATGGAGGACAAGCAGCTGGTTTAAACAGAGAGTTTGTGTCACTCAGCAAGGAACAATACAGCTGGATATGACAAGCAAACATCTGTCCCAAGGGGGAGTAGATACAAGAGAACGCGCAGAACCCTGAGGTACCCCACAGGTAAACTGAGCAGATTCAGACATCTTATTAATACAAACACTGAAACTGCAGTCAGAAAATGAAGGAAAGTGAACCCATGTAACAGCAGCCCTGAGAGCCCAACCACATCCCGGAGTCTATGTGTCAAAATATTGTGATGAACATTGTCAAAGGTTCTAGACAGATCCAATAGAAGTGTCACTGTTTATTTTCCAGAGTCAGCTTTCATCATAATGTCATTTGACACCAGTGGCGGATGCTGGTCTTTCAAGAAGGGGAAGCTCAATTTCAAGATCGCTGATTCGCTCATTTCGCTATCAATCAAAAAGGGATTCAGCCTCAGACAGATCACTCAATCATCATGCAGAAGCTGAGCGTCCGGGCCAGCCCACTACCCCATAGACCCCCAGAGACGCCGAGCGTCCGATGGGCGGGACAAAGCCCAGCATTTATCCAATGACTCGTCTCGTTTCGCTGCAGCCGAGGCTGCCCCATAGACCTCCAAAGACGCTGAGTGTCCGATGGGCAAGACAAAGCCCAGCATTTTTGCTTCGCTATTGAACTCACTGTTTAAAGCAGTGTGAAGCTGCGAGAAAGAGTGAGAGGAAAGCCGCGTCTTTACCAGTGATAAGAAGCTGATTCTGAACAAAGGTTGAGCACGTTGTAGCGCATATTTAGTCAATGACATGTACACACAACAGTATATATTTGATCACTTATTTTTTTATTATTTTAGGGGAAGCTAAGCTTCCCTTGCAGTCTTAGAGCAATCGCCACTGTTTGACACCCTAAATTGAACAGTTTCAGTTTAGTGCATTTTGCAGAATCCAGACTGACATTTACCATAAATGTATTTTTTTTCCAAAGAAGACATGAGTTACTTAAGTTTTTTCCAAGATCTCAGACAGAAATGAAAGTATGGACATCTATAGATATTTGGGTTTTTCTGGTCAAGGCTAAGCCCTTTTAAAAGAGCTTGGAACCACACCTGTACAATTAGATGCAAATAAAGATGTCTATGTCACACAGGCAAATAATATCAGACTCCACATGTGTTATATGTAATTAGATCATTCGATATTTCCCTCCCATCATTAATTGCAGTATTGTACATAGGTTACACAACAAAACTTGGAAACCCCCCAAAAAAAGTGTTTAAATGCTGCTTGCTTTCTCCTCTCTTAAAAGTACTTAACTTCCCAGGGTCAGTGCAACGGTGTTGACTATAATAAACTATGTGAATGCGAGACGCAGTCAGTGTATTAGCTTTAGCGGTCACATACAGAGCAAGCTGAAGGGTGTGACAGCCTGCTAATGGCTCTGTCACATAGGGAGTGGAGTTTAGACACAGCTATAATCATGATCTCAATAAGCGTGCGACCCTAGCAGCACACCAGCTCAGCCATGTCCCCTGATATCCATACTGTGACATCATATGCGTACAGATCCATGAAATCTAAGTGCAGCTGAAAAGATGGCTATGCATACTGCCAACAGTTCCAATAGTGTGATTATTCTGCACAGCCTTTCAGTACTCTGTCATTTTGTAGACAGTGGGTGAATATTATCCTGGCCTCAATGCTAATCCTCCTTTGTCACTGCAGAATTGCATTACAGGGATCTTTCATACTAACAAGGCGGCTATTTCTAGATTCCTCTTTTCCCTGTACTGCATCAGCAACAAAGTTAAGCTTCCTGACATATAACCTCGACCCATCAACTGATTTATTAAACAATTCACACACAAAGTTTCCCTAGGTAGGTGTGCTGGCACGGCAAAGTGTTAAAATATTCCCTCAGTAGCCGCAAAGACCTTTTCATTAACTATTCCAAACAAATCGGACTGGAGCCGGCGCAGAATAAATCCCGACTTGTAAGTAAATACGTGTAACCGGACCAGTGGAGTGTTGAGAATGCATCAGGAGCAGCCTTTTTCTGTTACAGGGATATTTATCTTCCTTCCCTAAACAAAAAGGGCAAGAGGGAAGGCAAGCGGGGAAGCGTGTTTGTTCTGGAGTACAGTACCCCTTGGAAGCTTGTTTTGCGTGTGCACGTGCACGCAGGAGAGTGTAATAACCGCCTGTTATTGCTGGCCGAGCAGGAGCGATCATAGGGATGCACAACAGCCTATGAAGGGCAAACCTGGGGATACTGCGCATGACATTGGATGTCTGTGGGTGAGTAATGATCAGAGCGCTGTGAGACAGCTCTGGCCCTAGCAGCAACAATGGCACATTGTTCGCTGAGCTAAACTACCCAGGTCCAACTCCTACCCACTTCTTTATTAATGAAGCCCTCACATTCATCCATACAGCGGCAGTAATGTTTCTGATGGCACTAAAAGACATCATGTGTTCACCAGTGGTTTATTAAGTGCATGTCTGGGTGTTTTTATTCGCTATAAAACAGGATTTTTTTTTTATGCTTAGGGGCCAAAGTTATTTGTTTGCCTTTCATCCTCCTGAGCTCCAGCAGGTTCAAACCAAGGCCAAGTCTCAAATATTCAGTGGAATAACCTTCAATTGAGTCACAATCCCCAAAAATTGGAACAGGGGATTGCTAGTTAATGACCAATTGTCTGTTAACAACGTGAGACAATTTACTTGGAGCAGAGAGTCTGTAATGACAGAAGAGGGCACAGGAGACCAGAAGGAGACTGAAACTGAATACTGCTGGAAAGCTGAGTTAGATGTGGCTTGAAAATAAAAGTTACTGAAGGAAAGACTGGTTTTAGTTTCAAAGCAAAGAAATCACATTCAAAGATCAAGATCAATGCAGTTATTATTTGTCAGGACAAACAAATCTCTCCTTTCTCAATGGCACCCATAACCAACACAGTTTATTAATAAACATACTGCTATATATGATATTTATAACATTTTTTTTCATTTCATTCTTTCTTGACCACTGGGGTCCTTTAGAACCTTAAAGAACAGTCTAGTACCTTTACTTTGTTTTTGGTCGATTAAAGCTGTCATATTTCGCAGATATGTTTATAGTCATTAAAGAATAGCCAATGCTTTAACATTTTCTTAACTTTTACGGCAATCCACAAAGTCTGTACACTGTATCACTTTAAATTTAAATTTTCAGAACTCAAGGGTCATTTTTGACATCTGAGTACAAACATTTAATGCAAAACTGCTAAATGTACTGAGATTAGACTGATCTGCATGCTGTTACATGTTTTACAGATGAGTATAGGTTCTTTATTGCCTCACCTTGCTTTGCCAAAATCCAGTTTTCTTGTCAAGACAGAAAAGCAGGACACGCTTAAGATCTAGGCCACAGATGCCACATGCTTTAACAGGGTTCCCGGGGCCTTTGGTATTAAGATAGGCCTATTGCTTCACAGATCTTCCTCCATACGTAACATCCTTTGTTTCAGACCTACATCTTCTCATCTGACCAGATTGTCCCAGGTAAAGTCCTGGTAGTATTTATCAAACTCCACATGTTTACATTTGAAAGGATAGGACAGAAAAAGTATTTTCCTGTCATGATTCCTAAACAATCAGTTGGCATTTAGATAGCATTGGTTCTTATAGAGCCCAAGATGCCACTCTTCGTTGCAGTTCCCAGTGAGCTTTGGAAATTGCAACTTTGGCAATTATGTAACATGTGTTACCACCCTCTTTGAAGCACATGGAGAAAAGGAACATTGGTCCTCATCCCACATCAAAGATCTAGTTGTTTTAAATTTTTTAATTATTGCTTTCTGTAGATATGGACATGTTTAGGAAAATGGTTAATATCTTTAGCCATTTTTTGACCTTCAGTCTTTCTTTGTCTTTACCACTTTTAAGAAGAGAAAATGTCTCCTTAAGTAATTATACTCAAACCCTAGGAACACCTGGATTACTAGTTAAAAGGTCCAGAATAGTAATCCTGCATGATAAGAGAAAATCTTGCGATATCAGTTATTCTTGTGAATTTCTCAATGATTATATCAGTTAAGACATGTGATTGCTTTCTTCTTTCTTCTCTTTCCCATCTGTACTTGCATCACTTTGTGACCTTTAGCATTTTGGACAATATCGTGTTTGTCTGGTGTTAGCATCTGGTGCCATAAGACTGTGTTCAACTGGCTAAATATTACATTAGCATGTAAAATGCAAGTTCATAACACTAGGAATATATTACCCTACAATTATTACATTCAAGGGGCCCTTTGCGATATGGATATTGCACACACTCATATTGCAATGATGATACATTTGTGATGTTTTGTAGACAATAAACAGCATAAATTATTGTAAAAAAATGCTTTGATTACATTTATTTTAAAGGAAATGTTTTGAGTGCCAATTACTATGTCACCAATTTTTGGGGATAAAACCAATTTTTCTTAATGTGGATGTTTTCCCCACTAAATGCACTGCTCAAAACAATAAAGGGAACACTTAAACAACACAATATAACTCCAAGTAAATCAAACTTCTGTGAAATCAAACTGTCCACTTAGGATGCAACACTGATAACAATCAATTTCACATGATGTTGTGCAAATAAAAGAAAAGGGGGGGGAAAATCTTTGGCCATTAGCAAGACACACTCAAAAAAAGGGTGGTTTCTGCGGGAGGCCCCCACAGACCACTTCTCAGTAATGGCTTTCTGGCTGTTTTGGGTTTCACTTTTGAATGTTGGTGTGATGGGGGCTTTCACACTCGGGGTAGCATGAGACGGGCCCTTTTACAACCCCCCCCCAAGTGGCTCGGGTAGTGCAGCTCCCCAGGAGGAAACATCAATGCAAGCTTGGGGGCAAGAAAGTTTGCCCCCTGTGTCTGTCAGCGTAGTTTCCATTAGCCTGGAGGGGGGCTAAAAGGGGGAGACAGGCCAGTAAAAACCCCGGAGACGTGGAGGGGGCCGGGGAGGGCAATAATCCAGCAGCGGGACCGCTAAACCCTCCGCCTTTGTGCTAGGGGGGAACAGGAGTACTACCAGAGCCCTGCAAATAAACCCCCACAGGCCACAAATGTGCATGTGTCTGCAAAAACGGTTAAAAACCCTTTCTCCATGAGGATGGTTTAAAAAGGGCCCGACGTCCAAAAAGGGGGGTTTTTATGCTCACAGCCCAACACCGTGGCGGGGGGGGACGCTTGGTATTTGCCAGAGAACACCAGGATTGGGAAATTTCCCCCCACTGGGGCCCTGTGCTCTTCACAGATGAAAGCATGTTCACCTATGGAAACAATTGGGGGAGCGATCCCCTGCCTGCGGAAACATCCTTCAGCATGAACCCGTTTGGCAGGGGTGGGTCAGTAATGGTGTGGGGTGGCATTTCCTTGGAGGGCCGCATGGCCCTCCCCTGTGCTCGCCAGAGTTGCCTGAATGCCATTAGGTACCGGGGGATCAGACCCCTTGTGAGACCATATGGGGGTGCGGGTTGGCCCTGGGTTCCTCCTAATGCAGGACAATGCTAGACCTCCCTATGACTGGGGTGTTTTCCCCCAGTTCCTGCAAGATGAAGACATTGAAGCTATGGACTGGCCCCCCCGTTCCCCCCCAGACCTGAATCCGATTGAGCACATCTGGGACATTTATGTCTCCGGGGCCCTCCACCAATGTCCCGGGGTTGCACCACCGACTGTCCCGGGGGTTTGGGGGAAAGCTTTAGTCCAGGTCTGGGAGGAGATCCCTCAGGAGAGCCATCCTTCGCCTCTTCATCGGAGCAAAAGCCCAGGGGGCCCCTTGTAGGGGGGGTCATACAGGCACGAGGAGGCCACACACAATACTGAGGGGGCCTCATTTGGACTTGTTTTTTTTAAAGGACATTACATCAAAGTTGGGAAAACAGCCTTAGTGTTTTTTTTTTCCCCTTTTTAATTTTTTTTTGTGACTCGAAATACCAGGCCTTTTCCATTTGTTAATAAATTTTTATTTCCTTTAGATTTTTTTGTGTAATTTTTGGGTTTTCAAACCAAAATTCAACTTTTTTACAAAAAAAAGTTTCCAATGAGAATATTTCATTCATTCAGATCTAGAATGTGTTATATGAGTGTTCCCTTAATTTTTTGAGCAGTGTATAAGGTACTCAAATTATACATTGAATTTTTCTGCATTTTCATGTATGTAATTATGATACTGTAGTAAAATAAAAGTATTTTTTCACATGGTGCTGTGGTTTGGCATTATTAAGTTTCTCAATATATCAAATCAAAATTTGTGCTTACAGCATCAATGTGAACATTATGCAATATTTGACAGCTTTTAAAAGACAAAAAAATAGGGGTTTATCGCAAAAAGCATTGTCACAATCTGAGTATTTTGCAACTTATTTTTAGAAATTCAAACATATATCCAAATGTTTTGGCAACACAATTTAATATTAGCCCTATCCTTAAGGACAGTTTTGTGTTGCTTTTTTAAATCTAGTTACTTTATAAACATGTCAGCTCTGCAGGTAGCACACCAATAAATCCCCCTCTAGAGGCAACATAATTTCATTTTGTTTGGAATAAATAAACCTTTGTCCCTCAGACTGATTATGCTCCGCCTCTGAATCTTTTCAGCTTGACTTCCACTTTGATGAAACTGTGCCCTGCTTAATCATGCCGTTGATTCATATCCGGTGGCCCACAGAAAGAAGGGAGAGAAGCAAAGGCTTCTCCGTTGCTGCTTAAATCAGGGATGCCTCCGCTCGCATCCAGCATGGTTAAAAACGAAAATGGACAGACAACAGCAATTCTTGTTTTTGCTGTCATGAATAAGTTATATCAACCTCCAATGTTTGAGTGAATACGAAAAGCTAATTACCATATTTTCCATTAATAGGAAGAAAAAAGTTAGAGTGAAGTTCCCAAACTGCAGTAAATTCAGTAATTATAGTGCATGCTCTTGTTATTCTGGTTTAGTAAGTCGGGCAACTCACAATGAACAGTATTCACCGGATTTATTAGTACCCAGAGAGCTCTGGTAGTAAGCTGATAAAGGAACAAGCTGAGCTTGTTTGGCATTCGTGGGCTAAAGAGAGATTTTTAATGGTAATAGGACGCATTTATTTGAATTCAAAGCCTGGCTTTGTGCCTTCTATTAGAAAAGTTAAGACAAACAATAAAAATGCGGCCAGGACCGCTGCTGGTTTGTAATTGCAGCCATAAGCTTGTATACAATATCAAACAGACCACAGCTGGAGCCAAAATAAACCACTGCAATCATTAAACCTATTCATTAGGATACATTTTTATTAATAATCTGTATGTGTGAAATAATCTGCATTTGAAAAATAATCTTGCTTTGTAGTAAGGGATCACAAAGTCTCTCTAAGGTTCATGTAATAAATTTTCCTTACTGCTCACTGTGCTGCATCAAGACAAAGAAACCAGAACAAGGAAATACATAAGAAAGTGCACACGACTATGAACTTAACATGACTTTCAGAGCAACAAAAGTGGACTGGCAGGGCTCTAGGAACCAGGGGATTTTGTACACTAACCCCTGCATCGATCCAGATCAGGGAACTGGCAGAAAGCGGTGGGCGTGGGAAGTCAAGTCTCTTTGATCAAACAGTGGTCATGACTTCTTGAAGAAGCAGCAATCTTCTGCTAAAGTCTCGGAACACTGTAGAAGTCCCACATGGGGTTTCGTCTGAGTATGTCAATTACATTGTGTACATAGAGAAACCCAAGAGCAGGGAATGCCAGTAACTGCAGCAGTCTGATCCAACCATGGCTCAAGAGAAGGTATTTTTTGTAGGTTTGTCTTTGATATCAAAAGGGTACAGAGCATTTACTGTGCACATAAGGAACAATACAAAATCTGGCAAAAAATATGAAAATACCATTATGCTACAGGTTAAAGAAAAATAAATCACAGGCATCGTATATTGTGTACTGTAGTTCTATAAAATATAAATAAATACAATTCTTTATGTTTGTTGTGTGAAACATCATGAAACTACTAGAATTTAAAGAAAGGATTATACAGTCATGAACCATCAATAACAAAATTCAATTGGCATGGGCATCTAGTAAGTCCATAGAAAATGTCAGCAAGACAGGTGCTTATCAAAATGTTCAAAGGACAAGGCACGAGATTTTGTGATATTAAAAAGGCACATTATAAGTAAAGTCTGTCTCTGGAAGGGATATCTTGCTTGTCAACGTGTAACTTTTATTGAAGTAAATGCAAGCTATTATTATGGGTCCTGGATATGAAGATGAGTGCGTTCAGCTTGATGCCCTGTTGTAACTTTGCCTGAGACTATTATTTTAAAGATAGAGAGGAAGTAGCTCTTGTCTTGACAAGCACCCGAGTCTAGAGATACAGTCTTCTCTGGGGGCTGGCCGACAACCATGTTACATAATATGCAATACAATAACAATAATAATAACAATAATAATAGCATTAAATGAAATGAGGACTGTGGTTCTTAAAAAAGTAGTACAGTAACAGATTTTTTGCAAAAGCTTTCCAGAAAGGCCTACACCAAAGATGATCCTGCTCAAGCAGGTCTCTATTTTCTGTGCCAAGCAGGCTCACGGTCTCAGTTCCTTAAATATGCAATGTGGCTGCACACTTGAAGCTGATTAAAACCCCGATTTAAAAACGAAATGAAAATCTTTCTCTTTTTTTTATCCTCCTCTTCCGCTCCTCACAAGTAAACACACTAATCCGCACACTTTGCTGCCTTGTTTCTTAGGCTCTTAATTAAAATGCGAGCACTTCTCCTTCAGGACGTTACCAATACTTGATGCGCAGGATTACCGGCGGTGAAGTCAGACATAATTTGTTTTTAATAAAACATTGCAGGGATTAAGTCAAAGAGTTTACTGAGATTTGGCTCCGAGGAACCAAATGTCTTGTAAATTCTGAGCACAAACAAACCAACAAAAGCTTTGGCATATTTAACAAGCATTTAATTACTCTTAATGGTGAAGAAACGATTGTAATAACATTGATTTTTTACATAAATGGGCCTGCTACTGTAAGCAGAGAATAATAACAATAATAACAGACTTACCTGGATATTTGCATTTGTTTATTTTTAATTTAGGTTGAAATGTCTGGGCATAATGTTGGGAAGGACTTGTATTAATTTGTTGACTTAATTAGGAGTTTTATGGGTTTCCAGGAGAATGCATAAAACGACAATGTCATCACTAATTCAACATGGCAGGCCTGCAGAACACCATCTGCTGCCCAAGAAACTGTTAATAAAGTCACAATTATCTTTTTGTAAGCTGTTTATTGAGAATAAAATTTGCAAATAAATTAGCTGCAAGTCAAGCCCATGGTTTAAGAAGGAGAAGGAAGGGGAAATAAAAAGTCCAAATCACCAATAGCAGAGGCAACACCATTTCATTTCACAATGTTGTGGTGTTAATGATAATTTCGGGTTCTTTGCTGACACTTTTTTTAATGAGGCTTGAACCATAGCCTCTCTTCTCTCATCACAACAAACAACAAGAAGTTAAATAAATCTTCACACTCAGTAATTGCACAGTATATTAACAGCTGGCTGTCAAAATATGTCAAAACATTTAAATGTTGACTTCCAGACTGAAGGTATGCCATGTTTCAAAGGGTGTATTCACACCAGGAAAGTCTTTTGGTCCACTTGTTTAGTCTGGACCAAAAGCAGACTGATTTTTTTCGTTTGGTGCGGTTTGCTTTCACATTGCACTTGCAAGTGAAAAATAATTTGTAAACAACGCCACATGGGTGACAATCATTGCTCCCACTGGACAGAAATGATGGGGGTGGGACAGAGCACAGACCTGGAAATCGAGGAAAATAACTGTTGCGAGCAGCACCTCTGCTCTGCATATTTGTGCCGTTATAGCAACTGCAATATTATTGTGAGGGTCAAGAGCAGCTCATTCAACACAGATTTTGTGACGTTCTATTTCTAACTTTGGAGTGGTGTCAGCGAATGCATGCTGCAAGCCAAAGGAGACCACGTGCTCTGTGTGCCCTGTCCCACAACATGCCGGTAGCACTGTTGCTAAGTAACATACAGCTGATAAGGTATGTTTTCAGTACAACGAACACTTTTACTACCAGCTACGGTGGCTTGTTAAGTCCAAAGAGATGTATGTTTTCTGTAGTTCTGTAGTAGTCGGATCTGGGCTGGTTCGTATTCAGACCAGAAGTGAACTGCATCAGAGTCCTTATGGAAGTGGAACAAGACCCACCTCAAGAAGTGGGTCTCCGTCCGGTTGTTTGGTGTGGGCCAGGGTTCGCTTGAGTGAATTCACACCTGCACAAAAGGTCCGGACCAAGAGGGGAAACAAACTCTGGTCCGTTTAAAGTGGACCAAAAGTGACAGGTGTGAATCAGTGGCGCCGGAATAGGGGGGGCTAGGGGGCCACTGGCCCCCCACTTTACGGCCCTGGCCGGCCGTGATCTGGTCCCAACAGATATTCACGTGGGCAGGACCCGATTGTGCTGAGAGGCTGTGATGAATCTCTCTCTCTCTGTCTCTCTGGTGCTCTAGCTGTTTAGAGACAGGCACAAGCAAAACGTTTGTGTGCCTCATCTATCTATCTGTCTGTCTGTCTGTCTGTCTATCTGTGTATGAGTGTATGTATGTGTGTGTACATGTCAGGGAACCCCTGCGACACAGCGCCCTCCAAAACACTGTCATCAGCACACACATGCCTTCATCCTTTTTGTCAACAAGAATATGACAAAATATATCTGGCACAATAAAAGGAAAAGACACAAGCATACAGACACACGAACACAATCAAGAGTCCCATCTTGTAGCAACTGTCTGAAAAATGGTACTTAAAGTGTAAAAGGTTTAACCACAGTAAAATGGAAGATTGGTGGCACAGCTTGCCAAATTAGCCACTTAGGCACCATTTATTTCCCATTTGAGCAAAAACAGAAGACACCCCACTGAAGGGAGATCAACACACACTTTAGACAAAAGGTAAGGAGATTAAGCATGAAAAAAAGTATAACATAAGCAAAATACAAGGTTATTGTTAGCATTATTTATAACATTATATCCACCATAAATATCTGATCTTTACACCAAAAAGGTTTTGTTTATTCAAACATTTTGAAGCTCAATTGCCAGGGTTCAAGCGGTGGTACAAAGTGTTGACGTGCAAAAAGAACAGCAGCAATCACCCCTGGTCTCCTGTGTTTTTGTAATGAAATGTGCACGCCTGCCTATGCATAACCAGATTTGCAGAAAGCAAGTACCACAAATTAGGCAGGCCCATCCCTCAGACAGCAGTACCTCCTAAGTGGCATTTGGAAAATTACCTCATACGTTTTATTTGCAGGCATGCTTTGTTCACAGAGCGGTAATTGACAGTGGTGTAATGAAATTGCAAGCAGAATCGCTGAATGTGTTTTTAAAGTCAATAACATGAAATGTAATGCCCCACTGAGCAAGGGTTTGGGAATACAATTATGATCAATTTGAGTGCTGGGGGCGGCCATTTTGAATCAGCCTCATACAGAGACAATGGGTGACTCTCACTCGGTGAGCCCATAAAATAACTTCATCTGTGTTTGTGCTTATGGGGAGATTGAGCGCAGACAAAGCAGCTGCATGCTGTGTAACTGCCTCACCTCTGGGCAATTTTAAAAGCATTTAAGTATCTGAATGGAGCAAAACAAATTTCCCCCCCGTCTGATAAACTGCGAGTACACAACTGTTTGATCCGCTGAGGAGGACTGTGTAAACAGCCGTCTCTCTTGACATTTACATTAAATTATTTCCAGTTTAGCCGACACAGTTATTCAAAGTGACCTATGGGTGAAGAACACATTATTAGGCCTTGTCAGGTTCAGTTCTGAATTTATGTCTAAGGCACCTTTTCTCGACAAAAGTAATCTCGAATCCATGTTGCAGAGATGATAAACACATTAGACTTGAACCTAATTGAAGTTAAGTAGAGGATAATTTAATAAATTTATAATAAGTCTGTTACATTTTAAATTTACGGCCATAATTAGTCAGTTTAAATCTATTTAAATATCTAGGTGCAAAATGTTTATTTGGTAGCTTTTGTTTCACTTCCCAACAATATTACTCTTACTTGCCAGCAATTTAAAAAAAAAAGTATTGTAAACACAAATAGGTCAGCAATCTGGCCATAAATTCCATAAATACCATAAAAAATAAACTCTTTAATACAGAATTACAATTAATTTCATATCCATATATCATATCTACAATCCAATTCTTTCCAAATTCAAATTAAATCCATCCACTTCATTCCAATACAATACGAGCTTGCTAATAATGAGTTTTATAAGCTAAGAAAGGACCTCTTAAAATAAGTTTTTCTTATATTTCTATAAATTGGAAGCAGTATGCTCCACATTTAGGTGAAAACAGGAGGTCCAAATAACTTTCGTCAAAAATAACTACAGTTCATACAAAGTGCTCATGGCCAAACTAATAACATTGATCCAAATATAGTAAAAGCTAACGGTGTGCTGCTAAATGGAGCTGATTTTTAAGACAGAAAAATATATTTTTCCAGGCAATAATGTATTTGAAAAGCACTTTAAAGTTGAACCAATCTCTTTCAAGTAACAATTGGCTGTTAAGGGAAGTTTGGTAAGTTGGGTAAGACCTTAATCTGATTCACATGTAGTGTACAGTAATAATCATAAGTTTCCAAGCTTTAACCATTTAGGTCGGCATAACAGTGACAATAATTGTTTTGAACATTTGTAAGCTAAATCGTCTAAACTGTAATTAGGCTAACACTATATTCTGATAATCACTGGAAGGCTGTTGTTTAATGATGTATGAAATATACTAGATCAGAATCAGAATCAGCTTTATTGCCAAGTTCGTACATTCAACAAACAAGGAATTTGACTCCGGTACACTTTGCTCTCTGGGTTTCTTTTTTTTTTTTTGAGCTTGATATAGAGGAGATGAATGGACAACTCCCAAGAAAGCAACCAGATGACTGAGCTGACCAACTGTAATGCGCAGAATGTGGTATGCTTGGAAATGGAGGATGGGTATTTGACTACCACCGCCTATTGACCAATACAAGAGTTGGCTCCCATGGAGATGGAATGCTGGCTGGTGTACAGACATTGCTGACCAAGGAGTGCCACTAATTTTCCAGGTAACTCCTCATTCGCTTGGGCATCAAGAGATGTGACAGGTGCAGCTCTCCACCTGTTCTTTAATCTCCTGTCTCTAAGAAACTTGATCAAAATCCTCTGCACAAGAGAATTTTGTTGCATAGTGCATTTTTTATATATAGAAAATGACAAATAAATGATGTTTTACTTGCTATTTAGCAGTGTAAACTATATTATCGCAACAATCCGGATTGCAAGTCTTTGAAGAAGCAACAGTGACATGAAAAAGTATCATTATTCTTGGTGCCATTTATTGGGAATATTAAGGCGAATTTTAAAGAGAATCAACTGATCTTTAAAAGGCCTAGTCTTAAACATGTTTTCTTTTTCTTTTTTCTCTAATAATAGTTTATTACACTTTCTTAAGTATATAATGGACTGGTTCCCTCACATTATTACAAAAAACACTGAATATGTTTGTTAGAAATGCTCTGGATAGCAAAAGAAACACCAGTTTTCAATAAAGAACAAATAGGAATGTCAAGGAGATATTTAATTTAATTCAATAAATGGTGGAAATTGTACCATTACAATTAGTACTAATCAGAGCTGATGAGTACTTCTATAATACCCATGTTACATTTATAGAAACGGTTGAATTGGATCATAACCATAAACATAATTTGAATATTAACATACAACATTTTATTACTCTGTTGTTGTTAAATGACATGTTTTGGTACTGTACTAATCTTCTGTTCATATGATTATACAGGAGTGATTGCATTTATGCCCCATTCTGAGCCAGGTGTAGGAGAAAAGGTAGTACCTATAGTGTGAGCATAGTAAGCTGCTATCTGATAATGGATAAAGCTCTCACTTAAGCAGAGGAACCATCAGTATCAGAGTGGTCGGACGACAAATCAGATTGTACGCTTGTTGGACGGCTGGAAGCAGAGTGAATGGAGATGGCACCATGTTGTTTTTCTCATTAGACACTATCAGGTAGTATCAGCTGACAGAACAACACTGTGGCTTTGAAACCTCCAGTCTCCAGATGGCTGGGCTTTCCAGAGGTGCTTGGCATGAACCCTCTGACCTCATCACAACAGTCACCGGTGGCTTGTTTATCAGATGCCTTGCCTATTCGCAGTTAGGTAGTAAGAGGATGTGGCCCCGTATCGTTTGTTCTTTATCGGGACAGACAATCTGGTGTAAGTGTAAGAGACAACAAGAAAAATTGCTGATTGGCTCCAACAACATACGGGTGTTTGGGGAAACTGTTCTGTGAAAGGCATTCCTGGATCTCAGATGTAAGCTTTTTGTTGTGACACTGGTTATTTAAACGAAGAAACAAGGATCAGATAGCTGCATGAGGTCAGCAAAGATAGACATATGGTAACTGCACAGTTTCCAGTTGATAAACAATAAAACAATGAATTACTCATACATTTTAAAACAATAAAAAACAGCTGTGTTCAAACACCAAGTTATGTCTAGCTAAAAACTTTCAAACTCATGCTTGATCAGTGGAATAAGGTACAATGAATTTCCGGAAATCTTCTACAGGACATTTTGCCTTCCTTGACTTTCAATTCTGAGTGGTCATAAATATTGCAAAACTGTTATCTTGCTAAACCAATTGCTGAGTCTGCAGATTCAATAAC
This sequence comes from Crenichthys baileyi, assembly GCA_036173005.1. Classification (NCBI taxonomy): domain Eukaryota; kingdom Metazoa; phylum Chordata; class Actinopteri; order Cyprinodontiformes; family Goodeidae; genus Crenichthys; species Crenichthys baileyi. The sequence goes on along the minus strand of JAHHUM010001210.1, from coordinate 353,848 downwards.
ATCAGGTGATAGCAACTAACATTTGAATGACAAGAAGTATAAATAAAATGTCTGTTGGAGTCATGAGAGGTAAAATGCAAAGGGCAGGTATTAAAGTGCACAGACACCAGCAATTTCAACACCAGGTCAGGGTCATTAGTTCAACATTTTGAGATATTTTCCTTTCAGCTTTAAACTTGCTTGTGAAGGTACACAAAATTCAAGGAACAATTAAAGATTTTTTAAAAATTGCAATTGCAGTGCTTTACTAGAGTATGGAAAAGGCAACTGACAATGCGCAACACACAAGAATACTATTCAACATTTATTTTACCCACTATAGGGCAGACAAGGGATTTAGAGTTTTGCTCAATGACACTAAAAAGCAGGGGTGTATTAGTATACAAATGTGCATTGTATTTAGCTATTATAGTGTCACTATTGTTAGTCTGAAAATATGTGGAATAAAAATATCCAGAAGATGTTTTTACATCTTTGAGATCCCATTTAGATCAAACCAGAGGATGAAAACAGACTCAAAGCACAGGATGTAAACGTTAAGTGAAGTTTATTGTTAGTGTAGGCTTGTCCAGGATAATCTGCAAAGAGGTGAGGTAGATGTTCAGAATCTTCATCCATAGTATATACGGCAGTAGATAATAAAATGTGCGCTTCTCTCTTACAGGTTGGTGTTGTCCAGGAACCAGGGGAGGAGGACGGAATCCAGGAATCCAAGGTGAGTGCTGAGTGTGACGGGGGGGGGGGCTTGGTAGGTGGACTCAGGGGCTTTCAGAGACTGGTTTGATCTGAGAAACATGGAAAGTAGGATGAATGTGCATGGAAGATGGTAGTTTAAGTCTCACCGCTGATGGGTTGATGATCCTCTCGATGAGAAAAGGACTAATGTAACGGGGGGCCAACTTTCTGGGAGTATCCTTTAATTTAATATTTCTGGTAGATAGCCAGACCCTCTGATTGAGTCGGTAGATAGGTGTAGCAGAACGGCGACAGTTGGTGAACCTCTTATTTTGTTCCAGAGTGCATAGGAGGGTCCTCTTGGTCTGTCGCCAAATCCTACGACACCTGGAAACATGATGCTGAACAGAGGGGACCAGGATGTCAGACTCAATACTGGGAAACAGGGGTGGTAGATAGCCAAGGGAAACCTCAAAGGGGGACAAACTGGTAGCAGAGGAAGTATGTGTGTTATGAGCATATTCAATCCATGTGAGGTGTTTGCACCAAGAAGAGGGGTTGTCATATTGCACACCTTAAGGAGACTTCAAGATCCTGGTTGCATCTTTCTGTCTGCCCATTAGATTGTGGGTGGTATCCTGATGAAAGACTTACGGAGGCACCTAGGGCCTTGCAGAACTCCTTCCAGACTCGTGAGATGAACTGCGGGCTTCGGTCAGAAACAACATCCATAGGAATACCATGGATGCGAAAAACGTGGAGAACCAGGAGTTTGGCAGTCTCAAATGTAGATGGGAGCTTGGATAATGGAACAAAATGGGCTGCTTTAGAAAATCTATCAACAACAGTAAGGATGACGGTGTTACCATCAGATGGAGGGAGACCAGTAATGAAATCAATGGAAATGTGGGACCAGGGGCGGCTAGGGGTGGGTAGAGGTTGAAGAGGACCAGCAGGGGGTTGATTGGTGTTTTTGTTCCGAGCACATGTGGGACAAGCAGCAACAAAGTCTTTAATGTTGAGATTCATAGTCGGCCACCAGAAATACCTCTTGGTAAATGTGGTCATGCCAGTCACCCCAGGATGACAAGTCAGCTTATTGTTGTGCACCCAATTCAGAACTTTATTGACAACAGAGTTGGGAACAAACATCTTGCCCACTGGGCCAGTACCTGGGTCAGGTTCGGACCTCTGTGCCTCTCTGATGTCCTTCTCAATGGCCACGGTGAGGGCGCCCACAATACAAGCGTCCGGGAGGATGGAGGTTTCAGTCTTAGGTTGGTTAGAATGAGAGAACTGGCAAGAGAGAGCGTCTGGCTTAGTGTTCTTGGAACCGGGTCTGTAGGAGATAGAGAAATGAAAGCGAACAAAAAACAGAGACCAACGGGCTTGTCTGGGGTTAAGTCTCTTGGCATTTTGAATGTAGGAGAGGTTCTTGTGATCAGTCCAAATGAGAAAAAGGATTTCAGTACCCTCTAACCAATGCCGCCATTACTCAAGGGCCAACTTTATGGCTAAAAGTTCACGGTTTCCCAAATCATAATTTTGGCCCTGCTGGAGACAAGCGACGAGAAGAATAGGCACCTGGATGTATTTTATCATCCACAGGGGACCGTTGAGATAAAATGGCCCCTACTCCAATGTCAGAAGCATCAACCTCTACGATAAATTGTTTTGACGGATCAGGACGGGTCAATATGGGCGCTGAAGAAAATAAAGTCTTTAACTCACCAAATGCCCTTTCCGCCTCAGGGGTCCAATGGAATGTTCTCAGGGAGGAGGTGAGCTGAGTGAGGGGTGCAGTGACCTGACTGTTTTTCCTTATAAACCTCCTGTAGAAATTTGAAAATCCCAAGAACCTTTGAAGTTGCCTGCGATCAGTTGGAGTAGGCCACTCTGCCACTGCCTTGGTCTTCTCGGGATCAGTTCTGTATTTGCCTGCTTCAAAAATGAAACCCAAAAAAGACACGGAGGTGACGCTGAACTCACATTTTTCTGCTTTAACAAAGAGTTGATTTTCGTAAAGCCTTTGGAGAACTGTTCTGATATGTCGGTGATGTAGTTCTATGTCCAGGGAAAAAAATCAAAATGTCATCCAGATAAACAAAAACAAAGAGGTTGAGGAATTTCACGAAGAACATCATTAATGAGTGCCTGAAAAACAGCAGGTGCATCAGTTAAACCGAAAGGCATGACTAGATACACAAAATGTCCTAGGGGGGTCTTGAAAGCTGTTTTCCACTCATCGCCCTCACAGATCCGGACCAAATGGTATGCGTTGCGCAGGTCGAGCTTAGTGAAGATCTTGGCAGAATGGAGTTGTTCATGTACTGAGTCAATAAGTGGTAGTGGGTATTTATTTTTAATATTAATTAGATTCAACCCTCTATAATCAATGCAAGGTCTTAATGTGCCGTCCTTCTTACCCACGAAAAAAAATCCAACCGAGGAGGTGGAAGGACGAATGATCCCAGATGCCAAAGAATCCTCAATGTGTTCTTTCATGGCCTCTTTCTCGGGTCCGGAGAGATTATAGAGTCTGCTGGATGATAGTGGAGCGCCTGGGAGGAGATCAATGGAACAGTCATAGGGGCGATGCGGAGGTAGAGAAAGAGCCCCTTGTTTACTAAACACAGGAGCGAGATTATGGTATTCAGGTGGAACTTTGGATAAATCAAGAGACTCAGGAGGTTTGAGTTGTTTAGTAGAGTGAGAGATGGCAGTTCTTAAACAATTCTAGAGACAGAATTTACTCCATCTCTCTACTCTGCCCTCCACCCAATTAATAGTGGGATTATGTTTCTGCAACCAAGGATACCCCAAAACTAATTGTGGAGAGATGGAAGGGAGTGGTTGAGAGGCTGAGAGGGTATCTGAAGTTTATTAACCAGGTCCGAGGAAATAAGATTTTGTTCAGCACCAGAATCAATAAAGGCGTCAACAGGAAACTTCTCTTGGCCGACAATAATAGTGGCCGGAAAACACAGACGGGAGACAGGGGAAAAATGGGATATGCTCATCAACGTCCCGTCCCCTGTTTTATTGACGAGCTCTCTCTGTTACCTTTTTAGGGCATCTTGCGATGAAATGTCCTCTTTGTCCACAATATAAACAAAGACAAGCTTCAAAGTGTCGTTGTCGTTCCTCTGGGGAGAGTCGAGTGTGGCCAATCTGCATCGGCTCCGGTTCCATAGACCCCTCTGTAGCTTGAACGGAAGTGGGTGCGTCGAGGAAAGTGGTTCGAGGTGCCAGAGAGTGAATCCACTGGGAACTGTAGTTCCTTTCTGTTCGTCTCTCTCTTAGACGGTTGTCAATGCGGATCAATAGGTTGATTAATTCATCCAGTCTTTCGGGTTCTTCTCTCAAAACCAACTGGTCCTTTATTTGATCTGCAAGGGAATTAACAAAAATATCCTTGAGTGCCGCTTCATCCCAACCCATCTCCTGCGCTGCCATCCGGAAGTCGATGGCGAACTCCGCCAACGTTCTCCTTCCCTGTTTGAGGGTGAGTATTCTCTTAGCTGCTGCCTCCTGCTGGAGTGGTTGGTCGAAAACCCTGTTAAAGTGACTGAAAAAAGTAGCATTACTAAGAGACTCAACAGGGTTAGATGCCAAATAGGCGTGCGCCCAGCGCAGAGCAGGTCCCCTTAGCGAGGTTACAATATAGGTAATTTTGGAGGCAGCGGTAGGAAAAAGAGAGGGGGAATGACTGAATGCTAACTCACACTGGAGAGAAAAGCCACCAAAGTTATTGGGATTACCATCAAAAAGTTCAGATGGACGGAAGTCCCAGAAGAGAGGGTTGAGGACGTTGGAGGATTCTCTATTTGAACTGGAGAAGCTGGAGAAGCAGGTGAGATTTTGGCTAGCATTTCACTTAGAGCATGAACCATAACACCAAGTTCAGTGAGATGGGAGTCTGTAGTCTTTTGTTGTTGCAGTAGCTGTTGGAGCATGGTTTCATTAGATTGTAAACGTTCTTTAATGGAAGTCTGTTCATCATCTGAATTGTTCTTCGACATGTCAGATGGCTGGAACATAATATCATGAATCACTAAAGTAGTTGAAGTAAAACAAACCAGAGGATGAAAACAGACTCAAAAAACAGGATGTAAACGGTAAGTGAAGTTTATTGTTAGTGTAGGCTTGTCCACGATAATCTGCAAAGAGGTGAGGTAGATGGTCAGAATCTTCATCCAGAGTATATGAGGCAGTAGATAATAAAATGTGCGCTTCTCTTACAGGTTGGTGTTGTCCAGGAACCAGGGGAGGAGGACGGAATCCAGGAATCCAAGGTGAGAGTGCTGATTGTGAGTATATTTACAGTGCAGTCCTTAGGTGAGTATTTACAAGGTGCAGGCAGGTAGACAGGCAGGTAGGTAGCTGGGCGGGCAGGTAGGCAGGCAGGCATAATAAGTAGGTGGACTCAGGGGGCTTTCAGAGACTGGTTTGATCTGAGAAACATGGAAAGTACGATGAATGTGCATGGAAGATGGTAGTTTAAGTCTCACCGCTGATGGGTTGATGATCCTCTCGATGAGAAAAGGACCAATGTAACGGGGGGCCAACTTCCTGGGAGTATCCTTTAATTTAATATTCCTGGTAGATAGCCAGACCCTCTGATTGATTCGGTAGATAGGTGCAGTAGAACGGCGATGGTTGGCGAACCTCTTATTTTGTTCCAGAGTGCGTAGGAAGGTCCTCTTGGTCTGTCGCCAAATTCTACGACACCTGGAAACATGATGCTGAACAGAGGGGACCAGGATGTCAGACTCAATACTGGGAAACAGCGGTGGTAGATAGCCAAGGGAAACCTCAAAGGGGGACAAACTGGTAGCAGAGGAAGTATGTGTGTTATGAGCATATTCAATCCATGTGAGGTGTTTGCACCAAGAAGAGGGGTTGTCATATTGCACACCTTAAGGAGACTTCAAGATCCTGGTTGCATCTTTCTGTCTGCCCATTAGATTGTGGGTGGTATCCTGATGAAAGACTTACGGAGGCACCTAGGGCCTTGCAGAACTCCTTCCAGACTCGTGAGATGAACTGCGGGCTTCGGTCAGAAACAACATCCATAGGAATACCATGGATGCGAAAAACGTGGAGAACCAGGAGTTTGGCAGTCTCAAATGTAGATGGGAGCTTGGATAATGGAACAAAATGGGCTGCTTTAGAAAATCTATCAACAACAGTAAGGATGACGGTGTTACCATCAGATGGAGGGAGACCAGTAATGAAATCAATGGAAATGTGGGACCAGGGGCGGCTAGGGGTGGGTAGAGGTTGAAGAGGACCAGCAGGGGGTTGATTGGTGTTTTTGTTCCGAGCACATGTGGGACAAGCAGCAACAAAGTCTTTAATGTTGAGATTCATAGTCGGCCACCAGAAATACCTCTTGGTAAATGTGGTCATGCCAGTCACCCCAGGATGACAAGTCAGCTTATTGTTGTGCACCCAATTCAGAACTTTATTGACAACAGAGTTGGGAACAAACATCTTGCCCACTGGGCCAGTACCTGGGTCAGGTTCGGACCTCTGTGCCTCTCTGATGTCCTTCTCAATGGCCACGGTGAGGGCGCCCACAATACAAGCGTCCGGGAGGATGGAGGTTTCAGTCTTAGGTTGGTTAGAATGAGAGAACTGGCAAGAGAGAGCGTCTGGCTTAGTGTTCTTGGAACCGGGTCTGTAGGAGATAGAGAAATGAAAGCGAACAAAAAACAGAGACCAACGGGCTTGTCTGGGGTTAAGTCTCTTGGCATTTTGAATGTAGGAGAGGTTCTTGTGATCAGTCCAAATGAGAAAAAGGATTTCAGTACCCTCTAACCAATGCCGCCATTACTCAAGGGCCAACTTTATGGCTAAAAGTTCACGGTTTCCCAAATCATAATTTTGGCCCTGCTGGAGACAAGCGACGAGAAGAATAGGCACCTGGATGTATTTTATCATCCACAGGGGACCGTTGAGATAAAATGGCCCCTACTCCAATGTCAGAAGCATCAACCTCTACGATAAATTGTTTTGACGGATCAGGACGGGTCAATATGGGCGCTGAAGAAAATAAAGTCTTTAACTCACCAAATGCCCTTTCCGCCTCAGGGGTCCAATGGAATGTTCTCAGGGAGGAGGTGAGCTGAGTGAGGGGTGCAGTGACCTGACTGTTTTTCCTTATAAACCTCCTGTAGAAATTTGAAAATCCCAAGAACCTTTGAAGTTGCCTGCGATCAGTTGGAGTAGGCCACTCTGCCACTGCCTTGGTCTTCTCGGGATCAGTTCTGTATTTGCCTGCTTCAAAAATGAAACCCAAAAAAGACACGGAGGTGACGCTGAACTCACATTTTTCTGCTTTAACAAAGAGTTGATTTTCGTAAAGCCTTTGGAGAACTGTTCTGATATGTCGGTGATGTAGTTCTATGTCCAGGGAAAAAAATCAAAATGTCATCCAGATAAACAAAAACAAAGAGGTTGAGGAATTTCACGAAGAACATCATTAATGAGTGCCTGAAAAACAGCAGGTGCATCAGTTAAACCGAAAGGCATGACTAGATACACAAAATGTCCTAGGGGGGTCTTGAAAGCTGTTTTCCACTCATCGCCCTCACAGATCCGGACCAAATGGTATGCGTTGCGCAGGTCGAGCTTAGTGAAGATCTTGGCAGAATGGAGTTGTTCATGTACTGAGTCAATAAGTGGTAGTGGGTATTTATTTTTAATATTAATTAGATTCAACCCTCTATAATCAATGCAAGGTCTTAATGTGCCGTCCTTCTTACCCACGAAAAAAAATCCAACCGAGGAGGTGGAAGGACGAATGATCCCAGATGCCAAAGAATCCTCAATGTGTTCTTTCATGGCCTCTTTCTCGGGTCCGGAGAGATTATAGAGTCTGCTGGATGATAGTGGAGCGCCTGGGAGGAGATCAATGGAACAGTCATAGGGGCGATGCGGAGGTAGAGAAAGAGCCCCTTGTTTACTAAACACAGGAGCGAGATTATGGTATTCAGGTGGAACTTTGGATAAATCAAGAGACTCAGGAGGTTTGAGTTGTTTAGTAGAGTGAGAGATGGCAGTTCTTAAACAATTCTAGAGACAGAATTTACTCCATCTCTCTACTCTGCCCTCCACCCAATTAATAGTGGGATTATGTTTCTGCAACCAAGGATACCCCAAAACTAATTGTGGAGAGATGGAAGGGAGTGGTTGAGAGGCTGAGAGGGTATCTGAAGTTTATTAACCAGGTCCGAGGAAATAAGATTTTGTTCAGCACCAGAATCAATAAAGGCGTCAACAGGAAACTTCTCTTGGCCGACAATAATAGTGGAAGGAAAACACAGACGGGAGACAGGGGAAAAATGGGATATGCTCATCAACGTCCCCTGTTTTATTGACGAGCTCTCTCTTTTCCCTTTTTAGGGCATCTTGCGATGAAATGTCCTCTTTGTCCACAATATAAACAAAGACCAGCTTCAAAGCGTCGTTGTCGTTCCTCTGGGGAGAGTCGAGTGTGGCCAATCCGCATCGGCTCCGGTTCCATAGATCCCTCTGTAGCTTGAATGGAAGTGGGTGCGTCGAGGAAAGTGGTTCGAGGTGCCAGAGAGTGATGCCACTGGGAATTGTAGTTCCTTTCTGTTTGTCTCTCTCTTAGGCGGCTGTCAATGCGGATCGATAGGTTGATTAATTCATCCAGTCTTTCGGGTTCATCTCTCAAAACCAACTGGTCCTTTATTTGATCTGCAAGGGAATTAACAAAAATACCCTTGAGTGCCGTTTTATCCCAACCCACCTCCTGCGCTGCAACCCGGAAGTCGATGGCGAACTCCGCCAACGTTCTCCTTCCCTGTTTGAGGGTGAGTATTCTCTTAGCCGCTGCCTCCTGCTGGAGTGGTTGGTCGAAAACCCTCTTAAAGTGACTGAAAAAAGTAGCATAACTAAGAGACTCAACAGGGTTAGATGCCAAATAGGCGTGCGCCCAGCGCAGAGCAGGTCCCCTTAGCGAGGTTACAATATAGGTAATTTTGGAGGCAGCGGTAGGAAAAAGAGAGGGGGAATGACTGAATGCTAACTCACACTGGAGAGAAAAGCCACCAAAGTTATTGGGATTACCATCAAAAAGTTCAGATGGACGGAAGTCCCAGAAGAGAGGGTTGAGGACGTTGGAGGATTCTCTATTTGAACTGGAGAAGCTGGAGAAGCAGGTGAGATTTTGGCTAGCATTTCACTTAGAGCATGAACCATAACACCAAGTTCAGTGAGATGGGAGTCTGTAGTCTTTTGTTGTTGCAGTAGCTGTTGGAGCATGGTTTCATTAGATTGTAAACGTTCTTTAATGGAAGTCTGTTCATCATCTGAATTGTTCTTCGACATGTCAGATGGCTGGAACATAATATCATGAATCACTAAAGTAGTTGAAGTAAAACAAACCAGAGGATGAAAACAGACTCAAAAAACAGGATGTAAACGGTAAGTGAAGTTTACTCTTAGTGTAGGCTTGTCCAGGATAATCTGCAAAAAGGTGAGGTAGATGGTCAGAATCTTCATCCAGAGTTTATGAGGCAGTAGATAATAAAATGTGCGCTTCTCTCTTACAAGTTGGTGTTGTCCAGGAACCAGGGGAGGAAGACGGAATCCAGGAATCCAAGGTGAGAGTGCTGATGGTTAGTATATTTACAGTGCAGTCCTTAGGTGAGTATTTACAAGGTGCAGGGAGGTAGACAGGCAGGTAGGTAGCCTTGGTAGGCAGGCAGGCAGGCAGGCAGGCAGGCAGGTAGGTAGGTAGCCGGGCAGGTAGGCAGACAAGCAGTCCACATAACTTATGTTCCAGCGAAGACCTGTTCCAGCAGCTGCCTTAAGAAGCCCAGTGAGCTCATCAGGAGATGAGCTGCAGCTGCTGATAACGAGCTGCCAGAACCAACCAGGAGGACAGGAGCTGAGGTCCTACAAAAACATGGATTCATAAAAAGACAAACAAAAACAAGGGGCAAAAACACTGCTGTTGGGCAAAACCAGTGAAATGCATAAAACAGTAACAGTTTCCCACTCAATCATGTAAGTGACAGTTTTCGAGCACTTAATTTGAAATTTTTAATAATGAAGAAAACCAACAAAATGAAAATGAAAGAAGAAATGAAAGAAGTAATTCAATTCAATTCAATTCAGTTTTATTTATATAGCGCCAATTCACAAGGCACTTCACAAAAGTCAGGTACATACATTCCAATTAGTCCTAACCATTGAACAGTGCAGTCAGAGTTAGTCATTTATTCAAATTGGATAAAACGTTTTTCTGTCTAAGGAAACCCAGTAGATTGCATCCAGTCAGTGATTTGCAGCATTCACTCCTCCCGGATGAGCATGTAGAGACAGTGGACAGTCACTGGCGTTGACTTTGCAGCAATCCCTCATACTGAGCATGCATGTAGAGACAGTGGAGAGGAAAAACTCCCTTTTAACAGGAAGAAACCTCCAGCAGAACCAGGCTCAGTGTGAGCGGCCATCTGCCACAACCAACTTGGGGTTAGAGAGAACAGAGCAGAGACACAAAGAATAGGAGAAGTAGAAACAATATATTCATAATACAAATACAGCAAAATAAGTGGAGGCTATGCAATTAATTTAAAGGAGGGGATTTTAGTTTTTAAGCAATTAAGTATTCCCAGGAACTATAAAATCTTTCGAGCCTTGAATTGAAAATGTTATACTCTCCAACTCCAAATAAAAAGATCTCGTCTTACACAACAATGAAGCTGAAGGAGGCAGTTTATCCTTCCACAACAAAATTATCCTCCAAACTGCTATTGAAGAGGTGAATGAAATTCTATTTGACAATTTAGTTGTAAATTTCTTTTACCAATATTGCACATACTGCAACCTTTAGAGAAGGTCTATTTGCTTGCCATAAAATCACTGAAATTATTTAAAGATGACACTTCCAATAGACAACGAGCTCGCACATAACTGAAAAATATTTTGTCACAATGATCTAGTGTTTGGTTTCTGATTTTCATTTGCATCCATATTTTGATTATTTTCTTATGAGATTTTTCAGCATTTTTTTCCTGGTTCCTGTTGTATTACATGTATTTCTTTAGCTATGTTCTGTGCATTTTTTGTCATTTCTGTTAGATCTAGATTCGTGTATATGTTGTGTTTTAATGTAATTGCTTCTCAGTCTATTTAGCTTCATTCAATCCACCTGTGTTATGCCAATCAGTTTCTGTTTTTACCAGTTTTCTATAATATTTATACTCTTCAGTTCTGTTTACTCCTCGCTGGTGAATACTGTGTGCCACCCATGTTCATGCTTGCTTCTGCCATTTCATGTCTGGCTGTAAGTTTTCTTATTGTGTTTAATTAAACCTTTTTACTCGCTATTCTGCTTCTGCCTGCATTGGGGTCCACTAACCTTTCTCGAACGTTTCTCGACAGATTACAAGGGTTTTGCAAACAACTGTCTGAATGTATTTTAATTGTCCCGATTTATGGGACTTACTATAAAGTACTTTATTCACTATTCTAAACTGTATCAAATGGAACTGCTGTATTTCCTAACAAAGTAGAATGATAATACTTGTACTGAAGCACAGTACTTGCTGAGGATAAGGGAGTGCTGCAAAGTCCAAATTTGGCTAAATCTGTTGTTTGCTTATCTACATCTTTTTACTAATTGGCATTGAATGGACGGACCTTATTGTGTTATAATTAGATTAAATTGGGCTTTTACAACTAAATATGAATCAGACTGATTTGAACTGAATTTGAATGGGACCAGAACAGGATAACCTATAACTAAATGTAAATAAAACCTGTTTGCTATTCAAAGTCCCCTGAGACAACTTTTGTTTTAAATGAGATTTGGAACTTTACAATGAAGTCTTGACATTGCAACCAAACCGATAAACAACTATGACAGAAGCAAATACGATTATACTGACATTAGGTACATATTGCTGCTGTGATAGTGTCAATCTCCCAGCCTGTGAAAGGGAAACCACTGGAACCCTTCCCATTTCCTGTTTTAATCAACTGCACACTAAGCTGAGGGGACAAGGCCGATCCCACAGGTACCACTGACCACCAGGAGCAGCCAGATGAATAGAGGTAGGAAGGTGGGGTGCTACCTAAACTTTGTGTATTGATTACCGCTGATCCCTGCAGATTTTGTGACATATTCTGTTTCTGGTTTACATCCATTTGAGATGTAATATGCATATGGAACAGACACAAAAGCTGCCTCCATACAAGTACAGACAGAGAGTAGATAAGGCAATCTGTGTTAATCAGTAACTCATTTTCAAAGATCTGAATGGCAGCTGGATAAAGATACTGAAGATCTAACTCTGCACCTTTCTGTAAGATAATTTAGTTTTAAATTATATTTAATTTGTGACTGAGCCACCATCAAGAGAGGCATAATTCAAGCAACCATTTATCCCAGTTTTAATACTTTTTCATCCCAGACTTCATCAAATGTCTTGCAGTCTTTGTAAAACTTCAGAAACACCATCCCTCAGTCATCCGTGTCAGCAGTTAATTAGCCGTTGATGCACACAGTCTGCCCAGAGAAAGATGAGCTCATATCAAAGGAGCAGTTCCACAAAATGGCTACTTTAATCCTCCAACTGCTACAGCCTGTCAAATTTGATACTACAAAGAATCAGTCTACCACCTTTCAGGCCTTTCACCCAGGTGCACTGGTAGGATTTGTAACACTTGGGGCCTTGACTTAGATCAGAAATCTGGATTTTCGTGCAAAACATAATTTCCATGATATTTCAGAAAAATATTTAACTTCATGGGATTCTTTTAAAATAAAATTGTTTCTATTGAAAATAAAATCATTGGGACCCTCCCAAGCGTGATTACTTTGTTGTCAGCAAGTGAGACAGCAATGGAGGTAACAGTAAAACCTGATCTGTGTTTGGACTGTTTTAAATCAGTTGAGCTTTCTGAGTTATCAAAAAAGTTTGTTTCATCTTAACCTTAAACTTCAATGTTATATCTATTCCCAACCAAATTATTTAAGGAGGTGTTCCCTTTGATTACCAGCCTAATTTTAGATATCATTAATCTGTCCTTAGTAAATGGATATGTACCACTGGCTTCTAAGGTAGCTGTAATTAAACCTTTACTTAAGAAACCTTCTCATGATCCAGATGACTTTATAAATTACAGGCCTATATTTAATCTTCCGTTCTTATCTAACATTCTTCAGAAAATAGTTGGTTATCAAGTGTGTGAGAATTTACACAGAAATTATTTGTTTAAAGAGTTTCAGTCAGGTTTCAGAGCTCATCATAGCACTGAAACAGCACTAGTGAAAGTCACTAACAATATTCTGCTGGCCTCGGGATAATGAACGTGTCTGTGCTTGATCTCATTGATCCATTTGATACAGTTGATCACAATATCCTCTTAGAAAGGCTGGAACATGCTGTAGGGATCAGGGGAACAGCACTAGGCTGGTTTAAATCTTATTTGTCAGATTCCAGTTTGTTAATGTAAATGATAAATCCTCTTTAAACTCCAGGATTAATTGTGGAGTACCACAGGGTTCAGTGCTTGGGCCAACTCTTTTTACTATTTACATGCTTCCCATTGGTAAAATTAGCAGACAGCATGGGCAAACTTTCTACTGTTGATATACTGATGAAACTCAGCTTTATTTATCCATAAATCCTGATGAATCCAATCAATTAGATAGACTACAGGCATGTCTTGAAGACATAAAATCCTGGATGACATTAAATTTCCTGCTTATAAATTCAGACAAGACAGAGGTTGTCGTCTTTGGACCAAAGTCTTTAAAATAGGAACGGCTTAGTCAATCAATTAATCTGGAGAGCATTAAATTGGTCTCCGGCAATAAGCTTAAGTACCTTGGTGTTATTTTGAGCAGAACATGTCATTACATTTCAAGTTCCAAACCAGGTTCTAGGATTTCCTTCTTTCACCTCCGGAACATTGCCAAAATTAGAAATATCCTATCCTGGAGTGACACTGAAAAACTAGTCCATGCATTTGTTACTTCAAGGCTGGACTATTGTTATTCTTTACTATCAGGAAGTCCGAAAAATGATTTCAGCTTTTAACTATATGTTCTCTGATCTCTGTTTGTTCCCTTTATAGAAGCCACATCTGGCCTTGGCATTCTGTTATGACACCTTCCTGGAGAGGGGCATCGGCTGAGCTACTGCCGGCAACAATTTAATGTTCTCCTTTTACAGATGATACAGTTTGACCTGTCTTTCAGTGTTTAACCCAGTCTCTCTCCTGGACATAGCTACTGGCTGAGCTTTTACCATGACTGTGTGTGCTTTCTTTCATCCTATTGACTTGAAAACTGGCTCAGAGCAAGTTGTTTTCTTTACTGGTCTCTCCAGACCTGCTCATAAAAAGGTGCAAACACACGGGAAACAAAATTTAATTAACTCTAATATTCTGGTCTGATGATTAGACAAGATCTGAGAAAAAAACAACATATTTTAAATAATTTTGGTCAAAACTAACCAAACAATTGAACACAATCACAAGTGTACACAAAGATGACTTTTAATTATGATCATTTCTACGCTAAGAGCTCAGTTTTATTTTCTTTGTTGTTTTTCTATTCTTCTCTTTCACAAAACATTGCAAGCTCGGCATTCTTATGTTGAGGGGGGTTTGAAGTGTGAATCAGGTAATGATAGCAGCGCAACCCTTGAAAGATGGAAAGGTCACATGATTTCAGAGCTTCGAGGTTTGATGAACAAATGCCAAATGCTCATGTGAAGTTTATTCAGCAGTGGTGATGTTTGAAAATCGGGCAAAACCAAGTAAGGTGCCCTGTCATAGTATGGTAGTAACCCTTTTAGAATGGAATATGTCCAGCACAAATTTTATGTGTATCATGTTTTCTCGCACATGCTGTGGTTAGTCATTCCAGCAAGCGATTAGATGTTCCATGACAACTGTTTGATCTTTATACACTGTCACATTCTGACTATAATGCGTAACTACTGGCTGAGGTGTGTTAGATAAAGACCACTCTCACGTAGAAGCCTTCGGACTGCTACATGTCTGAAATAGTTTTTAAATATCCACAGTGATATTCAACCTCTTGGTTACATGGTTACAGCTGAATTTAAAACTTATAGATAATATCTGCTCTGCTGTGTGGGCAAATGTCTTGATTACAGGAGCTACATCAAGCTTGAAAAGAAAATCTTTGCTGTTCCATAGGCAAAAAATCCCTCCCTCTACTTCCCAACAACTTTTCAGTGGGTTTCAAATAGCTTCTGAATCATAACAATTCTCAAACACTACTGTTTAGCAATTGGGCACAAGTGGTGGTGGCCATGTCAGATGAGGTGCTCCAAGTTCTTTTGA
This sequence comes from Crenichthys baileyi, assembly GCA_036173005.1. NCBI lineage: Eukaryota > Metazoa > Chordata > Actinopteri > Cyprinodontiformes > Goodeidae > Crenichthys > Crenichthys baileyi. Next base: position 338,812 of record JAHHUM010001210.1, on the reverse strand, counting down.
CTGGTCATACCAGGATGTTGATAAGAGGTCTTGAATAATCTGGACATAATCGACAACGGCATTTGACTTTCGATAAGTATCTTGACTTTAAATGCTCATCACTTACATTAATCCCAATTTATAGTCCATGCCTCCTGTGGTTTAGGAAGTATGCTTGCCCTTTTTTAAACTTGGCTGGATGGAATGGCGATTAATGGACAGCCTAGAGGGCTAAATCTAACATCATAATTTAGTACTTTTACAGCATAGGAATACTGATTTGAAATGGCTCTTAGTTAAAATACTAGTTGTCTTAAATGTTGGCCATACTACCTGCTCCTTCCTTGCTTTAGCTCAGAAACAAAGCATAAATACACTGCCAAAAAAGCAAAAGTAGAAAATTTATGTTAGCTTCTTTTACTTAAGTATTCATGATACATGCGAGTAACTAATTGTTTTCAACAATTATTTTTTAACTTTGGTTTCATGCCTTTTCAGACATCACTGGAGCTGCGGTCCCCAGCGCCTTGTCCTAACAACACCTATGCTTTGATAATTTTTTAGCCTGTCAGCTGTCAGCATTTTTCTAATTTCTAAAGACCCGGTGCCCTCTTAAGGACTGAGCTAGTCTTCCTCTTGCTCAAGCTTTCATCCACATGCATCATTTACAATGGCAAAGGGTGAAAGACCATTGAAAGTTCAGTCAAAACAAGCAGTCGCTCCTTCGACAGCTTTGCTTTCATGCAACACAGTGCATGTTGCTGGTCAGCAGGTGTCTGAGTGAGTCCAAGGCAGCAAGCTGGTTTCAACATCAAAGTGCGGGTTAAGTGTGATAAGTGGAATTAGCATATGCCAGGGGGAAGATAATGACTAAAAATGACTTTCCGTCTCCCTTACACAAAGAGAAACAGGTACAGGGGCACAGCTGCTGCAGAAGATTAATGGTGCTGCCAGATGCAGGGACTGTGGAGAGGGTGACCAGCCAATGGTGCTCTTCACCAGGCAAGGAGAGGACAAAGCAGCCATCAGAGAATCGTGAGGCAGGCACTTCTTCATCATTGCATGAGGGGTGCATGATTACATGGTAACAATGAACAAACACTGCCAGAGATGACAAGATTTTAACATGCCAAAAGCTTCCATAATATGGTACTTTTGAAAGGCAATTGCACCTTTAAATCTATGGCTAAACCTCATCAACACATGGAATAATGCTTCAGTTATTGCATAGTTTTGGGAAAGTATTTACATCCCTTGAATGTTTTTCACATATTGTCATGTTACCACAAAATCAATGTAAATACTATATATGATAGTCCAATAAAAAGCATTAACTGTGAAGCTGAAGAAAAATGTTTCATAATTCGTATCTGAAAAGGATGTTATCATTTTAATTTAGTCTCCATTACTCTAATGGCACTAAATACGATCCAATATGACCAATTGCCTTCTGAGGTCACCTAATTAGTAGATAGAAATCTACCAGGAAAGAGCCATCGACCCAGACAGACATGGCAAGTAAAAAGAGCATAAATCACAAAAGCAGCCAAGAGACCCATGGTAACTCTGGAGGAGCTGCAGAGACCCACAGCTCAGAAAATCTATTGAAAGACATCTTTTTTAGAGGGTGTGCACTTTGGCCCTAAAGAATGACAAGAAGAAACCGATTGTTGAACGTTTACTACAAGCCATGTAGGAGACACAGCAAACATGTGGCAGAAGGTAAGACAAGAACAATATTTAACTTTCTGGCCTACAAACAAAATGCTATGCATGGAGGAAGACTAACACTGCACATCGCAATGAACTCATTATCCTCACAGTTAAACATGGTGGTGGCAGCATCGTGCTTTAGGAATGCTTTTCTACAGCATGGGCAGGAAAACTGGTCCCAGTGGATTGAAAGAGGGATTAAGATAAATACAGGGTGATCCTGGAGGAAACAATGTCATAGATAGCCAAATACTTGAGACTGGAGTTAAGGTTCGCCTTCTAGCAGCACAACCCTGAACATACAGCCAGAACTGCAACTACAATAGAATGAAACGATTGAAGCATTTTCATGTGTTAGAATAGCCTAGCCAATGATCTGTTACTTTGTATTGGTCTATCACATACAATAGCATAAAAAAACACAGTTTGTGGATTTTTTTTATAAATTTGTTGAAAGTTCTAGCTAAAAAAAGCCAAGCAAGGAAAATAATATAGACCATAGTATCAAATTTAGAAAATAAGAGAATGAACACTGCTAGAAAGCTAGGACAGCAGTGCCCTTCTTTTTCTTCGGAGTCACCACTGACTCACCACTGGGTCACCCAAGCAAACTCTGCACCATCAGTGCAGAGCAGGAGTGTCGATACCGCAATCTGTTTTTCCATTTTCTCCCTTATCAAGGTTAAACAGAACAAATCAATCAATCATCTTAGCTGGTGTGAATGAAGGGGAAAAGCACCCTTAATGTCCGAAAATAAAGGTTATAAATAACCCAGTGACTGAAATCCAACACTCCTGATACCGTTTCCTCAAAAAGGCAATTAACTCTGGTGCAGAGGAGAAAAGAAGAGTAACCTGAAACAAATGCCTTCTGAAAGCCCTGCTGCCCAATCTCAGATACGGGGACACCGGTTCCTTGTTCTGAGCATAGAGAGAGTTTCAATTACATGGAGTTTGCCCTTGGTTGGGCTATTTCAATATTTTATGTTGATACATTACCACTGCACCACGCCCTCATTCATTCTCATTCAGAGGAAGGCGCTTTGACCAAAAATAGACTCCCTATCAAGCAGCGTTCTGTGTTATATTATTGTGTCTGTCTCGAAAGAAAATAGATCATAGAGGGGACTGACTGCCTAATACATAAATGAGAAATGCACAATTACTTTTCGCATGGATTCCTGCCGAGCTAAGAGTCGCACTGAGATTGCTCTCACATAGCGTAAGCAATATCAGCGACACGTCTTGTGAATGTTAGCATGTAATTGGTTCAACCAAATTCATGCAGTGATATATTAAAAGGGGGTGTTTTTTCTCTTTATTTTGCATAACAAAGGTTACTGACACAACGTTTTCTCCCTCATAAAAGCAAATAATAGGGAAAGGCATTTACAGTACACCAGGGACAGCTTTGGATCTAACATCATGTGACAATAGGGGTGCACCCGAGAGGTCAGCACACACCTGTGTCGCATACAACTTCCCCTGACAATGTGACATTTTCTTGCACATGCCACTTGACAAGCAGTGACAGATATGTGAGTGCAAGCATCTTCTGACCTTTATATCACACTCAGGAACTCGCTCCAAGAATTTCTTCTGTCGCACCCAGAATTTTCTTTAAGAGAAAGACAGAGCAAACCTGTATGCAGCTCAATAAAAATATTCACACCACTTTCACAAGTCTACATTTTGACATGTTACAACCTGAAAACTCTTTATTTTATTTTGTTTACTAATTTATTTAATTTGGATTTTAAGGACCAAGCCAACAACAGCTAGTGCACAAGTTCTATATGAAATGGAAGAAAGATGGCACAGGTTTTCACAGTTTTTCACAAATCAAAACATTTATGTGCATCCTCCTTTACTCTCCTTCCCCTGAATAAAATCCATGGCAGCCAATTGCATTTGGAAGTCACTCTATTAGTAAATAGAGTCCACCTGTGTGTTCTGTGAAGGCTTAGAGGTTTGTTAAAGAACATTAGAGAATAACAAAGCATCACTGGATGGTTGTTACTGTTTCTAATGTTCTATTGCTACAGTCTTTGACATTTTCTTCTGCTTTAACATTGATCTGAAAAGCAGCCGAGAGGTGCTGTGGGAACTTAAATACCGGGTAATCCTGGAAAAAACCTGCAAGAGGCTGCAAAAGATTTGAGATCATGACGGAGATTCACCTCGCAGCCGGATATTGACACTAAACATTAAACCAGAAGGAGAGTGGTAAAGATCAAAGCATTGTGATGGTCCTTTGGCCCGGTCAACGTTCAGACATAAATGAAATTAAGGATCTGGGACAAGACTTGAAAAATTAATGTGAATAGATGCTCCCCATCCAGCCTGACTGAGCTTAAGTCCATGCAGAGAATGGACAAAACATTTTGGATGTGTAAGGCTGTTAGAGACATACCCCAAAAGTTGCAATTATTGCAATAAATAAAGGCAGTTTTACAAAGTATTGCCTCACAGGGGGTTAAGGCAAATGCACGCCACATTTTTTCATATTTTTATCAGTAAAATATTTTAAAAACATCAATGATACTATTGTTTCCTTTCACTTCACAATTTTGCAGTACTTTGTGTTGGTCGATCACATATCTTTCCATGAAGTTTGTGGTTGTGGCATGAGAAAATATAAAAAAGTTGCAAGGCGTATGAATACTTTAGCAAGGGACTGTATGTCCCTGCTTTTCTTTTTTTATTCTGATTTCATTAGGCTCCTTTGCAGAAAGGCTACGAAACTCATTGGCTCCCAGTGTTTATTAGGCAATGATGACCAAGGAGTTGTGGAGCACAAGTACCGAGCTTTGTTTTTATACCCCATTTATAGCACAGCTGTTTCTGCCAGGGCAACACAGTGTGCATAATTACGGTGAAATTACTCGTGAAACGCAAATAAAAGACAAAAGTTTTGAGTCATCCTCAGAGCGCCCGAGACGTGGGGGTGAAGGTCATGATGCCCTAGAGAAAGTTTTCACGAGAAGTCCAAACTTAAAGGCCTCATCATTCATCCTTAAAAAGATTGTGGCTCTTGACAGCAATTGGCCTATTAAAAATATTACAAGGCCCCCTCCCACGCCAACAGACCTCTAGAAACATTATTTGAGCTTGTGACGGGTCCACTGGAATGCCACTCTAATCACTGTAATGCATCTCAGTTCTTTTAATTCTTTTAAGGGATAATGTCCAATTTCATGATGTTTATGAGGTTATAACATTCATTAGCCTGCAACAGATGCTGTGGCTGAATAGCTAACTAGCCTCGAGCAGGTCTACAAAGGTCCTCCTCCAGGCCAGAAAGCCAGCGTCCAGCACTTAATGGGTGTAAGATATTCCTTCTTCACTTCCGATCTCCTCCTCCGATTTGAATACTTTTTTGTACTTTTGTCTCCCACTCTCTATGCATCAATTTCTCACCACTGCCCTACAGCAGAAATTAGAAAGAGATTTAAAGAGTATAGCTATTGAACTTTAAACAGCTTATAGCTATGGATCATAAAACTGGCATTTAAAATTTGTGATTGCAATTAAACGCAAGTTATTCGCAATGAGAATGTCAAAAGCAGTTCTAATCATTTTTATTGTGCTGCTTAATTATTGCATTGCACTTTTTCCTTGGCTGAGCCAAATGCTTCCTGGGTGCATAATTTCAACCTTTAGCTTCTCTTCTCATGCTTATGCCAACAGCAAGATGAGCAGTCTGCTCGCTGGCCCCTCAATTCTAACAAAATGAATGTGCCTGAACCTCTCCAACACTCTATATTCTTTGGGCCTGCAGCCAGCCCCCCTCTCAGTAGTGACCTCAATTTTCTTATAAATACCTTTCATACCCGTCCCAGTGAAGGGTGAAGGACAAAGTCAACTAAATGCATAAAATTATTCTCCTGAGGCAACAAACTATAAAAATCTAATATCTATTGTAAGAATTAACAAGCCATTAGAGTGGGTAGATTTCTTCACTTTAAGCTTTTGTTTACTGTTAACTAAAACCTACAAGTGTCAGTTTTCTTAGTTTTAACCATTTCTTTTTTTATGTGGGGTTCTGTAAAGTACTTCTTAGCAGGAGACAGGGGTTAACATTCAGAGTTTGAAAAATACTATACATTCCATGATGGTAAAAACCAAGCTAACTTTTATGTAAGTACGTAAGTAACGTTTATTTGTGAAGTGCCTTTGCCAGACAAAGCCACAAAGGAATATCAAAAACAAAAGGCTTTCCTCTGTTTAGTTTAAATGCACCAAATTTAAAATAAAATGTTTTACCTTCCAAAAGTGGCAGCTGAAAGGGGAAATATTTCACCATAAAAATACCAAGTATAGTAGATTTATTTTGGAATGCTTCACTTGCACATCAGTCACACTGAGAGGTTCCCTCTTACTTGAGTTGGACTTAAAAGATTGTACTAAAGAAGGTGATTGGAACCTGCAGATTTTGAGCTTGAAGGCACTGACTGAAAAATCTCATATTTTCCTGCCAGTGAATTCACTATATTTAAGTGTTAACAGTTGCCTCTAAAACCATATTTTATCCTTTCTGTCATGGAACATATTAGATCAGGAAATGTTGGGAATCTTTTGGAAATGTCTAATTGAACCCTCCCACAGTCCTGGAGTGGTCACATGGACCAGTGTGCCCTACTCGAGTTTTCCCCTGTCTCTTTTGTGATTTTCCCACATGTCGGGGTGCAGGGAGTGCTCCACACCACATTTCCAACCACTGCCCTAGATTTCTGGTCCCGCAGGGGTCAGAGCAACCCCGTGTGAAGTTCTGTTTACGGTGATAATAAAGCTAATGCTAATTGTTCTAACTCAACTAGCTGCTAATAAATAATGCTGAAGACAGTTAAAAATGTCAACTGCTCTCTCAAATACAGTCTAACTCATACAAATAAATCAGGGTTTGTACACACCTGTTATATAGTTTAAATGAACCTCAGTAAAAAAAAAAAAAAAAAAGAATTGTTTGTCATATTGTACACTTTTATCTTTTGATGTGTGCAAAAAAGAAAAAAAGTGAGATACAATTTGTCCTGTAGAAAAGTAAAAGTTATATGGTATAGTTATTTTTAGTTGGCTTTTTTGTTTGTCCTATAACTTGGAGGATTTTACTCCATTTGTAGATGAATTTGTATCGGAAGGTCAGAGCTCATCAAAGTTTGTGATCAAAATACAGTCACTCTAAGACCAAAAGAGTGAATATACCAAAGAAGAAGCAGTAGAAAATGACTGACTGACTGACTGATATCTAATACAAATGTGATGTGTAAAAGAAAATTACAATAAACTATAATCTAAAAAGTTTGTTACCCCTTTTCCACCAACACAGTTTGGAGCTAGTTCTGGTTCCTGAATGGGGTTTTGAACCGGTGACGCATGTTTCCACCAACAAACAGAGGTTCCAGAGCGCGAAATCTGGTTCAACTCAGACACCGCAGAATACTTGTCACCCATGGCCGGGTCAAAGATGCAGACAATAGAAACAACATGTATGGCGGCAAAGGTGAAGAACGCACCAAGTAAATATTTTTGTTGCAAAAACACACTTAACATACATTGTATAACTACTCATTTCCATTATACTCATTCAGGTTGTTTTATTATGACGAATATGCTCTTGCTCTTTTCACGGCCCTATTTAGAGCATTCATTAGATTGGTCTCCTCTTGAAAAATCCCATTCTCCAGAGGTAACTTTGATCACAGTCCAATGCAGGTAAGAAAATGGTCACTCAAAGGTACCTAACACAAGCACCATTTTTTACCAGCTGTGGTTAAATTGATAAAAGACAGTTTAATTAATATTCTTAAAACAGGTATATGTTCAGTTTTGTCTTTAAAACCATCAGTCCATCTCAGCTTCCCTGTGGTGGAGACAGACCAGAGTTGGCATACATGGTGCCGGGTCTCAGGACCAGCCTTCGAGGACGGGGGAGTAAGAGACTGCCTTGCCCCAGGGCAGGGTGAGGGTCTGCTGGGCAGCTGTTTGGTAATTAGTGGTGTCCCTTATGTTTGCCCCCGGGCATCTGTTGGAGCAGCAGCTAACAGCGCACATGGCCCGGATACGACCCTCAGGATGGAGTTAAGTCTGAACCATTAGGCTTTATTTAAATCACACACACCTGCAGTTAAAATACACCTGGAAAAGTTATGTGATAGATGTGACAATTACTGTCCATTTTTCTTACAGCTAGACCCGAATTTCAGCCATGAGGGACAATGTATGAATATCTTTGCTCTCTGTCATGGTCTTTATATGTAGCTCCAATGCAGAGCTTGAGTATGCATTGATCATTTACAGCCATAACACTAAACTTTACAAAGGAGGGGGAGAAAAAAATAACAGATCTTCCCTGGAGCAAAGACTCTCAGAAGGGCCTTAAAAATGTCATCTATGCACCATCAATACCTCCATATGGTTATGCTTTACAGTAAAACATGCTATAAGACAACAAAGCACTTTAGTTTTACTGCACTCTGTGTGGCCCTGCCTCTGGCGTTCATACAGCAGTTAGTGTTTACTACACTTGGCTGAGTAATAACTCTGCTGTACGATAAACAAAACTCTAGCCCAAAGATATAACTCCACTAAATCCTGTATTGGTCAATTCTCATAAATTCATCTCTTCTCATCCCACCATCTCTTTCAATTTCAGATTTTTTGTGTTCTTTTTACTTTAGTTATACAACATAGTATATATGCTTATTAGTTTCTCCTCGGTTGCCTGAAGCTGATCAACCAACAGAAAGTAGTGCAAAATTGTAAAAGTAGAAGGAAACTGCTACATGTTTTAAATTTTTGAAGACATAAAAATGTAGTTGCTGAGCAACTACAGTCTAATGTGCCCCTTTTACTCTGATGCCTAAAAAAAACAAAATCCAGCACAAACAATTGCCTTCATTAGTTAGCTTGTTACAAAATTGAGCGTATGCAGATTTTTAGAGCACTGTATTTTGTCCTCTTTAGTTCAAAATCTAAAAAAATTCAACTGACTGAACTAGGACTGGATAATTTTACACTGCACAGAGATTCTTGAACACAGATTTGAGTATTTATGAAACCTTTCATCGATTATGAAAACAGAGAAGGGATATTTTCAATACTTTTCTGGCATTAGGGCCATGTCAGAATTAAACAAGCAAAAGAACGTCATTATATTGGCATGTCAAAACTGGACCTAATTATTTGTACACCAATTACAGATCTTTAAAATGCAGTGTGTGATTTGTAAAATCTTTATTTATATAACCAAGAAAAGCTAAAACCTTGTCTTGTCTCATTTTTGTGAACCCAATATTTTGCATTGTCTAGACTCCTGCCCTATGATCACACCCCTATGAGCCCTGGACACCCTTCAAAGCACTGTTTGAGTGTGGGACACTAAAATACACTGAAATTAAAATGTTGTCAGCCTAAAGTTCTTGCTGGACAAGAAATCCCATGCAGAGTTTGCCACAAGCAATGTTGGGGAGACAGTTCAGATAAGACCAAATTCCCAAGGATCCACGGAGGTGGCATTGTCATTCTGTGGGCATGGCTTTCTTCACCAGGGAGGATGGTCGGAGTTGATGGAAAGATGGAAAAGGAATAAAAATGGACAATAATTTCAGTCTTTAGATGACTAAAACTGTTAGAGACCCCAAAACACAAATTGAAGAGCAAGTATTGAGATAAATCTTGACTCTTGTTGTACCATGTAAAATTCTGAATCAATTACATTGAAGATTGCAAAATATGGAAGTTCATGGAATATGAATACTTTTGCAAACCACGGTGGACAGTGATGTTCAATTCCAAAGTGCTGGTACGGGTGTACACCTGCTCCAATGCAACCTGCTGAGATTGTCCTTAAGTTCTAAAGAGGTCTGGTAATGACCTATTTATTCAAATTAGATGTGTTGAACTATAGAAACATCTAAAGCATGCAGGTCACTGGCCCTCAATGACCAGAAATTGACACCAGTGATAGAAAACTTTGAAACTACAGTCTTGGATAATGAGAAATCAATCAACAAGTTGCCTCTGGTCTATATCCTTGTGTTAACAGTCTATACTTCAACGTGCCCTCCTACTCCTTGGTGCCATCATCCACAGTGATCAGTTGGCCTTAGCTCAAAGTGTCCTTGTGTGAAGGGGGGGGGGGGGGTTCTAAGGAGCTAATGGTTAGAGCAGTATGACTAATGGGGAAGAAAGCATGACAAAATAAGACAAATGGTTTGCACCAACTTCATTACCGAAGTGACAGCTTGACGGTACTGCTGTATAATTTGGTATTTTTCATCTGTGACTCATTTGCCAACGAAAAAACGACGGGAGCAGGGTCTAACTTTTTCTCTCTTTTTTTTACCACATCAAAGCGCAGCTGATTTTATACATGCCTGAGTTGCTGGAGCAGTTGTGAAAGTTTGAATTTTTTAAAGATGTTGTGTGCTTTGAAATACAAGCATACAGTGTGTGGAGTGAATTTTGGATGCGGAGCAGAGATGTAGTATTCAGATGCATTGGAGACTCGATTCCAACATCAAACTACAAGGCAGATTGGCACCTACAGGCAAGCACTGGCAGCCTGTTTACTTGCCAGCTCCCTTTTTTTTCTATTATACATCTGTGGGGAAGTTCTCAGCAGAGGCAGAAAGTGCAATGAAAAAGCGAAAGCTCTGTTTTTAACCAGAATAGGCATAAAAACACATTTGTAAAAACTGAACCGCTGATAATCACTACCACATAAATGTGTATAGATTTAAAAAAAAAAGTTTGATTGCATTCTTCAGCTTTTAATGTTTGAAATTGTGTTTAAACAACTGCTTCTCATCTGAGATTTGCTTTAAATAAAGCAGCATCTGCTCGATTTCAGACCATTTAATTTTTCATGAAAGGAAAGGTCATATCCTCCATTGTAATCTAAAGTCCCACAACTCGCGTATCGGAGTCTGCCAGTCTTATGGACCGGCATGCATTATTCAGCAAATACTCAGGAGTTCTTTAAGAGGAGTACTCCAGTTTGCCCCGCAGTCTTTCCTTTTGAGTTACACAAATTCCACTACGGTGTTGCAAAGGTGGCCTAAATAATTCACAATTTGCTTTCCCCTTTCTTTAAGTGGAAAGCGAAATGGAAAAAATAAAAACAAGAAACATGTGCTACACTTCAAAGTTGCCGGCTTTTGACGGAGAAGAGAAACAAATGTGTAAAAATAAAAATCGAACTGCATCTCTGAAAATTAGCATAGAATCACTGAGAGCGTTTGAAGTTTTCTTTGAAGTGTCGGTTTTAGATTGATGCATTTTCTTGATGTGTTGTATTCATCTACAAGGCCAACAGCTATTCCTGAGGGAACATTTATAGTTCAAATTTGCAAATACATTACAATATTTTACACATTTTTAAAAATCTTTTGGTCTGCTAAATGTATTATACCTGCAGTGGTACAGATCCATTCTTGCGTGAGTGTTGCTGGCTCTTTGCTTGCTGCATGCCGCGTTAAAGCCAAGGAGTCATTGCCTTTTCTGAGGGGAGGCATCCATTAATATCACAGCAAAATAGCTAAGGTATAGTAGCAGTCTCCCAATAAGGAAAAACTGAAAAGAGAGTGGCTGAGTTGAAGATTACATACTATTGCTAAACATTTAGGCTTTATTTTCTTTTTCATATCACTTTCTGTGATAGCAGTTGATCTTAGAGTGCCACTAGAAAAGAGTTGATCTAGAAGTACCATCATAAGGTCTTTTATATTTAAATGTTTATGGTGGGGCTGCATGGTGGGACAGTTGGTAGCACTGTTGCCTTGCAGCAAGAAGGTCCTGGGTTCGACTCCCAGCCGGGTGTCTCGCTGCATGGAGTTTGAATGTAGTGCCCATGCATGGGTGGGTTCTCTCCAGGTACTCCAAAACAGAAACACACAGTTATTACTGTGTGTTTCTGTTTTGCCTTGGGATGGACTGGGGGCCGTCCAGGATGTACCCCGCCCCTTGCCCGTAGACCGCTGGAGATAGGCACCAGCTCCCCAGTGACCCTGTATGGAAGAAGCGGGTATAGAAAATGGATGAATATACGGATATTTATGATGTTCTAATCCAACCCCAGGTATTGGCTTATAGGCCGGATCAATGGCTTTTTTTTTAATTATCAGCATCAGAGTCCCTAGTGAAACTCAACTCCTGATACCTGTTGTTTGTACACCGTCTACAATTTTAGTTGTACAACCCGCAAGCTGCACGGCCATGCCTTTAATTCTGCATGAAAACATTGTAAGCAAAAGGCAGAAAAAGACTTATTAAACACTATAGTTGCATGCAAGTCATTATCTTTAGAAATATAGCACAAGGCTATGCTGTTGTCATAACATATAGAAGCTATCCTAACCTAGTTAACCCCATAGCATGTTGAGGCTAACTGGCAGAAACTCCAGAAAAATAAAGAGGTTACCAGATCATCTTACCTGTCTTTGGTGAGTGAATAACAGGAAGTGCTAGAACACTAATGTAGATGTATTACTGATGAAATATTGTGGGTTCCATATAAATTGCAAAAACCTTAATATACTATTGGACTGGGACTCTATATTGGGAAATGACTAAAGACTTAGATAAGCATCAGGAAAAAACATTTCTGATCGTTAGCTTTCCTGGGTGCTATTCGCATCCACAGAGTGGATACGTTTCCAGCTTTGTCTGGTTCTAGATAAGAGATTCTTGAGTTAATCCGTCGTTTTTGCAGTATTTTCAGAAAGGAATGCCTACCTAGAATGGCAGGTGTTTAAGGAAGTGCTGAGTTTGGAAACGTCACACTAACCCGGACATGTTTTGAGAACAACTGCTTGTTTATGTGTATGTGGAGGTTTTGGCAAAGCTCCTTAGCTCTTACATAAGTCTTGCCTATGCGGAGAATATAAAATGTAGCTAATTTTAGACATAGATATAGATATTTTATTTCGATTAAGTTTTATGATTGGGATCTTTCTTTTGTTTCCTCTATGTGCCTGCGCGGCAGTCTTCTTCTGTTGTTCCAGTTTTGCCCCATAATCCACAGGAATATAAGTAATGAGTATAAATTGACTGTGGATTAGAGGCTGACATTTTTTTGGGAATCCCACGGGTCACGGGATGGGAGACAGCATCAGTAAAGATCACGTGATTGGGACGACACAGGATAAAAAAATTAACGCGAGCAGATGGGAGCGGGAGCTAACCAATAGGAGGGAAAATAAACTCGGATCAACTGTCTTTGGAAATGTAAAACTGAGAGTTTGTTCTAAACTTTAAGAAAAAAAAACTTGGATCGACGCCACCATTGTGTAGTTTTTTTCCAAGAAGCCTATACTATAATGCGAGTCAAACGAACTACATGACCCACAAGCCAACACTGCTTCTGATCGACCTTTTCCACCTGCGTTCAGAATGGAGGGAGCAAACGCAGGTGGAGAACTGGACGTGGTAAAATTGGATTTCCAACGTAAAGTCAGAATTAAGGACTTATCTATTAAACTCATAGAGCTGACAGGAAAGTCGCATATATTACCGAACTTCAGGAGAGTTGAATGCAGCGTTGTTAACACACAGTATGCTGCTTGTAAAAAGTGATTAGTCGTAATCAAGTACAGCAGTGATTAAGGCACACTTGTAAGGCAAGTTCTGTATTGAATCAGCTGCATCTCTTCTTTCGTCAAACGAAAAGTACCATCACGTGTCAAGTCTCATCTGACCAACAAAGTTGCTGCATTTGCACTAAAGATTTAAGAGCTTTTGCCACAGTAGAGGGGAAAGGTACGGCGGCCGCGAGGGGACATGGGGGAATTTTTTTTTTTTTGCGTCCCCACGCAATACTTTTGCGTTCGCTCGCAAAAGTTGTTAATCACCTTGAGAAAGCTTTGCATTTTGGAACAGCAGCACAGATGACAAACTGCTCAAAAAACAAACAACACTGATATGGCATTGATATGGTTTATTTGTCATATGCAGGTTCACATGCAGTCAACAATGTGATTAAATGTTTAGGATCAGAAGAACCGTTCAAATCACTATAAAAACAAAAGCATTTATGGCGTCCAAAAAAAAGTGTCACAGATGTGGTTTCGTGCAGTATTATTGTCCAGAGTTCAGTAGTTTGACAGCTTGTGGGTAATAACTGTCTTTAAGTCTGATTGAAGATCATTTTATTTAAGGCCGATTTAAAAATAAAACTCAATAAATCTCAAAAACGGGTGTAGTGTTTGTTCCATTTTTGCAGTTATCTGGTTTGGAAACGATCCCACAAAGTATTGCGAGATAACGCAAAGACTGTTGCGTGAGAATGCAAAAAGTATTGCGCAAAAGAAAAGAAAATTTCCCCATGTCCCCTCGCGGGCTCCGTAGAAAGGCTTCATCAAGGGAAGATATTAAATAAATACGTTGTGATATAGAAAAAAAATCGAATGTACCATTAAATGTACAATTTATTTTAATAAATCATTAAATATTAAGCGTACTACTAATTACGTCATGTCGTCTTTAAAATTATACTTATTAATTGCATAATAGTCCATTTCATGATATAATGGTACATTTATTGTTTCTAATGATGTATTAAATAAATAAATGGTACCTTTAATTTAATGGCACATTTAATGTTACATTTCTTTCATGTTACATTTACTTCACTTATGTGACATTCACAACATTTATTTATTTAATGATGATTTTATTGTATTAATTTTGTCCAGTTTGACCCTCCATTCTTGGTGCCTGTATAGGAGGTCGTGTCAGAATTTGAATCAGGTGTTCTGGAGCAGACACACATCTAAAACTTGCAGGGAAGGGGTCCCTGAGGACCAGGGCTGTGAACCATTGAGGTACAGTTTCTAAATTTTGAAGGTAATGCCTTTTTACACTTTGGTTCACCAAGTACAGTTCTCTTGCTAGGTGCATTTTTCTTTCGTTTCAGCAACTTCAAACATAAAAGTAATGTCATTGTTCAAAGGAAACAATCACTTAATAAATGAGTAAAATCCAACTATGTACATTTTGTTTATTCAGCTAAGATAGGCATGGTCTGTTTCCTTGTTTGATATCTTATTATTTCTTCATTGTTATTCTTTATACTTTAACTGGCCTTTACTACAGCTAAAAACAGGGACCTAACTGGTCCTTCAAAGAAATTGCCAAAAGACTAAATGAAGAAAACAAAAATGGGAGTGGCCCAAGAGTGGGAGTCGTTCTAAATGGGAGCGGGATGGGAGTGGGAGTCAATTTACCAGGAGTGGGACGGGACAGGATTTTTTTTGTTATGCTGGCCTGGGATTGGGATGGGACAAGACATTTTTCTGTGGGAGCGGGCTGGGACAGGAGAGAAAATCCACTCCCGTGTCACCCTCTACTGTGGATGTACATTAAGTGAGTATACATGGGCAGCAACCAAAGTGTTACTTTAAGTAGTCCCTTTGTGAATTACCACTTGTCAAGGCAGTTTAGCTCAGAAGGATATCACACCTGCTTTTAATGTGGAAGATTCAGTGTTCAATCTGTAGTTTACAGCAGACTGGAATGTTTCTTTGAATGTCTTTAAAAGCAGAAATATATTGCACTGTTGCCTGCTTGGTGATATAAACATGTCGATTTTTGTGCTTTCCATCTGAGTAGCGCTATATTCATGCATTTTTTTAATCGTCTTCTGTTTTATTGGGGGTCAGTTATAGAAATGCAGTACAGTTATGACAAGCTGATCCTCTCCATGGCTAAATGTGGTCTGACTGATGAAACAGAATTGCGATGAACAGACTTTTAATTTCAGAGCAGAATGTAGCACACAGGATGAGCCAGACTGAGGCAAGCTCAGGGTGAAGGGGGTGGGATTATAATTTAGCTGTTATTTCTAATATTTAACTTTTAGCTTGGTAGTTCAAAAAATAGAAGTCAAAAAGTCAAGCTATAAGATATTTTTATCAAACAATTAGGGTAAAAACATTACTTGAGCAGTTAATCATCTTGTTCTACTGACAAGCCATCTGTGTGAGCATGTATCATGTTTTTTCTATATTTGTTGGCCCTTTGTTAGACCGGCAACTTCTCTAAGGCTCCTGGCTTCTGGCCGGGCATCAGCTGGAAGGAGACTCTTATGCAATGATAACTAATGACAAGTAAAAGTGTCACAGTTCAACATAATCACTGTATTTACACAAACATTAAAAAAACAGAACATCCTCTACTACTGCTAAAATATTAAAACACTGATCACTGTACTTGTAATAATGGTTTTCCAGTGTTTATTGCATAGAGTATTTATTTTTTATTCATCTCTTAGAGTCACATGTCCAAAAACCTGTTGCTGGTTAATTATTCACACTCTCTTCTCAGGTAGCCACCCTGCAGTCAGCTGCCTAACATAAATGCTCTCACCAAGCCAATTGTGGTTTTAAAACAGTGTTATTTGAATAAGAGTGGCCTGAAGTATTTCTAAACAGCTGAATTTGTATTTCTTGTAAGAGAGAAATAAGGGAGGTAGCCTTCGTTCAGCCAGCTGACTCTTGGTGCACAGCAACAGGTGAGGGAGGGGCCGTGTTCTATGACTCTATACTCGGTAGTGCTGCAGTACAAAGTTGGTAGAGCTAAGGAAATATTGAGAAAATATTACAGTTTAAAATGATTTTAACTGAAGAAGTTACAGTATTCCTTAAATACTCAATAACTGCTGATTGAAAATATCTTCTAATTTACTAATGAAAAGGCATGTTAATAGTGCTAGTTGAGAATTGACTAGAAATAAACATGAAAAGGTAGCAAACTAATTTAAATTGGCCTTATAGCAAAGAAAAAACAAAAATATAATATTTGACTGCAATCAGATAAATATTCATAATTTATGATTAATTAAAATCTAAAGCTAAAGCTAAAGGTGCCAACATTTTGGACACCACGTTCTTTTCCAAGTGATCAACAAGCCTGTTATGAACAGCTGATAAGGTGGTTTCTAAAAAAGAGAAATGCTTCAGAACAATACAGCAGATCACCATGAACCATTTATTCTTGGGTTGTCTTCCGGTTTCTTTGACTAAACTGAGCAAATATAGCCAGCGTTCATACCATAGAAAGCAACATTCTCCTGACATCACTCGCTTTTCTAATTTTCCCAGTAATATTTCTTTTATTTCCTTTTTTTTTTGCAACACCAATGCTAAGTTTTAAGAATTACAATCAGAACCCAAAACGCAAACCCTCACTCTGGGTTCATGTCTCTGTTGCCCACTGAGGGGCTTTGGTCGAGTGAAGTCTGGATTTTTAAAAAACAGAAAACGGGTCACTGACCACATGCCGCTCTGTCTGACCTCGCCGGCCAAATTGCGATACAAGTTGGGGGGAAAGAAATCTTTGAAAACAGAGCCACAGGGGACAATATACACAGTTGCAAAGTGTAAATATCTTCTTAGATGCTTTCCCAGAGGGGAAGGAGGCTTTCGTCTACCAGAAGACGGGAGGCTCAACAGGACAGGCCAGAATTTCCATTATCACATCCAAGGAATGGGTCAGTATGAAGTAAATATTTTTTTCTGCAAACAAAATGTACTTGTGTGAACATCCCAAAAGGAATAAGAGATGGAGGAGTGATCACACATCATGTTCCTCTTGGCTGAAATTAGGTGAAATTGCTTCAAAAAGAAATGAAAAGGCATTAATGTATGTTTTAATAAAAAATTTAATATATATGAGGAAGGTTAGGAATAACAACCTTAGCATACTTAGCATTCAAAGCCCTTCTACCTGGTTTCAGAAAATCCAGTTCTATTAAAACTGCAGCACACTTACTTTGTATTCATTTTACAATCTCATAAAAGGAGACAGATGTTCCTTGTGCCACATTGATTCATACATTTATGACTCTGTTCTGCATGAGAACTTTAAGTCATTATCATCTTCCTGACCTGCTCCACTTTAGATAATTGCCACAGGTACACCAAAGCTTCCCGTTCTGCATATTTCAGCCAGGCCGTCTCTTCCACATGGTTGCTCAGACCCTTCTCCTGTCTACACGTCGTGGATTGCTGTATTGTATAAACTAGTGACGAAGTTCTGTCACAATATAGATGTATCATAAAAAATATAGCAATTACATCACTGTGATTTAAAATGGTATGTGTAGTTTTTTATCTTGGGTCCATGTTAGAGCATGAGATTTAATACGTTCCAGAAAAGTGAATCTATTAGATTTCTTTTTCTTGTTGGCTCTGGGAATACTTCATAGAGTGCTATAGTAGCCACAAAACCAGTCACAAAGAATAAACCAGTATTCTTGGTCAGTTTTAATCAGAGGTGGTGCCTGACTGGTAACAAACAGCTAATACCAACAGGATGGTTGCAGTACTGGGGGAATAACATTATCTTGTAATGTTTTTGATAATGCTATATATTTTAGATTTACAGAAACGTTTTCTGAAGCTCTTAACTCTTGCTACAACTAACTTCAACTTTCTACAGTACATGAAGACAAAACTCATTAGCAACCCCAAAAACCTGCAGTTGCTCAAGAATTGCAGTGTGAATGCTGTAAGCTGAATAAGGGAGCTGTTTTACTGAATTAGCTGAACTGAAGCAGAAACAAATAAACAAGCAAAAATCTTGAGAAATAAAGTCAGTTGTACGAAAATACCGTTTAGCAGTAGTTGAAGTGTTCAGCAAAAGTGCAAAACATCAAGGTTAATATAGTGCGAAAATCAGCTTAAATATAATAAAAAGTTTTGAACCCCTTTAAAAGTCAACATTAGCTAATAGGGTAGTTAAAATAATCGACATTTCGATATAATCAATGCAAAAAAAAATATTGTTCAAAGTAACTCATTTACATCACAATCAATGCAAACTGACCCATTCACATTTGCCTGAATTGAAACTCAGCCCTTCCTCTCCCTGCAGCTGCTGTGGTAAGTAGCTGACTTAATTTTTCTTATTAATAATAATAGTTAATAACTGAGTACGGTTCATTCAATATGCTTTGCACTAAATATGTGGTAGATGTCCTAATTACCCAACTTTCTGTATGTTTATGTCTTTAACACTTTATTTAATACAATCATACACCGTTGGAATCATAATGTGTACAACAGCAAGAAGTACTTTTGCAGACGACTAAAAAGATGACATAAGCATCATTTAGTCAGATGCCTGCAGCCTTCCACCACTAATAACAGCCTTTTGTGCACTAAGAAAAAAAAAATAATGCATTCTACAAACAACACTACAATATATACTGTACAATGCAGAGAGGGTAGAGTTACTTGTATGTTTTGCTTGTTTTATAATGTAGGGAAAAAAATGGACTATAGGGTAGGGCAGAGAAGAAGAAGCACAATCACTAATCACACTCCACAGACGGCATCAGTCCACAACAGAGACAAGATTCGGGTATTGTACAAACCATTGTCAGATGAAGAATCAGTGATTCAGGCTAAAAAACTCTGCTAATCAAACCGTTTTCCCTCCTTGCTTCATTGAAAATAACTAAGAACAAACAGAAAACATGGGTGCAGATTAAAACTGCTATTTAACTCATTAATTGGCAAACTAATTACTACAGCTCCAATGTGCTATTACATTTTGCCCTAATATGAGGAGCACTATCTGGAAAACGAACTTCAGATCGGGCAATAAAGATAAGCATTTAAACATTGATATATGTTTAATGATAATACCAAAATGGATATTTTTTTCAATTTCTGGTATTTGATGTAAACCATGAGTACGTCTGAAATTAATATGAAAGAAAAAAAAAACAAAGCGAAGAAAGTGTCAAACTTCAGCTACTTATTTCGATTTTTTAGGAGCACTAATCCTCCAAAAAGTGAAAAACACACTCCTAAGAGGAACTCTCTAAAACATATTTGAACTTCAGACCAAGGAATAAAATTTCTCTATCACTTCTATCACCTCAAACAGTGCAGATAGGAAATTGCAATTTTTTTGTCTAGTTTGTTTTTCTTTCTTAATCACAATTAAGGAATTTAATGGAAAACTTGGCAAGTAAATGAAACACATTTACATCAATAATTAAAAAGCAAATGAAAAAAACACTTTACTGATAGTGATAAAGAGGCTGTTGGATAAGACGGTTTCCTTTTGTTGGTTAAGTCTTCAGTGCAGACAAACCTCAGCTGGATGGTGCAATTCTCTGCACTGAAGTGCTTTTAAAACCTCTTTCCCTTGATAAAGAAGCCAAACATGCATCCGTCCAACTCAAGTTTCCCCTGTGGACGCGCCCTGATGACCAAGCATCATGGTGGACTGAGAGAGTAAAGTATAAGGATGAATGAAGGGAAAATGCATTATTATGGTTCGTAATCAGTTTTTTAAGCCACAATCTCTTTCCAACTGTGCCATTTAATCTTTAAAACAATACAGTCCAATAACTACAATCACAGCCACATTATAACCAGTAATTATGACATTGTTATTAATTTAGTTGGGTTTTTTTTTGGCAGACCACACCAAGCCTCAAAGTCTGCCTTTTGTTTTCTCAGCTACACTCCTGTAACATTTTCTAACTGTGTTTCCCATTGGAGCATGTATATTGTTTTGACAATACCAACCTGGTTGTCATTTGGCCCTCAACCACAGAACACAAGATATGTTTTTAAACTTATATGTTTTGTTTTGGGTTTTAAGATTTCTTTTGCTGCCTTTTTTGTTATCTTTTGAAAGTAGACAGACAGGAAATGGGATGGAGAGACAGGAAGGACATGCAACACAGGTCTCCAGGGTTGGGTCTCGAACCAAGGACGGCTGTATCGAGGACTGAAGCCTCCCTATATGAGTCGGGCGCCCTACGCTTTTTAGTCTTTTCGGGACAAAAAAAACCAACAAAAAACTGTCCACAACTTTGCCATTTTCTACCTCTATTTCCTTGGTTAGCATCTGAACCCAGACTACTTTCATTTCTTACCTTTGAACATTTGATTTAATTTCGTATAAATATGAGAAGTCAGTATTATTTCCTCATTATCACAGAAAAACACAGTGGAGGGCAATAATTTTGTTTCTTCCCCTTCACAAATTGATCCTCTTGTTCAGAGTGTTACTTCATCATTGCGTGGTGCATTAGACAATGCAGCCCCCTTGAAAAAGAAGGTAATTATTCATAGGAGGCAGGCTCCCTGGTTTAATTCAGAGCTGCGTACTTTAAAGCACAATGTTAGAAAACTGGAGCGAAAATGGCGCTCTACACACCTAGAGGAAGCCTACGTAATCTGGAAAAATAGCCTACTGTTGTATAAAAAGACACTTCGCCAAGCCAGAACATCTTATTTCTCATCCTTAATAGAAGAGAACAAGAATAATCCTAGGTTTCTCTTTAGTACAGTTGCTAAACTTACACAGAGTCATTGAGCCATCCATTCCCTTAGCTCTCAGCAGTCATGACTTTATGGGATTCTTCCAAAATAAAATTGATTCTATTAAGAAGAAAATCTTTGACATACTCCCGAAGATGATTACTTCATCCTCAACAAGTGAGACAACATTGGAAGTAACTGTAGAACCGGACCTGTGTTTGGACTGTTTTGATCCTGTGGGGATTCCTGAGTTATCAAAAATATTAGCTTCATCTAAACCTTCAACTTCTATGTTAGACCCAATCTCAACCAAATTATTTAAGGAAGTGTTCCCTCTGATTACCAGCCCCATTTTAGATATGATTAATCTATCTTTAGTAAATGGATATGTACCACAAGCTTTTAAGGTAACTGTAATTAAACCTTTGCTCAAGAAACCTTCGCTTGATCGAGATGACTTAATAAATTACAGACCGATATCCAATCTTCCGTTCTTATCTAAAATTCTTGAGAAAATAGTTGCTAATCAAATATGTGAGCATTTACACAGCAATGACCTGTTTGAAGAGTTTCAGTCAGGTTTCAGAGCTCATCATAGCACTGAAACAGCTCTGCTGAAAGTCACTAATGATTTTCTTATTGCCTCAGATAATGGACTTGTTTCTGTACTGGTTCTGTTAGATCTCAGTGCTGCATTTGATACAGTCGATCACAATATTCTCTTAGAAAGGCTGGAATATGCTGTAGGGATCAGGGGAACAGTGCTAGGCTGGTTTAAATCTTATTTGTCTGACAGATTCCAGTTTGTTCATGTAAATGATAAATCATCTTTAAACTCCAGGGTTAATTGTGGAGTACCACAGGGTTCAGTACCTGGGCCGTTTCTCCTTACTATATATGTGCTTCCAATAGGTAAAATTATCAGGCAGCATAGAATAAATTTTCACTGTTACGCTGATGACACTCAGCTTACTTATCCATAAATCCTGATGAGGCCAACCAGTTAGATAGACTACAAGCATGTCTTGAAGACATAAAAACTTGGATGACTTTAAATTTTCTGCTTCTAAATTCAGACAAGACAGAAATTGTCATCTTTGGACCGGAGTCTTTAAAAAAGAAACTGCTTAGTCAATCACTTAACCTGGATTGCATTAAATTGACCTCCGATAATAAAGTAAAAAACCTTGGTGTTATTTTTGACCAGGACATGTCATTTAAATCCCATATTAAACAGGTTTCTAGGATTTCCTTCTTTCACTTCTGGAACATTGCCAAAATTAGAAATATCCTGTCCAGGATTGATGCTGAAAAACTAGTCCATGCATTTGTTACTTCAAGGCTGGACTATTGTAATTCTTTACTATCAGGATGTCCACAAAATGCAGTTAAAACCCTTCAGCTGATTCAAAATGCTGCAGCAAGAGTTCTGATGAAAATTAAAAAGAGAGATCATATTTCCCCTACTTTAGCTTCCCTTCATTGGCTCCCTGTTAAATCCAGAATAGAATTTAAAATTCTCCTCCTCACATATAAAGCTCTTAATGATTTAGCTCCATCATACATCAGAGATCTGATTGTTCCATACCTTCCTAACAGAGCACTTCATTCTAGACTGCAGTTTTACTGGTGGTTCCTAGAGTCTCTAGAAGTAGAATGGGAGGCAGATCCTTTAGTTATCAGGCTCCTCTCCTGTGGAACCAGCTCCCAGTTTAGTCCGTGAGGCGGACACCCGGTCTACTTTTAAGGCTAGGCTTAAAACTTTCCTTTTTGATAAAGCTTATAGTTAGAGTGGCTTAGGTTATCCTGAGCTATCTTCCTTATTTTACCTCCGTCTTCTTCTCCCCTTGTTGGATGGAGTAAGGGGGAGTCAGGTTTAGCCTAAACCGGCTCAGTTATGGTTGAGGTGCAAACACACCCTCCATTTCTGCTATCTGTATGACCCCCTCTCTTTTCCAATGGTTATGGTCAACCTGACAGAGAGAGATATCCCAATCTTGGTGGTTTTTAGTATAACAGTGGCCATCAGTGGGCTCTAGATGGACAAACTGTCTACTTTTAAGGCTAGGTTTAAAACTTTCTTTTTTGATAAAGCTTATAGTTAGAGTGGCTTAGGTTATCCTGACCTATCTCTGTAGTTATGCTGCTATAGGCTTAGGCTGCTGGAGGACATAATGACCACTTTCACCCTCTTCGCTACTTTCTCACACTACTCTTCAATTTTGTATTATTTGCTGTTATTTCAGCTTTTAACTTTGTTCTCTCTCTTTTCTCTTCCTAGAAGCTACACCTGGCCTGACTCTGTGTCTACCTGTAACACCTTTCTGGAGAGGGGAATCCTCCAAGCTTCTGCTGGCAACAACTTAATGCTCACCCTCTACCAATGATCCACATGGCCCTGTCTTTCAGTGTTTAGCCCTTTCTCTCTCCTAGACATAGCTAGTGACTGAGCTTTTACTGTAACTAACTCTATGTGCTCTCTTCAGACTCTAAACTTGAAAACTGGCTCAGAGTTTATCTGTTCCTTCTTTCTAGGTGAAACGACTAAAGGAGCTACATCCATTAACATTTACCTTTTCCTTCCCATAGAAAGTACTCCTGGATCAGTGCTTCTTTGTTCTCTTTGTGTCTCTGCTCTGTTTTCTCTAAGCCCCAGTTGGTCGTGGCAGATGGCCGCTCACACTGAGCCTGGTTCTGCTGGAGGTTTCTTGCTGTTAAAAGGGAGTTTTTCCTCTCCACTGTCACTACATGCATGCTCAGTATGAGGGATTGCTGCAAAGTCAACGCCATTGACTGTCCACTGTCTCTACATCTTCATCCGGGAGGAGTGAATGCTGCAAGTTACTGACTGGATGCAATCTGCTGGGTTTCCTTAGATAGAAAAACTTTTTATCCAATTTGAATAAATAACAGAATCTGACTACACTGTTCAATGATTAAGATTAATTGGAATGTATGTACCTGACTTTTGTGAAGTGCCTTGAGACGACATGTGTTGTGAATTGGCGCTATATAAATAAACTGAATTGAATTGAATTGAAATTGAATTGAAATATTAACATTATAAATTTTAGGGTTCTCAAATTTAATGTTGCATGTTTTCATTCACTGCCTTGATTTTAGCGCCTCCATTTTTACCACTTCGGTTTTATCATTCATCGCCTTCACAGAGTAATTTTTGTTACTTACGTTAGATCGGAATACGACAGCAGCCCCGGCACTACACCAGAGTACTTGTAGTCCATAGCCATTCGCATGCGTTTTCAACAGTACGGCAGTGACTTGCTGGGAGTTCTTTAGGGTCCAGAACTTGGCATACAGCGCTCTCAACACGAATGGGATGCTGTAGGGTAATTTTTAGGCTATGTGTGGTCACTATTTGTCAAAGGAAACAGATCAACCAAACTAAGGACTTAACTCAAATAATCACTGATGCGCACCATGGGTTTGTGGTTTAGGTAGCAGCCTATTATTTAAAAGAGTCCAATATACAAACAAATAATATCTTTTCAAAGGTTTATTTCAAGGAAAAAGACAAAGACAAATGTGGGTTCCACCGTTCCACCCAGTAGTTAAACCCAGCAGCCGGTTCTACACGGAAATCAGGCACCTTCTCCGGAAGAGGGAGGGAACACCGCTCGATCGGCTGACAGCTGCCAAAACGAGCTGGTGCAGAGAAACACCGAAACCTCTTTTTTTAAATTAAGTGGAATCGTAATAAACCGAGTAGACATTTGAGTACAGCAAGCCTACTTTCTTGCCTAAAAACATCTTAAAAGTTTATTTGGGTTCACAGGAAGCGTATTATTTACATTTTTATTCACAATTTTTGCCACCATCGTCCGCCATTGCTGCCCGAGCTCGACCAAGCCGCTTCAACCCGCAATGAATCATGGAAAGTTGTGGGTCACGCACTACAACTTGGCTGTTGCACAGGGTTTTAATTTGTTTTAATATGTTTTAATTTTAGCTAGGGCATTCAACTAGCAGGGTCAGAATGGATGGAAACAAAATGAAAGAATACAACCTTCCTGCCTTGTATCAACTGGTGGTGTAATAGTGAAAAGGATCTTTTCCTCTTAGTAGCAACTGAGCATTATTTGGAGGTCAGCATTTAGAGTTCTACCTGACTATTGCTGTTGATTATGACCACAGTGTATCCATCTTCTAATGACTACTTCCAGAAGAATAAACCACCCAGTAACAAGGTTCAGATGTACACCAATGGCCTAAACAGTCATGAGATCTTAACTCATCAGAGCATCTTTTGGATGCGGTCGGACAGGAGATTTGCATTATGGATGTGTAGTTGACAAATGTGCAGCAAATGTGTGATGTGCACCTAATAAATTGGCCAGTGAATAGGTCAGTCAGTCAGTCATTTTCTACTGCTTATTCCATAGTGGGTCATGGGGAAGCTGGTGCCTATCTCCAGCAGTCTATGGGCGAGAGGCAGGGTACATCCTGGACAGGTCGCCAGTCCATCGCAGGGCAACACACAAACAACCATACACACACTCATTCATACACCCATACAGAGAGACCAAATAACCTAACAGGCATGTCTTCGGACTGTGGGAGGAAGCCGGAGTACAGGTGGGAATTCCTGTCCTAAATTAGCATGTAGCAGCATCAAAACCCCATTCAAGTAAAACATTTTCTCATACTTAGTATCACGAGGTAAAAACAAAACAATTCCCTGTGTCACAGCTGGTACCAAACCCCCTTCACTAAGAATGCACTGTACTATCTATCTACAGTGACGTAGATGCATCTCAGCTCACAAAAACAAACAGACTCATTTCCTACTGAGGGAATACAAATTAACCTGAGATGCCATCAGCAATTAAGCCTAATTTCACTAACATTCAACATTTCTTATTTGTGTGTGCTTTCCCATTAGTGTAATCAAGCGACAACAAATGTTTCCCTGCATGATAATGGCAAGCTGCCTCCTCTGTGTGTGGATAAATTGAGAAAAACATGCAGAAGCTGATCAAGTTTTTGACCCACCTTAAGAAAGAACTGGGTTGATAGTTGCGCTCCTTATAAAACCACAAGTCCCACACCTTTCTTATCTAATAAAACACCAAAGAGGTATCCCCGAATGAGCATATTTAGCTAACCTTGAAGTTTCCCAAACCCCAGGATCAATCAATATTCAGAAGCACACCGCTGTTAATGATGTTATTGCACTGATTAGGTGACGTTGCTGTTAAGAGTTGCATTGGATTAATATTCAGTAGTACTCCTGATAGCATGGAGCAAAGCAGAAATAATTAGAGTTGATGGGCTCTATAAGCAATAATATTGTAGCGCATCAGCAAAGTGATCCTCTTGCAGCAACCTTGCATTTCCCCACTGGGACCTCTTATGTCCTGCGCAGTAGATAAAAGAGCATTTAAGAACGTGACCGCTAATTGCTATTAAGACTGCATTTACTATTGCAGCACCGACGGGATAAATATCTGGCATTACCCATCTTTTGAAATAAAAACAAGGCCCAAAACGATGAGCTAGCCAAACAACGACCTTAACTTCTAAACATGTGCTACTAGAAGCACACAACCACAAAAACACAAATAAACCATGACATAGGAAGACCAAAATAACCTCACTGACAGGTGCTGACTCTCTTTTTATCCACCGCCTGAGGTCTCGGTATTGATGCCAATTACAAAGACTTCCATTAGCTCTGGAGTATTTTGAGAGGAGTCAATTTTGGTCATGTCATACAGTTCAGTTTCACATTGAGGGATGACCCTGGGAACTTGCAGGGGAGGGGGGATAATGGCTTTAATGCATGATACAATAAACATGCGCCTTTATAAACCACCCGGAACCGTTTACTGTGGCAGTGGGCTCTCAAATGACAGACACTCAACATTAAGCTTAGCCCATACGAGAGAGTGGCATTATGTCATTACATTAGCAATGTATTCTTCACTGTGCAGTATGGCTCAATGAGGTGACGCCAGGACGGATATTGCTGTACTTTTGCAGTACAATGAAGAGAAAACAGCCAGATCTGAGGTCACCTATCCAGTGTTGGTGAATTTGTTCAACCTAGTTGCGCATTAAAGCCTTAAACTGCTCCATTCCCCAGATCACTGTGTGATACTGTTGAATGACAGCACTTGAGGAATTCTTCCTGCACCACAGTCTGCATTTAGCTACACTGCAGAGATAAAACACCAAGCTCTGACCTATCTATTGAGACATGATATATTGACCTGAGCGAATATCTCCAGCAAGGTGCAGTCACATGGAAAGTGATACAGCAACATTCAGTATTTGAGCCAAACTACAGTCAATGCTTTAATAATAAATATATATCGAAAGACAAATGTGAATATAAGTATCTTATAAGTTTATGGGGAAGAACAAATCAGAGTATTTGACATTCAGTGTATGTGCATGCTACATTCTAGATCAAAGAGTAAAATGTCTGTCAAAGCCCTGGGGAGTGATAGCAGTGGATGTACAGCCACTTTATTAAGGATACCTTCTCAAGTGCTTGGCTGATCGGCCATTCGCATGGCAACAACTCAGTTCATTTAGGCATCTAGACAAGATGAAGACAACTTGCTAATGTTCAAAGAGAGCATCACAATAGGAAAGAAAAGTGATTGAAAACACTTTGAAAGTGGCATTGTTCTTGGTGCCAGATATGCTGGTCTCAGTATTTTATAAACTTCTGATCAACTGGGTCTTCCACACACAACCACCTCTTAGGCTTACAGAATGGTCTGAAGACAACAAAATGAGCAGCAGTGGTGTGGACTAAAACGCCTTGTTCATGTCAGAGGTCAAAGATAATTGAGCAGACTGGTTCATGATGATATTAAGGTAACAGTAGCTCAAATAACCAACCCATGCAAACAAGGCAGGCAGAATATCCTCTCTGAACACACAACACGTCCAGTCTTGAAGCAGATGGGCTACGGCAGCAGAAGACCACACTTCCTGTCAGTTAAGAACAGAAAGTAAGGCTACAGTTTACCAAGGCTCAACAAATTTGGACAATCTATGAAGGGAAATCTTTCCTGGACCAACAAGGCTTGATTTTAACTGTGACATTTAGATGGCATTGATAGACTTTGGCCTGAACAACTTGAAAGAATGATTGAATCCATCCTTACTCAATTCAAGGGTTCAGACTAATGTTTTTCTGGGTCCCTCTGGTCCCATTAGTACCAAATGGGCATCATTTAAATGCCAGTCTACCTAAGTATTGTTGCTGACCATCCCTGTATGACCACAATATACCCATCTTATGATCGCTACTTCATATGGGATAATGCTACATGTTGAACTCAAACTATATTCCAACTGGTTTCTTAAACATGACAATGAGTTCACTGTACTGCAGTGGCCTCGACAGGCAACAGATCTCATGATGTGCAGCTGCCAGACTGCAGCAACTGCATGATGCTTTCATGTCAGTCTGGACCAAAATCTCTGAGGAAGTGCTTCCAACACTATGTTGAATCTATTGGTCAATGATGCTGACCGTGTGATTTAAGGAGTAACTAAACCCCAAATTAACTTTTTTTGCAGATAAACTTTACAAAATTGGGCCTTAATGGTACTATCTTTATGTTACTGCGCAATGTTTTACATTTTCATGTAAACTTGTTTATTTCTGCAATATTTGTCCTAAAAACATCTGAGTGCTGCCCACTTTGGGTTGAACAGTGGCTACTGCAGTTGAATTTTCCTATTATCGTAAATTCCGGATTGTAAGCCGCTACTTTTTTCCCACACTTTGAACACTGCGGCCTATACAACGGTGCGGCTAATGCATGTTTTTTTTCATGCCGCCAAAAATATTTTGCCTGGTAACAGTGGACCAATCAAATTGATGAGTAGTTCAAAGAGGTCCAGTGAACATGTGCGATAAATCAAGAGCACTTTTAACAATTCAATTACCGGTATTGTAAATAAGACATTTATATTCACCCTCATCAACATGGAAAATCACCAATGGTTTCAAAAGGCTGGACTGCTGCGTGATTAAGGGGACCGACTCAAGTGAGCGCGTCAACGAAGAGGCTGAAGTGAGTGACGAGATCCTGAGGCTGTTCAATCCGGACACTGAAGAACAGGACTTTGATGGTTTCAGTGCGCAGGAAGAAGATGAAGAAGGTGATCAATGACTTTTGACCTGGTGGGCTGCAGTGTATATCAGTTAGGAGATACTGGAATGTTGTTCGTGCACTGTTCAGTAAAAAAGCATTACCAACGTAATTTGTGTGTTACTGATAACGTACGTATATGATACGTACATACGTACATACTAAAATTAGAGCATGCGGCTTTTAATCAGGTGTGCTCTGTAGTCCGGAATTTATGGTAGTTCAAACGGTACAGCTTGGTACATGTCTATGCGACAGTCCCTGCATTCAGGTAAAAAACCATCTCAGCTAAGACACACGCCACCTTTTCTGTCCTCCGCTGACTTGGCAGCGCCGACTAACTGTATGGTTCACATCGCTGAGTCGCCGCCTTCAGCCATCGGATCGAACTGATAAGACTCAGGCCTGCTGGGCTCCAAAAGGTCCAAAAATCTTAACCTCCAGTAATGAGGGGGATGAAAAATCCTCCACCTCAAAAGATCTGTCCATGGCTAAAATACCAGCGTAACCTAGTCACAACCTCAAGTGATATAATGTCCATAGATGAAATTCAAAGACGTTTGCTACCCCTAAAGGCATGTATTTTAATCAATAACATGCTCCTCTAAAAGATAAAACTGCGTTTACTAACTGTATGGTTTACATAGCAGACAACTACATCCTGCCCTTAAGGGGAAATATTGAAACTTTTCAGGAAGAAAGAGCTAATGTTTATCTCTCAGCTTATATCAGCCATTCAACTTTGGGTAGAACTTTTTACAATTAGCCAAATAAATTTCAAGCATTACTGTGTTCATTTGAACAAGATTATGGACAGTTCAAATCTACCTAGTCACATAGTCATATGTTAGGTTTAAGGATTTGTTTAAAGATCTCATGGCATTCAGATCATCTGTAGTTTGTTTGTGCTAAATAGCTTCACCTAAATAAAACCCTATAGCATCGAAAGAAAAGACTCATAATTTTAGCTCAATTTATTTAAACTAGAATAATGACTGTCTTACACATTGCCTCCATGGAGAGAGAAATGCCCGTTTTGTTGTGTAAAAATTGCTCTTTATCGGCCTGGTTTTAGAGTGCATACGTGTGAGTTCGAGGTAAGTGCTCATCAAGCGTAAGCAGGTAATACTTGAGTGGACAGAAAAAAATGTAGCAATCTATTAGTGAGATGAGAGCACCATTTCAGAAAAACTGCACATGAGCCATTTTCATTCATTAGTGTCCTCTCATTAGTAAGCTTCAGACAAAATTTCCGAAAAGGGACAAAAATAATAAAAAGCAGTTGCACTCTTGTGAGCAACCATAATGACAGCTCACATAGAAAACCTGCAAAGCCTTGCAATATGTACATCTCCTGGTTTGCATTAGAAAACAAAATGCTCAGCGCAGCAGCGTGCATAAAAAAGGGGGGCTTTAAAAACACAAATAAAATAAAACCAGCCTGCTGTGACCCGGTTAGTGCACTCAATTTCACAAATACACGGAAATTCCCGCTCACTGACATATTGCAAAATGTTTGTTGTGGCCAAGAGGAGACACAAACCCTCCTAATGTCTCCCAGCAGGACAAAAGCGCAAGTCCACATGCGGCAGCCTCCGCTAACTGAATTCCAATATTGCTACAAGGGCCATTTGTCGAAAAAGGACTCCTGTATACTGCAAAGCCTCATGAATATAACATTTGCCTGATCTGAGCAGGTGAACTGTGGTGAAGCTACAACTGCTATATAAAGATGATTCTAAACACAGCAGGCCTCAGACACACGCACACACACACACACACCCCAGACACACACACAGCCTAATCAAACATGGAAGATGCAAAGTAACACAGGTGCATAAAAGCAGAGAACGCAAGAAATGGAGGGTGAAAAGAAATATTTTGGAAAATGATGATTTATATTGAAGAAATGTAGAGAACTGAAAGGAAAAAGAGCAATCAATGAATTCCAGTAGCCTCCTTCCATTCCCCTCCTATCAAGTAATCTAAATATGTATGCATTAAGCAAAATGAGCTCCGAAGAGAAGATTATGAATAAGAAACTGCTGTTGATTATTTTCGGCATGTGAATGCAATTTACAGCTATCGGGGCCCCATGATGATTGAACGCTGCCTGTTGCCCCCCTGGTAGCTGAGTGCAGGAAAAGGAAATGAAGAGTGGCGTGCACGGCACTTTCAGAGGAGGAGAAACTGCACACCAGACTATCATTCTGGTCCTGTTTACCTTCCAGTATGATCCATCAGTCAAGCAGCCGATGAATCCCTCATGAGCCGATTACACCGTGGCCCGGCTTTGTTGAATGCGCTATATTTATAGCGCCATTAGAGTCTGTGCATTAGATTATTTGCTGTAGTTCTGTGTGAGGGAAATCACAGAGGAGCCGTGTTGTGTATCACTTGATTATCATGAAAAAAGAACAAAGCCCTAACATTACACAAAAAGTCTTCTTTTATGAAGTCTTAAAGAAAGTGAGCACGTCGAGTTTCCATTTCAAAGGCTCCAACTCAGACGTGGTTGTAACGGCAGAAACCAGAGCGCGCCACGTCAAATGGAGGAGTTGCAGAGTTGCAGAGATCCACAGCTCAGGTGAGAGAATCTGCCAACAGGTAATCTATTATACATGCACTCCATAAATGTGCTCTTTATGGAAATAAGAAAGCCACTTTTGTAAGAAAGAAATAAAAAGTCTGGATTGCCGTTTGCTACAAGCCACGTGGAAATCTGTGGAATATTAACTTTTAGTTCATAATGCAAAATGCTTTGTGTGGTAGAAATCTAGCACCATTGTAAAAGATGGTGGAGGCAGCATCATTGTGTGGAGGTGCTTTTCATCAACAGGAACAGGGAAGCTGGTCTGAGTTTTTTAGATTTTTTTTGTCAAAAGTTTCAAAAACCATTTATTTTTCTTCCACTTGTAAATTATGCACTACCTTCTATTGGGTCACCAACTACACAGGTGGCAATATCAGGTCCAATGTGTCGGCATGGGAGCTTAAGTTAAATGAAACAACAATAGAACAGTTTAGATCAAAGCATATCAATGTTTTACAACAAGCTAGTCAAAGTCTAGGCCCTTAATTCAATTCAGAATCTCTGAGAGCTTGAAAATCGATGTTCATGGATGCTTTTCATCCAATCTGACAGAATTTAAGCTATTTTTGGTAAGAATGTGCAAGTTGCGTCTACAATGCTTGCCACTCTTTTCAGATCGTTATTTAAAAAATGTTGGAAAACAAGGTGTCAGTTTCCCTCCAATATACAATTCTGTTCTAGTTTTTGTTGGTCAACAACATAAAGTACCAATAAAAACACATTAAGGTTTGTTGGGTTGTAATGGGTTGGCTTCTAATGTAACAAAATGAGATAAAAATGAATTGGTATGAATACTTTTGGAAGGCTCTGTACATTCTGTGGGAGAAAGCTAGAGAAACAACAGCATTAGATAGAGATTGATCCTAGTAGAACATTAAACAGAGGGTGATAATGCATGTACACGTCACGCTTTAGCTCTCATCTCCTCCAGACGACACATCTGTTCAAAATAACATGTAAAAACAAAGCATTTGAAGAAAGCAATCAGAGATGGCTAGGTTTCCGTGGCAGCAAGGCACCTCTTAATCTCCCACCATACACACAGAGTCCCTTTTCTGCATGGTGGGATGCAGGTTGCTGGTGGCAGCTGCAATTCTGTGAGATCCTGCTTCAGCCGCGTGCCCACGCGTCACGGCGTTCACAAATACCGGCATCTATGTGTGACGATATGATGTTTGTAGAGAGCCACTACAAGTGTCTCCAGTAATAAGTTGGCACGCAGCAGATAGAGGCCGTTGCTGCTTGAGCAAACAACAAAGTTATCTGTGATGAAATTCCAAACACACAGCGGGAAGTAGCACGCGAGCAAACGAGATCCGTTTTTGATGTAAAATTGTTTTTTCGGACAATTTGAATTTTATAAAAGCAAGCTGTTTTCAAATATTAGTTTCAGTCCCAGACTGCCCAAAAACATAAACAGCATTATTGCCACAGTTTAGTCTATATAAACACTTCAGAAGGCTTTTGACCATTTGAACATTTACCGTTTTGTGCTTTAACTGCATATTGGTCTGTTGTAGTTGGTGGATAAAACCAACCAGAAATCAGATGGCCTACCTTCTTCATGGGCCACAATGACAGCAACTGATGGGACAAATATAAATGTCTGATTTCCTTCATTGAAGAACTCTACG
The DNA here is from genome assembly GCA_036173005.1 of Crenichthys baileyi. Classification (NCBI taxonomy): domain Eukaryota; kingdom Metazoa; phylum Chordata; class Actinopteri; order Cyprinodontiformes; family Goodeidae; genus Crenichthys; species Crenichthys baileyi. Next base: position 305,469 of record JAHHUM010001210.1, on the reverse strand, counting down.
ATCTTTATAGATGTGTTTTTTAAGAAAACCTGCATGTTAGAATTCATCAAATGATTAAACCATTTAATTTGACATAAAAAAACTGCCGATCTACAGTCACTTCGATATTTCAGTGTTGGTAAGCAGCTACTCCATGCCATAATAATCATAACCAATTACAAAATGTCCAATCTAAAGATAATGCTGCAAAGTTGGTGCTCGCCACTATCCGCAGTAACTGAGGACAAATTTCACGCTGGGTTACCGCTGTCCAATTGCATGCCACTTTCAATTAGCTTCATTTTCTTCTTATAAAAAGGGCACAACTGAGATATTAGGATGGATTTTAAAGCTAACCGTGGAGTGAGTTTCATATCTCAATTCAAACTGCGTTGTGACAGGAGAGGTTTTTTTTTTTTTCTCCACAGCTATGTTGATTGAAATCAAATTAGCCGTTTGCTTACATGCGTGCACTGGCAGATTGCATGTTTAGCATTCAATCAATATTTGGTGGTGTGGTGCAGCAACTTTTTTTGAAATGCAATTAGCTTCATGGCACAGATGTATCCTTAGATGTATGCTAAGTGTTTCGGCATGAATAGAGCTGATTCATGTTGTCCAGAGCAATTATCTGCTGAGAGGAAAAAAAAGTTGCAAACAGAGTGGCAATTTGGGCACCAGCTTACTCACACTGTACTGTTATGATTACCTTTATAGTTCCCATTGATTTCCTGATGGCATTATAAGTTATAATTTTCCCAAGCGATCTGTGAAAGAAGAAGGTTGTTACGCATTTAAAAGTCATGATTTCATTTCTCACCCCATTTTTATACAGCGTGTACACCCTGCACATATTCCTTTTCTCTGCTCTCTCATCCTCTGCTGTTCTCCTTCTCCCCTTATGCACAAACATATGGGAATTTCTTAGAAATTCAAATCCAATATTTGGCTTGAGTTCAAACCTTTTTTCCCCCTTTTCCCCCCAACACCCTCCCTCTTCCAAAGCCTCTGGCACAGAAACAGGCAATTCATGATGGCAAAGCTGTTTGAGCACAGCCGACCACACATTTACCCCTGGCAGTTTCTTCTAACGAAATGTGAGAGTGCGTTTTTTTTGTCTCTCATGTTTAATGTGATACAGGTATGGATGCTGTACTTGTAAACCCAGACGACAGCACTGTAACATCCCTTTAAGTTTAATAGGCTGCCTCAAACATCCCCTTTAAAAAGAGAAGGAAGAAAAGTGATTGAAGACACGGGAGGGAGGGTAACGAATACTAGACATGAGTATTTTGTTGGTTTGTAATGAGATCTAATAGCATGAGATGTCGCAATATTAATATTTCTCGTCGAAGTGACATCTGTGCTCTACGGAGTGGTCCAGTTGCTGCATGTGACTAACTCTAGCCCAGTAAGTTTAAGCTATTATTATTGGCCCCAGATATGAAACCCAATGCTTTAAGGTTGATATCCTGTTGATTATAGACAGCACATGTCTATAAGCATGTATATGAGCACATAATGATAATAAACACAGTTTAATTGTTCTAAATAAAACTGATCTAAATTAAGTTGGTTGTTATATTGTCAGAGGAAAATTAAAGTACGTTTACATTCATTTTACAGCTCAAATATTAGTTGTTTTCTCTTATTTTAATTTGCAGCTGTTGTAAATTTTAAGTCTTAACGATGGCCATTGCTAAAACATATACAGTTAAACCCAAAATTCTTCATACCCCTGGCAGATTTAGGCTTAAAGAAATCGTTTAACTTGACTAAACTAAACTAAACTTGGATGAGTAAAAATCACAGCTGGACGTGCTCAACTGAATGTGATAGAGAATCTGTGGAGGGAGCAAAAAATTAGGGTGATGGCAAGGAGGACTGACCTCAAAGATTTGGGGTTCGTTAAGATAAATGGTCAAATAAATGGTAAAATAATAGAGGAGAGAGGCAAAAAAGTTGGTCAGCAATCATAAGAAGTCTAAAAGAAATCTAAATATTCTATTTAATTCTTTTTATTGTGGAAAAAGGGCAATTGTTTTAAATCCCAGCATTCATTTATGATTTTTTTTTTTGGTAATATGACCACATTAGAATCAAACAGTTATGAAAACTGCAATATATGGACTAATCAAACTTGGACTTGATATATAACGGATTATTTTAAACATAGTTCGCGATTTGGGAAACATTTAACAAAAACCAAAGCAATCAAAAAAAGATATTTTTAGTTTTCCCCAGAATAATACTGGAAATTGTCTTACGGTCATTGTTGTGAAATCAATATGAGCTGGATGTACCAGTCGTAATATTTACCTCACAACATTTCTTAAATGTCCCGCCACAGTTTTCTGTTTAGTCTTGTTCAAATGTTGGAGGATAGAATAAAAGGTCTGGATAATAACCGCCATCTCTTTGGCATTTCGTTGTAATCAAAGCTACATTCCACTAGCAGTGTTTCACTTGCAGCATGATTCACTTCTCGATAGCCCACCGTCCCTCTAGCAATTACAGTTCTGACAGCTATACCAAGACACGCTTCCATGTTATAATTACCACTGGTGTTTTTTATCCAGGATAGGTACACAAGTGTGTATGGGTGTGTGTGCAAATGTGCCAGAGCAGGGCACTTTAGGCTTATAATTATGATCACTGGAGAACCCGATCGTACTAACAGGGTGGCATATTTTTGCTAAATAGAAAGGGAGATCTCTTTATGTTCCCTTTAACTTGTGCAAAGAGTGTGTAAGAGCTTGTCCTAATATAGACAAAGCGATCATAGAGATTCCCTTTTTTACCAAAATTCAGCTCCAATGAGGAAAAATGTGAAAAATACAAACCATGATGAAAGCCGCAGGTTTGACTGGACTGATTGAGGTCAAGATTTTGGTTCAGTGCATGAAATAAAATTTCCAAAAACCTGCTTCTGGTGACTGAAATATGGGACCAGATACACATACCCACCCACACACCCACACACACACTGCTTCTGGGTAAATATGGGAGGCCCTTCCACTTCCCCTCACTTGCGACCCTGTCTGATGAGATCATATTTGGGCTGATGATTATTCAAGTCCCCGCAAGCAAAGAGCATGATTGGCTTAAATTCACTTGACTCATTTGCAACTGCTACCAGAGAAATGAATTTTGTCTGGGCTTTTTTAGCTTTGACTCAAACTGTAAAGTTAAGATTTGTCTGCTCTTATTCTAAGTACGTGCTTGGGTCACTTCTTCTGCTTCCTGATGCATGTAACTGTCCATCTGCAGCGGATACTTAGAGATCAGACTCCTGATATCAGTCATCATCTTGTCACTTGCCTCAAAATTTTAAGCATCATTTCTCCCTGGCGTTGATTTAATCCATTTTGCCACAGTGAACGCTGAGAGGGCTGATACCGCATTTCACAAAATGTTCCCTCTCAAAGCCCGAGAGCAAATGGAGATTTACACTTCCATTTGCCAAGCTTGTTATTATAAGTCTTAAGCACAACATTGACAGAAAGCTGATGAACAGAAAAGGAAAAATGTGAGAGCCTTTGACTTTGCAATTTCTCTGCTGCTATTTTGGACGTCAAGTTGTCTTCATTTCGACAACAAATGATGGTTGTGCAGTTTTTGGGTGTTTGCGGAGTTGGGAGGGGGGAGGAGTTGAAGCTTGTACCCTCTGACTGGCTGTTACTGTGATTCTAAATCAGGCGTCAAAGCCTTTTCTCATTAAAAACTCTTCATAAGACACATGGCCCAGACAGCCATCAAAACAGCTTGTTTTTGACCCTCTTACATCCTTTTTCCTTAATGCGTCAGTGAGACGAGCCGAAAACTAGTCTGCAGCTGGTGCACGATTGACAAGGTAATTTTAGACGCTCTGCTGAGGGTCTTTCTACTGTATTTTCTGCTGCAGAAAAATATGAGCATATACATTTATTGGCGATTTCTCTAATCCCCACAATTTTAGTCTTGGAGCTCAATCCTACAGATCGACTCTAATGCAGCGTTTCAGTCTCAATTACATTTAATGGATGGATTAGACATCAAGCCTATTCACTTCACATGTTTAGCAGCAGAGCATGTGATCTGGGTTGGAACTGTAGGTTTTTTCTCAGGAACAGCCACTAAACTATACACAAGTTCTGGCTGTCAGAACAGGACATGTTTGTCTTTACCCAAGATTTCCAAAGTTAACCTCAATGAAAGTGGAAAAACTGTCATGTCTAGCATCTCTCCACAACAGCTCCAGACGTGTCACAGTGCGTCCCCTCAGCCTACATGTTCTTAGTGTCTTCAAGTGGATTACATTATATAAACTGAGCATAGCTGGCAAGGGGCTAAAGTAATGAGTCTGATGATGCAAGTTTTTCTCACTTTTGTAGAACTCTGTGAAAAAGAAAAACTTTATGTATTGATCTTATGTGTTAGTAAGGCACAACCTACAGACCCACATCCAGCTTTTCAAGATATAACAAATCCTTTAAGGATTAAAAGATGCTTAATCCTATTAAAATATACGGTTCTCCGTGTTGTTGGTACTCTTGCGTCTCATTTTGTCTCCTCCAAACATTGTTCTTGACATGCCATCAAATAGCTCAATATTGGTCTCTCCTGACCACAACTTTTCTCCATTAGACATTTAGCTTGTCCATGTGGGAAGGCTGACAGGCCAAAAGGATGAAACTTGAACACAATTGGGTTTTTAAATTGTGTTCAAGATAATGTTAAATGAAGCTTTCTGACAGGCCCTGCCACTACCCTAAGCTAAATTGCATTGACAATTAACTTTAGTATGCTGTTGCTTAAGTATTTTAGTATTATATTCTAACTAGCGTTAAACATGCATTTTCCTGCATCTACAATAAATGTTTAGCCCTAAAAAGGAGGACTGTGCTGCCATGTAGGATTTGTAGTTTGTAGAGCTATTTACAGGTTTAACTCAGGATTTTTAGTATCACAAAGCTGGTTAACTTCTTTCCGGGGTTTGTTACCATGGTAACTTATGCTGGAAACCTAACCTGCAAGCACTGCCTCTCAACCTATAAATGCTACCGTTTAGGCTTTTATAATATAGTTGTTATATTGCTAAGAGTAGTAATTTAAGCTTTCACCAGGTTTTTTCTCTCTCTCTTTTTTCATTACTTGTGGTCAGCTTTCTTCCTCTTCCTTGTGATTGATCCTTTTATTCCAGCACCATCTTTTGCACATATTCAGACTCGGGAACCACGGGGTTGACTTAACAAGTCGATAACCACTTTCACAGTACCTCTTAAATATGATCTTTAATGTCAGATATAGGTCAGCTGGATCTTCTTAAGAAAGCCCAGATAGGTTGGACCTGCTTTGTAGAACAGAGCCCTTTCGATCATAAAGAGGGCATGACTGTTGACAAGCTGGCTTTTGTTCTCTTCTAAAGTGCATTAATACATAAAAATAATAAATAAATAAAAACAACCAGGATGATGACACCATTTGAATGTTCTACTTAACAACAATGATACTAGTGAAGTTTTATTAGTTTAGTCAAACCAATAAAACCATGTGATGCATTTTTATTTTTTTAATTATTGAATACAAAGAAACTGTGGTATTTTTACCGTCGGAATCTCTTCCCAGCCTGTGCAACAATAAAGATAAATAATATAATTGATGAAAAACTGTTTTTTTCTGGGTAAAGCTGAGATATACAACCTTTTTTCGGTTATTCATAGATCCACTGATTTCCTACACCCAGCTAAAACTGCTCATGGTCACGGAAGTCCATACATTTCCATTTATCTCCACTGGATTTTGGTTGAATTTTGTGTACATTTTAGAAACTTTTGCATTTATTTGTCCAGCAATTAAATCCAAAATCTGTACAACCAGTTACCTGTTATCACCCTCAACCAAAGACTGATTGGTGGAGAAGTACAAAAACTGTTTGCTTGCTGCCACTGGTAGAAAGAAATAAACTGAAACAACTAAAATAATACAATTGATATTATTCTTAACGTAGCAGCAGACCAAAGAGCAGCAGGACATGTAAGCAGGTCCTTCATCTATAAACAGACCGAGTACACACATTACTCACTTTCCATCTTTTCTAATCAGTCTTTTTCTCTGAGATTTATCACCCTCATGGCGCCGAGTAACAGTTGCTTCAGTTAGTAAATGCCACATAAAACAAATGGAAGTTTCAAATAATAAAGATTTATAAATAAATTCTACAGAGGAATGTGCGCAAAACTGTGTCACAAGATGCAGCATGGTGTAAATCTTACAAATTTGTTTCATTCTGGGTCAGGACAGAAAGTGTGATCAGTCCAATTCAAGTAATTAAAACATCCCCATGCGCGAGCCAAAGAACTGCTGTCTTTCTCTTTTTGCCGCTGCACAGGGTCTCTAAAGCATCAGCACATTACAAACCAATTTCCCTATATCAGCTTATATTCACATTTGATTCTGTTGCAGTGCTGATGGGAGTTGGAACACGGGTCTCTGTACACAGGAATCTAAATAACGTTATGAAGCCCAGCGCAGACCTCATTTATAATCCAATGCCTTGGCTGAATTCCATTATGACTTTTCTCCCCTTCTTTATTTGTGGGAAATATGGAAAAGCTGAGATTATAAAAATGGCATCAACATACAGCAACTGCCAGGAAATGGTGGTGTCAATGTAAAAGCTCAAATGTATGTGCACAAAAGGTAGCTGAAGACATGTTTTATAAATCATCATCTCTATGGAGACAGAAAAATATACCAGCTTTGCTTGCTGAACTTTTATCAAAGGCTATTGATACTTGCTACCCACAGGTCCTATTTTGAACTAAGGTCCAATGGCTTCATGTAAGACACTGGAACCTTTATGTGAAGAAAAGCTTAAATGGCATCTTTCTCTGTGCTTCACCAACCAAACTGGGGAGGAAAACAACACTGATCAACCATAGGCAGTAGTGTCTGTGGTTTTCAAAAATGAAAACAGTGTCACTTTCAACTTGGTTCTAAACTTTTTGCTGACTATTTAACAATAAGCTGAAACTGTAGTTACCCATTAGAATTAACAATCAACATCTTGTAAAGCGCCCTGCGATGGACTGGCGACCTGTCCAGGGTGTACCCCGCCTCTCACCCATAGACTGCTGGAGATAGGCACCAGTTTCCCCGCGACCCACTATGGAATAAGCGGTAGAAAATGACTGAATGACTGACTGACTGACATCTTGTAAAGCTTCTGCTGCCATTCCTGTGAAGTGTTATTGTTTTTGTCCATAGCAATGCCTACAGTTTAGGAGGTGACTAAAAAGTACAGTTAAAAAGGTAAAAACTGTAATCTTGCATTTTGGATTTTTCATTAAATTACTTGAAAGTCATTTGTAAAGTTTTCCCTCTTCTGGACATAACCATTAACAGAGCTATCGCTACCCCTTACTCTGTGTACTTTTTTTTTAAATATAAAAGAACGCTACTGGAAAATACTTCTGTATTTGGCTGGGACAGAGACACTGGTAGAGCTATTGTTATCATTAGTGTTGTTCTCTTAGTTTTTCTTTGTTATAGAAGGTACTCCTGACTCAGTACTTCTGTGTTTAGCTGTGTCTTTTCCTGAATAAATTGATGGAGTAATTGCTGACTTTAAGTACATGTACTTTCTCAGTTTTGTTTTCCTATGGAAAGTATCCTGGACACTGTGTCCCTTTCCTGGATTGCTGCCATTAAATCCTTGTACTCTGTTGTTTTTTACCATAGAAAATACTCCCTGCACAGTTATTTTCGACATGAGTTGACCTGTTTGTCTCGTAAAGTGCCTTGAGATAACATTTCCTGTAAATTTGGGCTATACAAGTATACTAAATTGAATTGAAATTGAAATTATCTAATCTCATTCTATTAACTATCACAGCCTTTCACAATCATACTGGGGGCAATAGAGAGGAAAAGGAGAGAAAAAGCTACACAAGCAAAATTCAAGAAAATGTAACACTGAATAATCTCCTAGAAAAAAAAGCACTCTTGAGTGGCTCAACAGGTCACACCATGGACAACTGAACAGAAGCAAAGCTTACTCACTACTGTACGGAGCCAGTTATCCATAAACATTACAATTTAGGACATCCAACAACACCTGCTTTTCCTAGATCAGGTATTACCGGTAAACTAGAATGTTTGCCACCTGTTCTATTCCCTATCTTAAAAAGCCTTTAGACATGACGTCTCACCAGAGATACTTTTGTTCGAGCTGTATATGGCACGCAAAAATGTATTAATGCTTGTTTGACATTTAGTTCACAAAATAACAGTTCAAAACTTCTCAAAAATCCTTTGGTTATCCTATATTCAGTTAGGTAGTAGAACAACAGTTAAGTCTTTCTAGGCAGACAGGAATAAAGTATAACTTAAAGTACAACTTAATAAACGCTCAGCAGAACCAAAATATGGACACCAACTATTAAACCAACTATTAAAACTTTAATCACAAAAGGAAATTGACTTCGGGAACAAAACCACACCTGCAGTGGAAGTTTCACAGAGTGTTTTGTCCCAGATCTACTCTAAACTTTTCAGGAAGGTTATTATGCAGCCTGATGTGTCACAAACACAATGTCAGGCTGGTGATTTGATCTGGAAACCTTGAAACATCTGGATTATGACAGCCGGGCTGGGAGAGGATGTCAGACCTGAGTGACACACAGGTGCATGGCCTCTTGCCCGTCCAACGCCATGTGGATGGGATGACTCATTAATCAGAGGACTCTGCCCGGCCAGGGGGTGCTACTGCCACCAAGTGTTGTCCTCCTCAGCTATCACACAAACATACTGTGCCCTGCGATGCATAATGTGTTAATTGACATTTCTCCCGTTGTTTTCTGTCATAACCTCAACTTGGATCTCTCTCATAATTGGCATAAATGGCCACAACTGACAAATACTAATGAAGTCTGATGCAGTAAATATTATCTCTTTCTTGTATTTGGCACAAAACAGGAAGCACTGGACAGTATATCATCATTAGAGAGCTGCTATACATGAGAGGCGGGCAGTGAAAAAGAGATACTTGTCACCTTGTCTTCGGTAAGATCTCTTTAATTACTTATCAAATAGCCTTCAATGTCAACAGAATAAATCTGTTTCATAAAGTAACACTTTCTGACTTTTCCCACATCCCAAGGAGAGAAAAATCAATTTTAATCAAAAGTACTCAAGTTCCTTCCATATGCATGCCCCAGTGCAGCATATTGTACATCATCTGAGGCAATAAATGGCCTGGTGACAGAGGAGAGTGGAAGGGTGGGGGTAAAAGAAGAAGACGAAGAGAAAAAAACGTAATTGAAGTTGTTGTTTGCATTGCTTAGTGAGGCACTTTTTTGCTGAGCGGTGCCAGAGTCGTGTTATATTGTTTTGTCAACATTCTTAATGAGTTGCTCCGATAATTTAGGAGCTCGGCAGCTGATGAGAGACGGATGACTAAGGTCCGGGAAATCTTTGCGCTCTCCATCTGCCACGTCGCCGCTGGATAATTACAGTAAAGCACATCCACGGCGAGCAAGCCACCCTTCCTTATGCGCCTCCACAAGAGTGTCTGTATGTGAGTGTTAGTCACTCCAAACACTCTCTGCAACACTTGATTTATATATAGGACAGTTATGCAAATGCCACGATGCTAATGCCTCCTTTTGTGTGTGACTCAGAGGTTGCTTTTGCTTAATTTAGCCAAGATTGCATTTTCTGACCCTTAATCCTGACAATGGCACTCAGAAAAGGAGGATTTCACAACACTAAAAATAAATACGCATTTGTTAATGCTGACTATGAGTTTGTTTATTTCCATCTAAATGCTTAGGGCCAACTCCTTTCATCGCAAGTTGGACTTTTGGCAGGCAAATTAGCTAGAATGACAAGTCTGCCTTAAGCGCTCAGAGGAAGCTCATTTTAGGGCCACCATCTGAAGGCTAATCTATTTATCACACTTGGCATTAACTTGACCAAAAAAGCTCAGACCAATGCATCAAAACTGTTTTTTGGTCGTTACATATAGAATCGTAGCGTTACAAACCTTTTTCCTTAATTTTTTTTCTTTTCATTTTCAACCTCTTGGTGAAAAAGTCAGACGTGTTTATACATGAAATGCCCAAAGAATATTTGCTCTGAAGGGTCTCCTCCATGAATCACAATAGCCTTCTTATAGAGGAGGAGAAGGAGAGAGGGGAGAAGATGGACAAATCTGCTTACTTTGGAGCTTATTGAGCAGAATGAGTCATGCACAGAGATGAAAACGTGACTGCAAAGCTAAAGGTAAAGGGAAGGCTGATGAAGAACAGAGAAGCGTGGAGATGAGACGGAGGGTACGGAGAGGCGAGACAGAAGCTGAGACAAAAGCTGAAGGAAAAAAGGGATCGTTAGTGAGACAGGTAGGCACAAATATAGTTGAAAAACGAGTGAGGGACTACAACATTAAAGTTCGGGTGAAATTGGTTCCACAGGGCCACTCTGATTCTTTTTCCCCCTTCCTTCATTTTACAGCACCTCCTGCCTCCGTGGGAGCTGCTGCCCCCTGGGAGTATCGCGGCCAGGGTCACAGCTCTTTCAATATCACCCACTGAACTGTTCAATGTGTCACTATTGATGGTGATGGAGCATGTTGAAAAGGCAGCCAGTCTTCACATTTTGTCACTGCCTGTCCTGCCTCTTCTTCAATAATTGTTTTCTCTCTTTAAAAAAAAAACTACATACACTACCGGTCAACAGTTTTAGGTACACTTCCTCATTTAATGGGTCTCCTTATTTTCATGACTATTTACATTGTAGATTCTCACCAAAAGCAACAAAACTGTGAATAAACACACATGGAATTATGTAGTAAACCAAAAGCGTGAAATAACTAAACATTTTTATATTTCAGATTCTTCAAAATAGCCACCCTTTGCTTTGATTACTGCTTTGCTCTCTTGGCGTTCTCTCCCTGAGCTTCATGAGGTGGTCACCTGAAATGGTTTTCCAAAGAGTCTTGAAAGAACATCCCAGGGGTTTATTGAGAGATAGCCAAAGGTTAATATTTCAGTCATCACAGCAAAGGGCGGCTACTTTAAGGGATCTAAAATCTAAAACATATTTAAAGTTCTTTAACAATTTTTTGTTTGCTACATAATTCCATGCGTTCATTAACTGTTTTGATGCATTCATTGAGAATCTACGTACAATGTAAATGGTCATAAATATAAAGGAAACCATTAAATGAGAAAGTGTTTCTAAAACTTTATATATATATAGAAAAACACATACAGAGTTAAAAAGATAAAAATCTATGAGCAGCGAGAAAGTCCTGCTTTGAGTGAACAGTGTTGGTCAGTCAACCTTCCTCCATTCCCACCTGTCAAAGTCATGACCAGACTGTGGCAAAACCTCAAGACTGCATTGGATTTCCTCTCATTCAAAAGAACAATGCTAAGGGGTTTCCAGGGTACTTGAACATTAATGACTCAGGGGGCCTTTAATTGTCAGTAGAGAACAGAGGCTCCTACACAACAGACTAGCGACAGGGAAGGCTTTTAATGCTATTGATTATTTATCCTCACCTTCAGCCATGAAAAGAAAAAAGGGTTCAGATATATTTTTAATGTCAGAATTATTTTTAGCAGTCAAACAGACAAAAGTTATCAGTATAAAGTATAAAAGTTTTAGATTAATTTACTCTTTATATTGGGGTCAGGATTTCATTATGAAAGCAGGAAAAACAAATAATAAATGTCAGAATCCACGGTGGCTGTGTGCATGTTATGTGGATGCTGTGCTGTTTTTTCTGCTTCTCCATTTAGGGTGTGACGGGCAGGTGCTTCTGCACAGGTGTTCCTCATCTGTCAGCAATCAGCTGGGCTTCTTTAGGGAGTGGAGAGCCAGAGGAAGGCGTCAGCTCGTTGTTGTTCACTCAGTGGTAAACAGCTCGACCCCTGCTTCTATGCAGTTTTGCTATCCTTGAAAATTAATCGTTTCATTTGTCTTCCTTGATCTACAGATCCTGCTTTGTCGGGTGTTTCATGGATTTTTCTGCACCAGCAGTCTTGAGTCGTTTCTGAAGGAGTGCGAAAGCTCTAAGTCGCGACGCCTTCGACTTATGGTCCCTGCTCTATTCTCCAACTCCAAGCCCAGCCTCTCGAAGAACTCACCAAGCCCAACTCAGAGTAGCATTCACCTGCCTGTCCACCCTCCAACGTCCCCCTCAAGTCACAGTGGAGCTTCGCCGCAGAAAAAGGGACACCAACTGGAGATTACTGGAACTAACCTGCTCACAGCCTGCCGACCACAGACACTGTGGAGAAGGACTTATTCCCCACCGTCTAGTTCAAACCACCAACTCAGTAAGTCTGCTGAGAAATACCTATACTGCAAGATCCAATATTCCAGTTTTGAATCCATCTAAGTTTGTCTCCTTCTCCCACACGCCTAGATTAATTCCAGTACGATCCACTGACCCAGTACTGGTTCCTGTTCATCCACTACCATGGCTTTAAGAATAAACCGTTTTAAAACATACTCTCTGCTTTTCGTGATTGTGCGTTATCAGAGTCTTAAACCCGCCATTATGACAATAAATAAATGGAAAAAAGAAAGAAGGAATAAGGGAGAGAAGGAAGGAATAAAAGAAGACAGGATGGAATGGCGAAAGGAAGGAATAAATTATAGAAAAGGGGACGACTGAGAAAGGAAAGGAACTACAAAAAAAAGGAAGAAAGGAGGAAGAAACAAACAAGAAAAATATAAGAGAGGACAAAAATGGGAATGAGAGGAAAGATAGGAAGTATAACAACATAAAACAAAAGACAGTAAGGGTGGAAGAAATAAGAGAAAGGAGGTAAAAACAAAAGAGAAAGGACCAAAGGAAGGAAGGGAGGTAAAGAGGAAGGAAGGACAAAAGAAATAAACGAACAAATGGAAGAGAAGAAAGATGGCTAGAAGGAAACTGTATGAAAAGAAAGAAAGACAAAAGGACGGAGCAAGGGAAGTAAGGTCTACATAATGTCACAAAGCCCAAAATAAAGAGAAGATGAAAAAATGGAAGGTGTAAAGAAAAGAAGTAGGAAGCATAGATGAAGAGCTAGGAGGGAAGGGTAAGACAGGAGGAAGGAGGAAAGGGTAAAACAAAGAAAGAAAGAATGAAAGAGAGACATAAAACAACTTTTATTTATGTTACATCAAGACATATAATTGATACATAAAATCAACCCATAACCAAAACCAAGTAAAAATATTAAAGTTCAAGATCAAGGAGCTACCATCATAAAACCTTTTTTTTACCCCACCGGGCCCCAACTGAGCTTAGATTCTGTGTAAGAATATAGAATGCTTGCTCAACTTTCAGTCTAGCTATCAGTGAAGCTTTAAAACACTGAAGTGCATCAGTCTAGCCATGATCAAATATCTTATTCCTTCTAGTGAAAGAAAGAAAGAAAGAAAGAAAGAGAAAGAAAGAAAGAAAGAAAGAAAGAAAGAAAGAAAGAAAGAAAGAAAGAAAGAAGAGAAAAGAAAGAAAGAAAGAAAGAAAGAAAGAAAGAAAGAAAGAAAGAAAGAAAAATGGAAAATATGAGAAGGGTGGGATAAAAGGAAAGGTTGAAGAAGACAGAAGGTCAGAAGACAGAAAGAGGATTGACAGAAGAAAGAAATCAAGGAACCAGAGGGTAGAAAGAAATACTGATGGATAGAAGTAAAGAAAAAGACTAAATGAAACAGGTAGAGACTGGAAAAAATAATAAGTATACAACTTTTAAACATAGATCAAAGCCTGGAAACAGCAATGTTTCCACAATATTTATTTTCTCATACTTATCTAAACCTGGAAAAAAAATGTAAATGAAATTCCACAGATTTTCAGACTGCATGGGAACACTGAAAAGGGAACAGAGAAAAAAACATTTTCTCTCTCTTTCTACCATCTCTTCTCCAGTGCTGGTTCCCCCTTTACACCCCCCCCTGATTTATCCTATCCTAAGCCCAGTTGCTTTCCTTCCTCTCTTCCCACTGTACTCTTTGTGGCTCGTCCAAAAGAGTAATCCCCATTACTAAAGCAAAAAAAAGACAAATCTAACAGAATGAGATAGCCAAAGCACCAGTTCGATAGCAAACAACTATCCCTTCCTTACCAGTGCTGGACTATCACACTAATTAAAAGAAGAATCAGTTAATACTTCCTGAATGTTTGTGAGACACTAACTTCTACAAAGCTGATGTTTTCATGAACGTCACACTATGAAGTAAAAACTAAAGGTTGGATAAACTGCCAGCGTCGTCATCATAAAAGCGCTTCGACAATGATCGTGTTAACCATACGATTAAGAAAATGGAAATCCGACGACCAACAGGGGAATTAGAACAGGAGAGAAGGGAAGTTTCAAAGCAGGCCAATAAGCTTGTTGACGCTTTTTAATCTACGAAAGCCAGACGTGCACCTCCCAAACTCCCTGACTTTGTGGGGAGATGTAAAGGCTGGAGTGCACTTGAAACAGATGTAAGGCGTCATTTTCTTTTTGTTTTTTTGCTTTGTCCCTCCAAGTATGATATGGATGCCATCAACATCGCTGGCCGCATTCATTACAGCATTGTTAAACATGGGCGCGGCTCCATTTGCATTCATGCCATGCTGCTGAGGCCCTATCTTAAAACACGCACCTGGCCATGTATGGAAAATAAGCTTGTTACCCGCTGAAGGGATATGAGGAACCCCGCTGGCTCTGTGCAAGCTCACCTTGAGGGCCAAACATCTTTTTTTTCCCTACCAAAAACAAAGTCTTTGCATTTTTCTGGAAAGCAGTGGACATGCTTCTGATCTTTAATCTGCATAATCCGTTTGTGATTACCTGGCAAGTTTATCACAACTCTTCCAAACTTTGATAGGACTAAAAAAAGCACACAGCTATTTGATACACCTGAAAATGTTTTTATTTCAAAAGCAGCAAGTTTTAGCACATATTCTTGAATTTTAAATGTAATTAAAACAAATTTAATGGAAGAAATTTACAAAAAATCCAGCTATGTATTGCAATTAAATGCATGCAGAAGGAATGGTCACATAAAGGCAAAATTTGCTTAACATTTAGAGTAGGAAGGGTTTGTAAACTTTTTGATTTTAAAGAGCTACCATGTCAGAACCAGGCACCAGATGGCACAATGAATAGTGTGACAGCATTATCAGGCTGCTGTCAAAGTTAGTAAACGGTGGTGAAAACAGTAACTGAAGGTCACCAGACATAGAACAAGTATAGTAAACACAAAAGATGCAATTTTTTGCCCTTCACAGTGTTAATTAGGTGTTGCATAGTAGACTTGCATGAGGCTAGGTCCTATCATACCATTTCCCAGCATGTGGGGGTGTGCAGGTGTTACAGTGGACCAATTTTGGAACTAATGTCTCATGAGGGCCCCACCACACATCGTCAGTCTATGCATGCATTGTTTTTTTACTCAGATCACAGAGATAACAGGTCAATGAAGGAAACAGGATAATTCAAGATTTAAGATAAGATAGACTTTATTAAACCAAGGTATCCCTCCTCACAATGACAATCTCAAACTTCTTCTGGGGGATTACAAGGCCTTCCCATTTTAGAAGGGATTAATAGTCTCTCCACAAGGTTTTCTCCCAGTAGAATATACTTAAAAAACTGCCAAAGTGAGGCAACTAGGAGGCAAGCTGATCAGATGTTTCAACCACCTCAGCTGACTCCTTTGAATGTGAAGGAGCAGCGGATCGACTCCCCCCGATGATTAAGCTCCTCAACTTATCTCTATAACTAAACCTGGAAACCTGAATGAGGAAGCTTATTTCAGAAGTTTGAATCTAAGATCTTGTTCTTTCAGTCCTGAACCCCCTCGTCACCGGAGGTTAAGAGAGGCTTTGTGGAGGCCAGCAGGCTTGAGCCTTATCAGTTCAAACCGCTGGCTCAAGGCACTGACTCAGCGTTGCTCGAAGCCAGCGCTGCCCAGGCAGTGGAGGAGCAATTCCAACTCCTGACTCGCTACGGGGACGTGTCTCTGAGTGAAATAGTTTTATACCCGAACGCGGGGGCTGTGACGAAGGCGTGTACAAAGCTGTTCAACCCAAAGAGGGCAGCTCTTGCTAATAGTAGTTAGCCTGGTCACTTTACACAAATTTGAGGAATTTCTGTTGGTTCCTAAAAGCAACAAAAGAGGAACAAGGTCATTACTAGATCCAGCTTCTAACATTTAAGGTAAACTCAATGCAGCAATAGGACAGCCAATAGGAACAGTCCCGCAGACTTTTACAAATGGAAAGGATTGTGTTTGATTGTCCTAAAAGCTCTTCTATATTCTATATTCGTAGTAAGCCTGGCATTTTGGTAAAATGGCCCACTTAGCAGGAAAAACTAGAGTGAGACACAAATCTTGCAAAAAAGGTAAAAAAAAAAGTTGTGTCTCTTTAAATAGTCCAAATGTCAGTTTAAGATTGTACAACATGAAACACTCTGGTCATTAGTTTTATTTCTGTGATTTTTCTTGCAGCGAATGCACAAAAAGCATTCCAGATTGAAGTGTGAGAAAAAAAAATACATGGAGATCCGGCAGGATTGTTCTTTTAGGATATGTTTTCTTATTTGTGTTTTTTTTTAAATCTATATCATTTAATTTTTTTCTTGTCTCTTCAATCATCCATTGATTTTTATGCTCTTCCTTTGTAAAGCACTTTGGGAATATTATGTGCAAAAGGTGCTCTAGACAAATCATACTTACAGTGAACTGTAACCTTGTTTCACTTTAAAACAAAAGGTTAGGAACCAAATAAGTCAAACTAAGATCAAATCAGCAACTGTTTGCTTGCAGGCATATATAGACGCAAACAAATTGGTTCACACTTTTTGTGAAGATGTGTAAAAAGTCCTAAAATAAATAACTCCTTTATCTGAAAGGCATAATCTCAGATTTACCATTTGGGAAAAATTCAACCTTCAAACTGAGTCAATTTATTCAGTGGGGGAAAAAAAAAGACATTTTAACAAATAATTATTTTTAACAAAATAAACACTGGCCCAGTTATTGGTAAGCCCCAACAATCCCTTAAAATAAATAATAACAAGCTTTTTTTAATTCTATTTTAATTTTTATTAAATACAGTTTCTAGTTTCTAGATGAGTAGCACACAAAGGGAGCAGGATGGTAAGTTAGATAAAACAAAGATCCCCAAAGTTCAAATTTACAGAACTGCTGCAAAGTCAAAAATAATTAATATTATATGCTCTCAAATTGCCAACCTTTTTTTTCGGAAATAAAGCCAAAAAATTAAATGTTTTCTGTCCTACCATCACTAATGCAAGCGTGGAGTTTGCTAAATGCTACCAGGGCTTTAACTGAAACGTGCGCCTTGATCAGATGAAAACTGGATTGTTTTTGTGATAAACACTCCAGATGGTTTTGGCATAAAACAATGAATATATGGAAAAGCACATGATGCCCTCAGTTAAGCATTTTATCATGAACTCTTAAAATACCAGAACATTTTAAACTAAAATTCTGGTGGACTCTACCAACTGGTTAACAGTGTCAACAATGGGTCATTTCACATGACAATGATTTAAACGCATGGGCAAAACAACGTAAATTATTCACCACACCCAAATCAACTGTCTTCCATGGCCAGATCAATCTACAGATCTAAATCCTATGGAAATATTGTGGGTTGAGCTGAAGAGAGGACCCAGATATCGGGGGAGGCTATAAAGGTTGTGCAAAGAGGAATAGTTAGAGATCCTTTTCTCTGTATACACCAAACGTTGTAGAAGAAGATTAAGTGCTGTCCTATTGGCAATAGGGATTTGCACAAAGCATTAACCAGGGGCACTAATAATTGCACCTTGTTAAAAATTAATTAAAACCTAGTGAGATTTTCCCCCACGAACATCTGTCTTCAGTGAAAGGCTGGACTTTTCTCAAAGGTTTGGTGTGACATTATGCTTCTGCAATAAATATTTTTATCAGGGGGGAGAACCAATGTGTCACTTTTTAAACTGTTCACATGTACAGTTCTACTCTGTAGATATGAGACATTTTGAGACTTTGAGAGCATTTTTTAGCTAAAACACTCAAAGGCTATTATATATTCCTATAACATAGCAACAACAGCGATGAAGTAGCACATCTTAAGTGAGCATGCAGTTGGAAAGAAATTGGGAAAAAGAAATGTGTCTAATTAGTGACTGGAGAAGGTAAGAGAACTTCTCTAAGCTGAATTAAAATTGGCCAGCAGCTGCTCATGCTGGCAGCGACTGCTGTAACTCATCAAAATGTCCCAGGTGACAGATCCAATGAATGCAGCCTTAAAGCACTCTGAATGTTTATTTTTTCATAACTTTGTTGCTTTCTTTTTCTCGCAAATTCAGCTTTGATACTGATTTAGTTTTCTGTGTTTTTCTGTCACTTTTTGAGCAAAAACTCTGTTAAGGATCAGTCACGTCTCCACTGAATACCTTTTCCAGCTTATTTCTATTATCAAAACCCAATTCAGAAACTCAACTATCACACAGGGGCTTAAGCAGCGCACAACACCACACCGCTTAGGTTATACATAAATATTGCTGCCATAGAACCAGATAAGCAATAGGCGTGCCTGAGGGAGATAGTAGAGGTCAGTCCCCTTGTCCATTCATATTCTTCTCATTCGCAGGCTGGCCTTTCATACTAATTACAAGATTTAGTTGTAATCCGCAGAAAAAACTACAATATGCCGTATGTAAAATATTAATACTCCTGCAAAAGCACTACCTACTGTACACTCACACTATTTATTGTCTGACGGGGTCTCTGCTTTCTAGGGGTCACACACCGACACGGTTACACTGACTTATGCAAATGTGGCACGCTCACCAGCTGCGTTTGCATGTGAGGCGACTTATGTAGCATGGAATCACTCGCACAGCAAGGGGGAGGCGAGGAAGCACAGGGGTGGTTTAACTCCCAGCAGGGACAGGTTTTGTGGTAACCCCACCCCCTGAAGGTCAATTTTTCCCAAAATATTTTTTTGTTTAGGGGATGAATTTGCCTGCTTCATAAAAGGCCACCTTTGAAAAATAGTTTGGATATTTGCCCTGTTAACAGCCCGTGAAAGGTAGTTTTCTCTCAAAAATTGATTGAACACACACCTGTGCTTGCTGAGGACATGCTGATTACTCAAAAGAAAAACAGTTGGCTCAACTTTATAAGAGGGCAGCTGGGGCGGATAATTCATCAGAACAGGTTCATTGTCTTTCACACAGAGAAGGATAACAGTCCAGTTGGTGCTAGCCAAGGTCTGGGTCCACCAGCTAACGGCACGGTCCTCCAATTAGAGGTGACAGAGAGGAAGGTCCTGACCCCCATAAACCTTGCCGGTGGAGAGCTGTCAGTCAGAGCACGGCAAAGGGGAAGCCTCATCACTCTGCACTTACTGGCATAATAGTCAAAATATCAGCTCCACTGTGATGGCTTCGACATTGACCCATGTGCTTATCTCCAATCAACCATCTGCTGCTGATACAAGCGGCAGAGGGAGACTTGGGACGGGGCTGAATGAAACCTGTGTCAGTTATGGCTTTAGAACATGAGGGGTAAGATGAATGAATGGCTACTCAATCAGAGGTCACCTAGACACTTCCCCATTGTCATGCACATGAGAGATCCAATTTCCTGATTACCTGAATGTGTCCTCTCAACCTCTCTATAGGAGGAGTACAGTGAAGTGAAAGGGCCTCTTTCTTCAGCCCCAGCCAATTTAGGATCACTATGCTATTACTGAAGTTTTTTTAGTCTGGTTTTAAACCACATCAATGTCCTGAAATGGCACTTTCAAAAGTTTTACATGACCTGTTATCTTTTTCTGACCCTAGAAAATTTACCACCTTGGTGTATTTAAACCTCAGTGCTGCTTTTAAACAGTATACCATGGCATTCTCATTCCATGTCATGGCAACGGTTCACATTTGATTTGTGCGACAGAACATTTACAGTCAGGCTAGGTGAGACGTTATCTTTAAAAGCGTCTCTTTCCTGTGGTGTCCCTCAGGGGTCTATTCTTGCACCCTTTTTTTCCCCTCGGTATATACTCCCTTTGGGTTAAGTTTTTAAAAAGCCGGTAATCTAATTTCACAGCTACACTGATGACACTCCTGTGATACCAGTGATCCTTTAAAGAGCTCTTTGAGTGCTTGGAAGACGTTGGTGCTGTTTTTCAATTAATGTTTGAACTGATCTGTGTAGAGTAATCAATAAAAATAAAAGACCAATGTCTCTGGAATAGCTTGAATATTTAGCATGTTGTGAATATCAATGTATAGTAAAACAGAGCTAGAAAGAAAACAAAAATAGGGGTCATTTCAGTCATGAGTGAAACTCCAAAAGAATATATAATATGCTTCTGTAAACCCATTTTTTAAATGTAATGCATATTAATATTTCAATGTTATATATGAATTGTAATTATTGACTGTTTATATGTATTTATTCAAATATGCTAACAACCTATCGCATAAAAGACAGGTTTAAAATCAAAGTCTTGAAATGAATGAATACCAAATGCGGTGGCACTTCACTACCATAGTGATCTGTTAACTTCGTATGATCCCACTGGATAAGTGGGGTCTGCTGAACAAATGTTCCTTCTTGTCCCAGGTAAAATTTAAAATGTAGCAGACAAAAAAATTTCTTTGTCTAGCTTTCCTAACCGTGGAAAAATTTGCCCCCCCAAACCTTTCCCCCCAAAAACCCAAATTTTTTTCACGGGTTTTTGAATAAAAATTTTTAATTTTTTTAATGAAATGTGTTTTTAGATTTTTCCCTTGTCTTACATTTTTTGAGTTGTACAGCACTGTTGATTTCTTATACTTTATAAATACATAACTTGAGATAATTTTAGCTTTAAAAGTGAAAGTAAAGTTTTGGATTATCCCCGGGTTCTCCCCATTTTTAAAATTTTTTTTCATCCCCATGGCATAAATTTGGGGTTGGAAAAAAGGGGAAATTAAAACCCGACTGGGGAAAATTGTTTTATTTATTCAAACTGCAATTTTTAACATACATCAGATGCAGCAAAAAAATGTGAATATAAATATAGATGGGTTTTCATGCTCAGAGATGTTTTGATGGCAATAAGGTGATTTCACATATAACATGACAGGCAGGAAGAAAGAAAAATGCCTCACATTCAAAAGATAAAAAACTTAATCTTTGCATCAAAACTCTACAAGGAAGAGCCAAAATGTACTACATTTAAAAGGGTCCAACATTTTCCCACATTTAAAATTGCTTAAACAGAAATTTTTTAAATTTAAAATAGAATATTATTTATTATATATATATAATATATAAAATTATATATTTTATATATATATATATATATATAATATATAATATAATATAATTTTATATATTATATTAGTAATATCTTTTTAAAAAAATAAAATAAAAAAGGCATTTCATCCAGTAATCCAGCCTTTGCTTGAAAATTATTTCAATATATTTCACTCATTTTATGTTGTGAATTTAGTCAAAGTGAGTCGGTGTGCAACTTTTCCAAAGTTGCAATTTCCCAAACAGCCCTCACAAATCTTTTATCTGGTGCCAGCATAAGGGGTAAGCAGGAATGAAACTAGGCTGTGGTAAACATAGTCGCTTCTGCAACACAGTCAGAGAAGCTGCGAGAACAGTGCCAGTGAAACAAATGCACTTCAAGCTTTTCCTTCCCACTAACCTGCATTTCCCTCTTCTCCCCCGTGCACATGGATCCTGGCAACAATCTGCTTGGGGGGGGGGGAATTTGAAAACTTTAAAGGGGGGGGAATCAAAAAAAAGGAAAAAACCCTTCAAAAACTTCCTTTTAGTTGTATTTTTTTGAGGGCAAAAAGTCTTTTTTAAATAAAGGGTTTTAATTTTTATGTTCTGACAAATTTTAATTTAAACTTTCTTTGCCCTTCCTAAGCTTATAAAAAAGTTGGAAATTTTCTGTTAATCATGAAAAGGTTCCTAAAGGTGGGGGGTTTGAGTTGCCAATACCTTTAAAAACCATGGGTTAATGAAAAAAAACTCCACAAACCAAAACAGAACTTAAAAAAATGCCGGATCACCCATAAAATGAGTGGATAAGGGCAGCACAATATTTCCCAAATGTCACAAAGAACATTCAGCTTGTTAATGTATTTCCAGATAAAAAAAACTAACTTTCCAGCCAATTAAGGGGTTTCATGTTAAACTAAAAATTAGAGGGGCCTAAATACCGATTTCATTTAAAATTTAAATAAAAAAAAAATGATAATTAGTTTTTTGCTTAAAAGCAGTTTGAAAAAAAGGGGAAATAGGAGGGGGGGATTTCGAATTTATATTAAAGACAAAGCCCTTTACTTTTTAGGTATGATAAAAATTTAAAGTTATTGGACATAAACTCTTTATTGGGCCCAGTTTCCCCTTTTTTTAAATTGAGTTTTCGATTGCTAAAACCCGGGTTTTAAAATTTAATTACAAAAAAATTTTTTCCTCTACAATATTTCCCTGTTCTATCATCAGATTTCGATCCAGCTAAAATTTGGAAAAACCCAAAAAAAGATGAAATTCATCCCCACCCTGCAAAGATGGCTTTTAAAGGGGGCTTTTGCAATACAATCCTTGGAATGAGTAGAATATGCATCAACTGGCACTTTAACTGTATTAGGGCCAAAAACACCTTGAGGTAAATTCACTCAGTATTCAGTTGATTCTGGTCATTTCACTCCTTCACTGTTTTGTACTATTGCCATTTTGGACATCTGGACCAGACTTTTAATAGTACAGGACATCAATTCATACCTTCCTTGGGGTCCTCTGCCAAAGAGCCAACCTCAGCAGAGAATTGCGCTGAATGTTATTTACAGTAACTAATGCTAATGTTGGAAATTGGGCTAATTACTAATCTAAGATCATATTTACAGCATAAAAGATGTTTAATCTTCAAGAGAAATTAGAACAGTTTAAATTGGGGGAAAATTTGCGGGTCAACTTTAAAAAAAAATTAGATTTTGGGAAAAACGGGCCCAAAAGACTCTGATCTTTAACATTTGGCCTTTTGATTGTGAAATATTCATCCCATTTTAAACGCAAAAAGGGTTGCCTTATCTGTAGGCTCCAAAAATTTCCTAAAAACAAAAAGGGCTTCAACAAGCGTTTTTTTTTTTAGGAATAAAAATATTTGAGATTTTCTGTGCTCGGACTAACTTAGACCAGATCTGTTTAAAAATCTCTAACTCATTATATTTTGTCAAATAAGGTATTCTACAATAATTGCACATTCTGTAAAGCATGTTCTGTAAACTTTGGCACCTTTATTGTTTTGATAAAATTTCCAAAAAACAGTTTCAGGGTGATGTCTAAAATTTTAACCCGGATTAAGGACCACAGGTCGAACTCAACCTAAATTTTGAAGTTGTCTAAACTCCAAAAAGTAGTGAAATGACACTTTTCAATCTTGAATGTGTGTACATTTACTCAGTGTAAGTACTGATAAGTAAAACTCTAATATCAAAGTATAATGTGGCAAATAAATATGAATCTATGTAAAAGAAATTGTATTTATTGTATTTATTAGCATTATTTGCGAAACTTAAGGTGAAAAAAAAGTCTGTAAAATGTAAACATTTTTTCATACTAATTCAGTCCTGGAAAATGGTTAGAGAAAATTCCATACTTTTCTAAACTTTTCAAGACTGTGTAGAAAACCTGGGGAAAACAGAGTCAACAGGGAATGATAGAACAAAATTCAACTATATTATTGCAGCTCCATGTTGTTTTTTTTTTTTAATAACGTGCAACCCTTATTGTCAAGAATGATCTTGTGCTCTTTCAGGCAATAGATCACTCTGATTATCATTCTACCTGGGTTGCGTTGCCGCTCTCTGCTTCTACAATATTGCTCGGCCTCACACCCGGGGATAACTTGGAGACAAGGTGTTGTAACTGACAACACAAACTATCGTCTCCAAAATTTTCCCAAACCCCCGAAAACCCCCGGAAATTCCTGAACACTTGGGCAACCATTTTAAAAGGGGGCCTTTTTTGACAAACCCGTTTTGTAAGGGTAAAGTAGTTTTGTTTTTGTGTGTGTGTGGGGTGTGTGTGTTTGTTGGGGTGTGTGTTTTGTGGGGTGCCAACAGTAGGTAGGGGTTTTTTTTTTGTAGAAAAGATGATTTAGGGGACAGAACGTGGCGAAAGACGCTCAGCCCAAGTTTGCCCTTTTGTTGAAAGGAGTGTGATAAAATATTTTGGGGTGTTTTGGCCAAATTTACTTTTTTTCTCCCCTTCAGGCTTTTTTGCGAGTTTCCCAAGGAGAACACGCCCCCCCGGCCCCCTCCCCCCACTCTCCTTTCCCCTTCCTCCCCCCTTTTTGCTTGTCCCAAAGCCCAGCACAATACCAAACAACCGGGGCCGAGCCACCGGGTCGGGGAAAAACTCGCAATCTCTGGGGGAAAAACTCTGTCAAATTCCATAAACAACCTTTTTTTTAATCAATTGAGCGAAACAAACAAAGCGCACTGGGCAAACCCCTGCCCAAAAAGGGAAACCCAAAAAAAAAGCATGCCCGAATGAAAGCGAGCACCAAAAAAAGAACACCCACCCCAAGCCCAAAAATCCATCTTGCTATAGATTCTGTATTGGAAATGAGCGACAGGAAAGAAAGGCGGCAGGTGATAGAGAAAGAAGCCAGAAAAAAAGAAGCAAACACTTTAATATCTTTTGATAAGCCCATTTTAATTCTATCTTTTTTCAGTTATCGAACTCCACCTTTAACAATGAGTTACTTTATAGCCAGACAGACCACTAGTCCCAAAAGCTGTGTGTTACTTTACAAGACTGTGGATGGCAAATGACTTTCATTTAGCTTTACAGCTGAGTCACTTTTATGTCCCTCTGAAAACTACCCTGAGCGCCGAATGGTCACACAGAGTGGGAGAAGAGTAGGGATAAAGATAGATGTGAGGAGGGAGTTCATCAGTCCATAAGTACAATAGCTATAATTAATCATTACCTGCGTTATCAGAAGATTATCCAGAAGAGGAGGAGGGGGAGAGAGATGAAGAGCTGTGTTTGCAAGGCAAGAGTTTGGAGTTTACAGGGCTTTTAACAGTGTTTGTCAGTGTGAGGATAGCACAGTTAAATTAAACCTTTAGCCGCAGATTTACTGACAAACTTGTATGATATTCTGGCATGACAAGAAGTAAGTAATCTGTTCTCTTGCTTAAGGCCTATACTTATTCTAGTTCAGAGGATGATCAGGTCAAACGTATAGTTTCTGGTTCTGTTCCAGGTGTAAAGTAAAACAATTAGCAGAAGTAAGAACAGTTATTTGAACTGTGTTTTCTTTAAAATGTGTTAGATTTAAAAAAAAAACATTGTTTAAGGTTAAATCTACTTCATTTCAAGCCTAACCAGTGTTTTTCTTAAGAAACTTTAAGTTTGGAAGTTCTGAATGGAAAAGTGTCACCACTTTCCGATACATAAAAACCCTTAAAAATATCATTAAAATTGTGGAAGCAAACACAAAAAAGTAGTGCTTTTTTCCTAAACCAACTAGGCTCTTACACGGCAATACTAATTGGCAGTTTCACTGAGGTCTAACCTGCCAATTCTGAATTTTTCTATTAAGGAATATGATAAAGGCAAGCCGATTTGTTTACATTTAGTTTTAATTAGGCATTTTTTATTTAACAAACACTGGCCATAACAGCAAAATATGTTGCAGTTTCCTTAATAGAGGTAGCAGTTGTCAGTTCAACAAAAATGAAAGCAACATGTTTACGTAGACCTGAATGAGCTGGCACCAAGAAATATTTGAAAAAAGACCTTTTCACTGGTTTTATGCACTAATGATATGAGAGTGACTCTTCAAAAGGAACACATGGATGGGCCCATGCCTGGATCACTAACAGGCACGAAGGTCCACTTCTACTCAGATGTCGGCAAGGTGGAGGTGGGGTATTGTTTTAGGACTGGTATTGATATAGATAAGCTAGTGGGACATTTCGGGTTGAAGATGAACTCAAAATCACCGACCAAATCTTTTAAAAAAAGACTTTCTTTTAACATTGGTGCAGGAAAAAAGTCTGTATCTTTCAAGAAGACCATGATTTGTATGCAGGATAATGCTTCAATACATGCATCGAAGTACCCCATTGTGTAGCTAGCTAGTAAAAGCCTAAAAAGTTGCAAGAATAATGACACGGTCCCCGTTATCACCTGATCTAAACCTTTTTGAGAGCTTCCGGGCCCTTCTAAAACAGGAAATGTATTGTGAAGGAAAGCAGTAAACCTATCTGACCAGCGTTTAGGAGGCTGTGGTTGCTGATACACAAAATGTTGACGGTCAAAATATATAGAAGACTTCATGAATAAAACGCTTGTCACTTGGTAGGCACACTGTTTACTGTTTACTGATTTTTTTTTCTTTTTTTATTGTCAGAAATATTTATTAGAAACGATGACATTTTTTATTAATTTATTATTCTCACTTTAACAGATCAAAATAAACAAGTGAGATAAGGAAATTTGTTATTTCGCTGCATAATAACTGTCCACTCATTGCCAAACAATTGTGTACATGTAGATAGAAAACTCAATTTTACTTACTGAAATTATCAGGTCTGAAGTGTGTTGGATTGACCTGAGAGTACTCAAAAACACAACTTGCCTAATAATTGTACAAACGCTGTACACAGAAGAAATCTTTCATTTTAGCACTGAGAACTGAAATCATTACAAACCACATCAAGAACCGTTAAAGCCCGGCGCTACAGCTGGTCTTTCAGCAACTTTGATTTGTTACTGAGCCGGATGTTTTAAACTGCAAAGCAAAGACCGCTAAATGACAGTCTTATCAGATTTGAGACGCAAATAAACATGAGGAATGTTTGAATTGAAAGTAAGATATGGATAAGGCATTTGAAGATAAATTCATAAAGCTATGTCTTTCAATTTCTTACAGCTGAGCATCAATTGGCCTGCTTAAAAACTGCATTAAAACTAAATTAACAAAAGTCTAAACATAAAAACATATTGCTGGAACCTCTAAATAGTTTAACTAGGTAGCGCTTGACTGTTTTACCATCAATATGGAATCAAGTGCCTTCTCTAATGGCTCTTATATCGATGCCCTGCACTTACAGAGGCACCAAGCCTCTAAAATGTCAACAGTGGCATTTTATGTGCTAATGCCATATGGGTGCAGTGGGCTGGTAAAAAGCTTTTCCTGCACACTACGCTCAAATGCTGGTACCTCGACACTGCTTCATTTTTTGTGCCGTTATGCTAGATTAGTGGCTGCTGCCTCACGGCAAGAGGTCAGCTTACAGTAATACGGGGGGGGGGGGGGGACTTTGTAGGTGGCCATTCTGACTCAACCGCAACAGATTGCTGTGCATGACAACATGAGTACAGCCAGTGCCCTAGTCAAGGTTCTTCTAGGTCTGTTTCTCCACTGTAGCAGGTTGATGGAAGCCCCCCGCT
Organism: Crenichthys baileyi; assembly: GCA_036173005.1. Classification (NCBI taxonomy): domain Eukaryota; kingdom Metazoa; phylum Chordata; class Actinopteri; order Cyprinodontiformes; family Goodeidae; genus Crenichthys; species Crenichthys baileyi. The sequence goes on along the minus strand of JAHHUM010001210.1, from coordinate 278,022 downwards.
ACTGTGTGGAACTTGTGCAACATGTTTCATCAAAATAAAATATTGGGCAAGGACAGTGTTTTGGAGCCTAGAAATACAAGCACAGGTCTGGCAGAGTGTTGTAGGGACATGCACAACAGCACCTGAGAGGTGTGACAAAACAAACACTGCAGGAGACTTGCCTCAACTGCAGCTCTTGGAGCTTGCTTTCCAAATTCATTTTTATGGTTCATTTTGTTGAGAATATTTTGATCTCTTCATGCAAACACTACTGCTCATAAAATATGCAGCGCAGCCTGGAATAATTAATATGTGAAGTAGTGCCTTGCATAAGTATATATAAAATCTGTTAGGACAACTATTAGCCAGGCATTCCACAAATCTGGCCTTAATGGAGGAGTGGCAAAAATCAAGCTATTGTTGAACAAAAGCTATAAAACGTCCAGCGTGCAATTTGCTAAAAAAAAGGTGCTTTTGTCATATGAAAGAAAAATTTTACCTTCATGCAGGACAACTCTAAACATACAGCCAGACCCACAATGGGATTGTTGAGATTAAAGCATGTGTTAGAATGACCCAGTCAAAGTCCAATTCTCAATCCAACAGATAATTTGTAGCATGAGTTAAAAACTAACCCTCTCCTTGCAATTTGACTGATATTATGGTGTTTCGCAAAAATTTGCCAAAAATCCAGTCTCTACATGTGAAACATGGTGAAGATAAAGTTCACATCTGTTGTATAATTTGGTTTGGACTGTATAAAGTCAGAATAAAATCTGAAACCTAAGTCCAGGTGAGTACAATAGGCTAGGTAAGACTTGCTCATGTGGTTTTACTCTCTGACAGGTGCACTGTTCCTTTGTTCCTTATCACACTCCATAACACAACTGAAGGCCATGAGTCATTTTGTCACTCATCTCCCACACGAAGGCTGTCCTTGCCTCTTTACCCCGTCGACCGGTTCGCTCTAAATCTTCCTATAAAGATGGGAATGGCACTGAGGCTTTCCTCCTACAATGGATTTCAAATTAGGAAGATAACCCCTGGAGCGCCTACTCTGTTTGCCATGCTTTGCACACTCATCACAAACTGCAGGTGTACCAACGCCTGCTTACCATCACCTCCCCTTCGCTTGTACCTGAGTGTGGACAGAAATGTAATGGAAACACAGCATACTGGCAGTCTGAATATTGCAGAAGGTAAAAAAAAAAAGAAAGGGAGGGCAAACAAATGCTGAGTCCTGGAGAAACGGTGGTGTTTATCAGCTCCGAGATCTGCAGATGAGCAGACTGATCTAAACCAAGCAGGGCTCCGGGCAAAATGAGATTTCTAATCCTAAACAGATTCCAGAGCAATGCACAACAGGAGAGCAGAGCTCCCTTATTTACATAGACTGGTATCACAAACACAAAGCGACAGGGAGGTGGTTGGGGCAGGCAAAATGTCAGCCTTGTTTGAGTGACCTCATAATGCAGATTAACACTGACATAACCTGCCATTTAGACAGAAAAGAGTAATCCTGCAGGTTAGGATTATTTGAATATCAACAGCTCGTAGGCCCAATAGCACATTCATCAGGGGAACCAATCCCTCACAAGGGTGAAAATTCATTTTGTAATGCCTGAAAGCGGTCCTAAAATGTCAGTCTAGCTGTTGGTGGGATGTGATCAGTCAGGGTGGTGGTGTGTTGACATACAAGCCAAATAAATACCTCCAGTGGCACAGTAATCACATGTACAGCTCATACACATCAAACGCCACATTATCAGTCACCATTTTCAGCAAATAATTTTACTGCTTACAGTCTTTATTAAGTAATTTTCAACATAATTACAAGAACGGTTAAAAATGTGTGAAAACCGTCGAAATAAATTGGAGTACCATAAGCTCACATGGAAAATTTTAGAAACATCTAACCTTTAATTTCAGTACCTACATTCAGTGTAAAAGGAAAAAAAATACATTTTATACAATTGTTGGAACCTCTATCAATTCCTTTAAAATACATACAACTAAAGCACCTAAATGTTACATTTTTGGTCAGTCTGAGTTTTCAGGAAGTTTTAATTGAAACAGAGGTTCATTCTTTTAGCCACTGGTTTAGGCCCCATATTTATAATGCCAAAATACATAGTGAATAGGATGATAAGGAAGATCAAAATGTCCTCAAAAACTCACTGTTATGCCTCTGTTCACTGTTCATACCTCCCAGTCTGCTGTTTACTCACCTGGAAATCCTGTGTAACTTACATTTCAGAATTTTTACCTGCAAATATTATTCACCAGAGGTCTCTTTAAATGTTTGTGTGAAGCCCAAAGTTTTGTTATCAGGTTTTCTGTGCGTGCCGACATGAACAGTAATACTCTCAGTCAGAGGGTGGCGCCAAAAACACACAGCACCTTAAATAAAAAAAAAAACAACAGGTAAGATCGTAAGCCGAAGAAGAAAAATATCTACAAAGGTTGTTTTAAAAAAATGCAGAGGACAGAGCCACTGTTTTCTCGTTGTGGATAATTCATCTCCCTGGAATAACAAAAACTGCTTGAAAATCTGGGTGAAAAGTCACGTTAGTTCTGTTTTTTAATTTCTCCATTCAGCTTTATGGCAACACACACACCAGGTCAGTTTGGCGTGAAACAAAGGATGAATGTGGAAAAACATAATGCTCACTTTAAGTACGGAAGAGGATCTGTGATTCTTTGAACCTATTTCTTTTCCAAAGAGTGCAAAGCCTGATGAACATTTTGAATATCTGGAGGTTTTAAATATAATCAAAAGAATAACAAGCCAAAATGTTTGGTCAAATAAACACAGAAATTATTCACCTGACCATAAATAACCTTCTCCCATGGTCATCTCAGTCCCCAGACTTAAATCCTATAAATAACCTGTGATGCGAGCTGATATAAGAGCAGAGCGTGAGAGAGGACCCAGGACTGCATTATCTACAGAGATTGCAGGAACCCTAACTCTAACCCTGCCTTCTCATATAAAAAGAGAATGACCTAAACTCATTAAGACTATCCATGCACATCTACCCACAATGAACAAGTTGGAACTGAAACTCACTCATTCAGATTTTAGAGCTGCATTAATTACACAAAAGAAAAAAGAGAGAATGAATGTGAACTATACCAAATTAATTAGGGCCAGCTGAGTGAACGTATGAATGCTGGGGGATCAACTGGGTAATCAAAGATGGTCTTAAAACACCAGTTGTTCTACAATATCCCCAGAGCGAGCAAACTGAAAGACTATTGGAAATTAAAAAATGGCCATCATTTATTGGTCACTGCTTGAAGCCAACTGCCAGGGCAGGAGCCTGATGGCCGGTGTGAGCCAACTTCCTTGCAGGGCCCCCACAGCCACACTGAGATTAACAGTTTTGGCTGTCGGTATGAAAACAAATATAGTGGAGGAATAGCAAAGAGCCAGCCCTGATTTAAAAACATAAAATGGAAGTTAGGACCACAGGGCTATGAATAACATAGTAACCGGGCACTTATACTTGCATCCATTATAGGCATGTACCAGTATCAATGAGAGTACTAGAGTGGACGTTCTGAAACACACTGCATTGTCCTGCATGGAATATAACTTCCTTGTAAATATGTTTTCAACTTAAAAACTTTAAAGAATACTTTAAATTTTACCTGAAAAATGTGTTTTTCACAAACATATTTATGATAGCCTGTTGATGGAAAATTGAGATGTTACTTTACTGCTGCATCAGAATGAATGATAGATAGATAGATAGATAGATAGATAGATAGATAGATAGATAGATAGATAGATAGATAGATAGATAGATAGATAGATAGATAGATAGATAGATAGATAGATAGATAGATAGATAGATAGATAGATAGATAGATAGATAGATAGATAGATAGATAGATAGATAGATAGATAGATAGATAGATAGATAGATAGATAGATAGATGTAAAAATAGAAAATATAGATAGACCACAAAAACTTAAAATAGCTCAAAATGTAACACAATGTAAAATGAGAAATGTACTTCATCTTGATTCTTCTTCTGATACCATTTGTTGGACAGACGCAGATTTTCTCTGTAGCGACGCCTGCTGTTTAAAATGAGAACTGCAGTGAGTGTACTGCACCTGAAGCAGAAGTAGAGAAGACAACACTATTCATTTTGATGAAATGGCTTGCGTATGCTTCAGCATAATCACAGCTTTAGGATGCCTCCTAGTGGTACACGTTTACAACGCCACAACTGGAAGACATCCAGAAGGCAGTCTGGGATGATGAAAATCTTTACCCCACTCCTTGGGATACAAACGACCACCAGAGAAGAAACAGCAGCTTCTGAAAAGGATGAATAATTGAATAAGCTCTGTGTGAATCCCTCTCGCTTAGATCAGCTAAACAAAAATCATAAACCACATTTACGTATGGGGTCCTTTTGGGTAAAAAAATGAGTTGAAAAGTGGGCCCTAGATTTGATTGTCCCAGGTTAAAAACATACCCTGTGTTGCCTGAATATTTTATTAGGAGAACTATGGGTGAAGACTATGGGTAAAAATTGGTAACCATATGGGATGTGTTGAATAACTTGTGCTTGTTTTCCTAAAACCCCTCCACGAGCCAGCTTCCACATATGTCGTGTGCCCAACTGGTTTTGTGAATACCAGCTGTATTTAGTCATTGGGCCCCAGGAACAGGAATCCCATTGTGAGCCCATATACAGATAGTCCCAAATTACCCAAAATCCATTTTGTGACAACACATTTAATGAACCTGGAGATTTATTTAAGAGACTGAAGACATTCAGGTCAGACTTTGTAAAATTCCCATTGAACCAAAAGGAAAACACACCTTCATAAAAATGTTACAAAAGAGGTTACTTTTACAGATTGTTTTTTAAGGGGTTAAAAAGCCTAATAGCAAAAATGTGACAAGTATTACTTGAAGTATAACTATGAGAATAAAAAAAAATCCTACAGTCTTTGTCCTCCTAAATAAATAAAAGCATTGGCCTAAATTTCAATCCATTTCCTACTTGCCTGCTGTTGTGCACCTGGAAATGGAGTGTTTTTCAACTCACTTGCCTGACAAACAGACACAGACATTACTTACAGATGAAGAAATAAAGCAACACCACTTAACTAAAGTCATTAAACTCCTAATTAGGTTATTTTCCCCAATGCAAAAGCTCCTTAACATTTATTAGTCAATGTGTAAAAGTCAAAAACACAGTAAAAACAGACTGAAACTGAAACTGAAACGCTAAGTATTTTAGATCTTGTGGCCTGTTTGATGAACCACAGTAAAAAAGGTCTCCAACACTGATTCAGTCAACAAAATACATTGGCTGATCGAAGGAAAATGTCAAACTGATGATGAAAGTTGATTACAATAAAAATTCCCTTACATTTAGGAGGTGAAGCAGCTGGCAGAGTTTTCACGCCCTGAGACCCTGGCACAGACTTAACAATATTCATGCTCCTGCTGGTGCTGGCATCTTCCCACCTCCCTCACACCTGTGTGCCGTGGAGGTCCAGTCGTGACGCAAGGCTGATTATTTCGGGATGAAATGCGTGGGTTCCCAGTAGGCGAACATGATTCCATCCACTTCCAGCATTCCAGTGGAGAATTTATTTTGGGAATGATGCTTTAGGAGGCATCAGGCACAGCAGAAAGAAATATTTCACAGTTGGAAGGAAACAGGCATGTGACATATCTCACACTATATGAGGTACTGCAGCCAGGGAAAGGTGCTAAAGTGGCTCTATGTCCTAAATATAGCTGGAGTCATGCTTTTTGGCTGCAGAACAGGACTAATTTTGGAGGTGTAACATGGTTACCTGCATCTAAAAATGATTAGCTTCACAGCTTCTGAGATGGCAAAGACTTTATGGATCTTTTCTGACTGCAATACTACCTACAAACCTCTAGTATATGCGTCTAGCCTTTAATTAACTATCAATCAATATTTTAAATATTTCCTTGGTTTTGCCATTGTTCTAAATTTACACCTAAATGATTAAGGGCAATAACATTGTTTCTATTGTGCTTGGAAAAGCCTTAATCGTTCTCGACCCTCTTCACATAAGCTTAAACATAAACATACACTTCAATGTGTTTCACTAGGATATTATGTAAAAGACCAACACACAATAGTGCATAATTGCAAAGTGGAAGCAAAATAATCCACGGTTTTAAAACTTTCAACCAAATAGAAATCTAAAAAAGGGGGCATGCATTTGTATTCAGCATCCCTTAGTTTGATACCCCTAAATAAAATCCAATACCAATTGTATTAGCAAACAAACGGCATACAATACTGTAGCCTAAGCAAATAACTGGTTATCATGATAACTCCACGCATTGTACATACGACTTCTCTTTAACGTGTTGCGCCTCTTGAGTTGTCAGCAGTATATTTAATGCCTCCACTGACAACAAGTGCGTTCAACTAAATACAGCACTCCCTTTGTTTGAGTTTATGAAAACAGTAAATAAGATGTCCCCCTGGAGCAAGTAATACAGTCTGCATGACACGAACAAGTACCCCACAAACAGCATGTTGCAATGCCACCTAAATGAGCCACCTGAGTGATCATGGAGCTAGCCCCTCAGCAGCAGCAGCAGCAGCAGCAGCATTCAGCCACCAGCCCAGGTTACTATTAGGCAGACTGAAGAGCCACAACCAAGCAGCAGCTTCAGAAAACTGCGTCTCAAACTGGGCTGGTAAGATTGCTTAGTGAACATGGTGATAAAATATATCACAACTGAAATAGGGTAAACATATTACGAAAAAATAATCATCTCAGGCATCATAAATAAAACTTTTATTAGCTCAGAAAACTTTTTGACATGGTTAGAAAGTTTTTAATGTGTTGTCAGGAGCAGCTCCAGGAGGAAGACGTGTAAAGTGTTCAGAGTAATATCTGCTGTTTCTGTAGAAGGCAAAGGTCTTTTATTGTATTACAGTATACGAACAATCATAGGATCAGTTCAGCTCCACAATAACTGCCTTTTATACCATTGTATTACTATTGGCTGATTATATATTTTTCTATCATAATTGTTTGTTTTGTAAATACACTACTGAGCAGGAATGTAAAGACAATAAACAAAACTGTATGTTGCAAGAATAAAAAAATCCCTATTGGGTTAGGGTTAAAAACGGGGTAAGTTTAACAGGTGATAACATCTCAGGGTGAAGAATCTGTCAACTATAAATCATGCACTCTGCAAATCTGGCCTTTATGCAAGAGTGGCTTAAAGAAAGCCATTGTCATAAGAAAAGTAATAAGAAGTACTGCATAAAGCTTTATACAAACCATGTAGGGAACACAGGAAACATGCGAAGGTGCTCCGATCAGGAATGAACTTTTTGGCCAACATGTAAAACACTGTTGTTGGAAAACAAACACTGTTTGTTTTCCCCTTGAACACACCAACACATCACCTCGAACTGAACACACCAACCCCACTGTGAAACATGGTGTCGTAATGATTTTCGTTAGCAGAGACAAGGACACTGATCAGAAATGGAAGATGGAATGAGCTAAATACAAGACGAGGAAAAATGCCTGGTATCAAAAAAACGTGAGACTCAGGCATAGGTTCAATTTGCAGTGGGTCAATGAGCCTAAATATATAGCAAGGCTGACTGTACAAGGAAATAGCTTAGATAAAAGCCTATTCAGGTGTTAGTGTGGCCTGGTAAAAGTCCAGACCTAAGTCCAATTAAGAATCTATGGCCAAGAATAAGACTTGAAAAATTGCCATTCAGTTATGCTCTCTGTCCAGTATGAGCTTGAGCCCTTTATCAAAGAAAAATAGGAAAATGTTCCTCTAGAAGTTACATGTGCAAAGTCGATGGAGACATAATCCAAATGACTTTCAGTTGTATCTGTAAAAGGTGATTCTACAATGAATTGACTGAGGGAGGCTAAAGACAAATGCATTTTCAGATTTTCGCGTGTAAAGCGGATTTTGTGTCCTTTTCTTTACACGTGTATGCACTACTTTGTGTTGGTCTTTTACATAAGATCCCCATGAGACACATTAAAGTTTATGGTTGTAAATTAACAAAATATGAAAAGGTTCAAGAGGTATAAAAGCTCTCGCAAGGCACTGTATACACAGGAAACTCAAATAGTTTTGTTTGTGTTTCACAAGATCTGAGTTTCTGTTGCAATACATTGCATTTGTAACCTTGCATTTTCTCCATGCAAACCTTGCATTTTTCCCTGTTCCTGGGTTTTGTGTAAACCGATCCCTGGCACACAACTCTTCCGGACCGCCTCGGGTGATCCATTACACAGCCGTGCCAACTCGAACCTTTTTAAGTCAGCTCTGGCAGCTTGTTGAGTAGGTACACAGTCAGAAATTTCATCCTGCATTTGTCTGCTCTCACATGCCTGTGTAATCCCTTTCCTGGAAAGCACAGAAGTGTTCATTAAGTCTAAGAATGACTTGATTTTGAGGCATTGTTCAAGGCTACAAAAGTGGCCTGAGTCAATCACTCCCAAGCAAAAATATTACATTTTAGCCTGCGAATTTATTCTAATGTATTTAGCCCTGGGCCTTTTTCACAACTAAACCAATAGAAAGTCTCATTGTATTCAGACAAGGACAAATAGTGGATTCACTGATGCTCATGCAATAATTAGCTCCCATCAGGCTTCAGAAAGGTTGATTGCCAAGTGTTTGAGGCATTAAACTTTTTCAAAGGGCCAAATGTGGATGCTATCTAATGACGTCCTTCTTAATCTGTTGCTTATTAGTAAAGGAAAAGTGACAGGAGAACATGGGGTCTTTTCATTGGATCATGAAATGGCTTGAAGTTAAGCTAATCTAAGTTATTTTGCCTCCTTGTATGTGTGAGACAGTGCAGTAAAACCCGGCGCTCCATGGCTAGTTCTACTAATCGTGTGGAAACTCTGACTACTTACAGAAGCAATGAGGGAGGTAATGGGAAAGTAATTTTTACTAATTTCAGCCAGCTCTGCTTTACCATTCTGCATGATAGTGTGTGCCGTCTGCATCATTACAGACAACATCTGCAACGACTCGCCATGTGAACGAGCGGGCGGGGTGGGAAAGAAGTCGAGAAGAACGACTACAAGCTGGCGAGCCGCTTCTAGACGTGGGCCGCGGATAAACAAAAGCGTGCCAATCCTCCTTGTTCACACTGCCTCCTCTTGTCAAAATTCTTTCACATCCAGGTGGTTTTGGTCTCAGACAATGCTTTTTTTTTTTTTTTTTTGTCTTCCCAGCAAAGTCTGTGGCCAAGCAGCTGCTGCTAATCTCCGTTAGCAGAGTCCCACTAAACAGTCGGCTGTAGCCTTTAATCTGGTCCCCCCACAATCATTACCTCCAGAGCTTGGGTGGGGATGGGGTGGTGGGACTAACACAATTGCAGGAGAGTAAACAAATGAAACCCAATTTGTGTTCATTTGTCTGTCATTCCTCAAGCTTTTCCTGTAATCTCGTTTGAAAATTCAGTAAGGCGCCAAATTCGTTTCATCAGGCTGGTGTGTGTACATCCCATGGCTCGAGACTGCAGGTGTCTGTTTAAAGTGTGAAGGGCAGATAACATCAGCTCTCCCTGTTCAGCAGTGCTCAGGCTTGTGTCTCAAGATAGGTATAGATAGGTTACTTTCATGACCAAAATTGAGAAATATGCAAAATAAACGCATAACCTAACACAATAGCCATTAAAGATAAAAGTAGTGACAGCAAAGTCAAATTTCATCGAAGATTTGTTTGTTGATTCATCCAGTGAAGAGCATAAAGCATAGAGAAATGTGGTGAGAGCAGAAGGTTCAGACCTAACAAACCAGCCCCCTATACAGGGATTTAAAAGTAATCTGTATGAGCCCAGTTCACCTGTAATTCACCACAAAGGGGAAAAACTGGTTCTAACAAAAGCTAAGGCTAACCCCAGGTTACCGATACACCGACAGAGTTATATTTAAAAATATTTTCCAAGATGTTTCTCTCTGACATTAAAACAGACATCTATCAAAAGATTGTTTAACGGTAAAAATATTTTTCCATATTTACACTGGTATTTTTAACATTTATCCTTGGTGATAAGAAGGAAGCTGGGTAAAATCCCTGTGCTGTTTCTACAGCACATTTTCACCTCACAAAACACCATCTACATCCGCTGTGGTCCTATAATGGGTTTACATAGACTCCAGTTTGCTTTATCATCGTCACGGTATGCCCATACAAAACTCTGCTGCCCACCTTAGCTGACAAGCTAAAGTGGGCAGCACATTGACCCCCCCCCGCCCCTTCTCACTTGGTCTTTACTTTTTACATGAAACTCTGTGATTTCGCACTTTTTGCCGTGACCACATGAGGGAACAGGTGCCTGTGAAATTAAAGTCAGGGAGGTTCAGAAATGTGGAAAGAAATGTAGAGAAGCCCTACGCACTGCAGACTGCAGATTACCTCTATAGGAAATGAAGGCCGATGGAGAATTGAGGTAGACCCCTGCGAGGAGCCCAGAGGGAATACCTTACCAGCAGCTCCACAATGACATCTGGACATTTTGTTCTTCTTCTCTCTGCAGGGAAAAAGACTGCACTTGTTTAGCGATCACAGCGGTTTTTGATGCTTGCTGTGTTATCAGAAGATGCAGTGCTTTGCCATTATTGTGCCACTGTGCTTATTATAGATTCCATTAAGATGGCAGTTAAATTGGATGTCCCCATCAGCTACGGAGCATGTTGTTTGTTTCAGAGAACGGGATGCTGAATCAGAAAAGTATTATTAAGTCTTTCAGAAGAGAACAGATAAAGTAAGGCAGCAAATCGAGCCAGTCACTGCTGCGTTTTTAAGAAAATAAGTAACAAAGAAAAATAATATTTTTAAAATAATTTCTAGGGTTAGCAAAAAAGACATGAAATTATACCTCAAATTATCTCTATGGTGAGTTTGCAATATGAAACGATGCTGGATAAGCTCATAAACAGGAAGCACACTGATGGACTCTGATCTTGTAACAAAGTATGTTGCATTTAGACCCTAAGATCAGTTCAGTTCTACAGAGGCTCCGGTTTTAAGGCCTGATTGGGATGTGCTGCTATTGCTTTAATTATCCTTTACCTGGGCTTTTTTTTTCAGCAGCAAAATGTGACACATTACTTTACAGAAATGACCGGGTAAACACTGGGGCACATGCAATCAAAAGAAGCCATCAACATGCAGTCACTGAGTCAGAAATTGAATTTAAACCAAAACCAAAGGAGAGGGTTCATTATATTCTTTTGTTTTTAATATCCAGTCTTTGATTTTTACATCCACCGTGGTAAACTTCAACCTATTATCCCTCTGGGACAGAAGCCTTCAGACAGAAACTATTTATCTTCAATAAATAGTTTTTTTCTGAAAACAAAAGAAAAAATGTGACTATAGGGTCAAAGTCATGTGTTGTTTTTTTTTAAAGTTTTTTTTTTATTATTGGGCATTTCGCACTGGAATCAATCAAACAAGGGTGACCAACAGAGTTGATTCACAGAAAACAAGTGAGAGAGATAAAAGTAGCTTGGTTAACTACAGACTGGTCAACTTAGGACGTCAAATAAGCAATAGGTACAGCTGAAACCACATGTTTAAATGCACTGTATAAAGTGACACATGCAATGTTCTTTCTTACAGATAGGCATCAAATCATAGTATTTAGAACTGCCTTTTAAACTGTATGACGTGGGTCCCATGTTGGTTATTCTTGCATATAACTGTTTGGACAGATGTTTTGAAACTTCTGACATCTGGAAATTGTATCCGAGAATGAACAATACTTGCAGAGGTCCATAATTCTCTTCCTTGAATCTTGGCTGATTTCTGTTCATTTTCTATGATGTCAAAGAAGAAAGTCTACAGTAAATGGATGTCAGTTAGAAAAAAAGGGTTATATATGTGTTTTAATACAGTGTGTGTAAAATATCTGATTTGAACTGGGAAGCAATAGAAAACACAAGTGTAAGTGGGACATCCAGCCTGCACTCACTCATGGTTTCAAACGCGGTAGAAAATTTGGACCAAATGGTTTTAGTCTCAGGTCATTACTAATAAAAAAAAACCGTTAGGGGTCATGGATGTGTATACGCATCTTTTTTTACATGTCTGATTTGGGAGAACGTCGCAGCAAGACTCCGCCTCCACGAGTCTCAGTTTCAATTTGGGTTTAAATGGCCGATTGTAAACTATACACCAGTCTTTAAATTGTGTCAATAGGCCAAGTAAAATTTGAGTTATGCTTAATTAAATAAACCATTTTTTTTTCGGAATGCTGGCTTGTTTATTGCAGCAAGAAATGGTAAAAACCGGCTAATCCGTGAGACCCCGTTTGCTACAGGTGGAAATCTCACATATTCAACCAATAAGAGTAGGCAGTATAAATGGAGGAAACTTGCACACGTAATGAGACGAACAGAGTAACGCTGAGGGGTGGAGTGATGCGGGAAAGGAGTAGCAATGCGAAGCATAGTGATGCTTGAATGGAAAAACAGAAAGATAGAGATATTGACAGCAAGTTTTGATACTTGGGGGATTAGTGACATTCAGTTTGTAAGCTTTACGTAGTTTAGCGGTTTTCATTTGGTATGTAAAGGATGCGAGGACTAAATGTACAGCAGGCAGTGCAGCTCCTTTTAATTTGAAAGATGAAGAGGGCGCTTCGCACTTGCAAGGTCCCGTTCACCACTAGGTCAGACAGATCAGCTGATCATGTTCCTGTGGCCATTTCCACTGACACAGAACCGGCCCTAAACGGCACCAAAGGCAGACTAAAATGCTAATAATGCAAACAAATAAATAATATAGTATTATATAAGTGTGTGGTTTGCAATATTTGTACATAGGTTTTAGAAAGTTACAGTGTATATTTACTTTCTAGATTATAAAAATGGTTTGTTATACATGTTTGTGAGTTTCACTGGGAAAAACTTTTTTCAAACTCTGATTTTATGTTTTTGAGTGACTTCAGGTACAATATGCAATTACAATATATCCAAATACAAAAGATAAGTGTAAATTCACACACCTGAAGGTGTGCTGAAAAAAATTATTCCACATAAGGCAATCGTAATGGTTTGAATAAAAAATATTAAGGTAAAATCTAAATTAGTTAAACACAACAATATATATCCTGGATCCCAGAGGGTTAAGTTAGTTTGATACTGGTTGCTGCAGCCCCTCAGTGTTAAAGACAGCCAACGTTTAGGTGCTCAGCTGCCAGTCTGTCAGTCTGCATGGCTGTACAATGTTGGGCAATAAAACAGAGTGGACAAAGATGGGATGATCTGCATCAATAGCAACGGAAAAATAGTCTCTACCTTAATTTAAAAAAATTGTATCTGCAATCCTACTGCTAACAGAAACAAAAATAAAACATATTGCTATGTTTTCTTAAAAAATTAGGACAACATTGTTGTCTCAACAACATTGCGTTTTATACTTCAAACACCTTAAACTATATATAACTCCTTAAGATAAATACTTAAATTATGTGCATCAAACGGATCTTCATAATATACATAGGAAGGTTCTTGCCATTAAAGCACAAATTGGCACCAAGAGTTTCCATCGCAACCACTTGGGTTTTTAAATGCATTTTCTTTGCATGGCTGGGAAAAGAAAACATTGTAAATGAAGGATTACTGTGATTGTGTTACATTATGGTGAGGTTCCCCTCTCAGCACAGGCTGATTTGTGGGCCTGTTCAGCAGTGTTTCCGGAACACTCCCTTCGTAATAGATGCACTGGGCCCTGAATTGTTGTGCAGTAGGAGCAGTTCAATTAATACTGCACCGCCATAAAATAACTATTGAAATGACAAACGAGGAAATGAATGAGCATTTCACTGTGTGGGCTCAAGGGAGGGAGTGTGCGCTTGCTGAAATTGATGCTGGTAAATTCAACGCTTTTGGGAGACAACGATGCCGTCAACTAAATATACCCTGCTGTCGCACACAAGAAGGGGCAGGTAAAAGATGGACCTGTTATCTCTCACACCATCAGCTATTGATGGCTCATTTGAATATTCACAGACATTTGAGGCTGAAGGAATGATCTCCTATCACTAGGCCACAGCCCTCCAGAGAAGCTTAAAGATGCATCAAAGGTGGTGGTGAAAGCATTCATTGTGCTCTGATATCTAACACTCTTTAAGGCACAGAAAAGTTTCAATGCCAATGTCAATCGTCATTTAACAATTGTAAATAAAAAAAATGTTTTTTTTTCTAATTGTAGAGTAATTTAAAAAAAAAAAACAGCAAAAACAAAAAAAAATTTTTTAAAAGTAAAAAACCAAATTTAAAGTCATTGAGCAGCAGCTCAAAGTTACAAAGCTGACTCTCTTTATCACTAAAAATGATTGAGTACTTATTTATAACAACTTTCCACTTCATCTGCTTGCACGTTAGATAAGCACGACTGTTGTGTATTGTCGGATTCAAAGGTTGTAAAAAAAAAAAAGGGCGCAAAAAAAAAAAAACAGTAAAGAGAAAAATTTTCCCTTTAAAAATATTAAAAGAATCAGAAGTGAAAGGTTAGCAAACTGTGAAAAAAAAAAAGCATCAACGAGTGTTAAAGGGGGCTATTATCCAGGGGGGAAACAAAAAGCCATCAAATACGGCGCGGATTTGCTCTGATCACTTTATTAGCAGTAAGGACATTTTAAAAAAAATGTTTTAAAAAACCAAAAAACCCAAACTGTGACGCTGTTCAGTCATTTCGAAGGTTTTTGAAATGATTGCTGCAAAATATGTACTTTTGTAAGGAAAACCTCCGGGGACTTGTATGACAAAATCCCAAACCCAGATTGGGCCCCTACCATGAGGCTGAGCCCGACCGAAAAAAAACTCCTTCAAAAAAAACCTTGACTGCAAAAGGAGATTCTATGAAAAAAACTTTAAAAAATAAGGCTTTGTCCCTGACATTTTTGTATCTGCAACGGGATCATGTAAAAGTAATGGTAATCTGAAAAAAACCATATGTAGGAAAAAAATGTTGCCTTGTTTCGTGATAATAATGATTAATATTGAAATTAATAAACTTATTTTCCCCCCCCCTTTATTAAAAATTAAAAAAAAAAAATTTAAAATTCCTGATCACTTAGTCATGATGGTGTAATGCATTATTTGGACATAATTTAATCCATTTATTGTTATTGTGCTTTAATATCGGCATTATTTCTTTTTTCTTTATTGATAATAGCACTATGCGCTTTTCCTTCTTTTATTACAACAGATATGAAAGGGCAAATGACCGTTGTCACAGAAAAAGGACAAGTTAAAAAAACAGCCAAAAGGCCTTACTGGACCTTTTCCAACAATGTGCATGAACCAGAAAAAAATTTTTTTTAAAAATTCAACTGATGTTATATAATGCTTAACCTACCATGCGACTGTTTATTCGGAGCATTACCACAAAGTTATAAAATAAAAATGCTGTTGTACATGGCAGTTTTTGAACATATCAGTCTACAAAACTATTGAACTTTTTAATGTAGCTTTGTCATGCTGTTTGTTGATTAGAAAAGAAGGACTTACATGTGTTACATTCTGGTCTCATTATTTGAAAATAATACCTTCAACAAATACCAGAGCCTTAAGGATCAGTGCATTTCAATGCTAAATGTTTTGAAATGGTTTCTATCTTATAGGACTGAAGTACTCACAATTACTTTGTATTTACGATGTGTTAGTCCTGAAAGCAAGACCAGGCTATGAGCATTATAACTTGATGTAGTTCAGTAAAAAGCCTTTAAATGCGTTCAGTATTTAATTTATTTTTGTATGTTATAAAAAAAAAAACATGAAACGCTGTCAATCTCACACTAAGAAAAAACATAAAAAAACCATTAGCATGTGCACAAAAAGTATGGGAAAAAGGGAAAAAGTAAAAAACTACAAAAATGTAGACATGCAAAAAATGTAACATTTTACACATTTTCTTTTTTTTGCACCCCCCACATGTGCTTGAAAAAAAAATTTAAAAAATTTCCCCAAAAATTTTTTAAAAAAGGACTGTAGTTTCCCTTTTAAAAGTGTAGACACCCTTGTTATGAAAATTAAATAATTTTAAAAAATGTCTACAAAAAGTGAACTGGGGGTTCGAATCCAAAAAAACCCCCGTGACACTTTCTGCATTTGTCCACCTCATTTGGATCTATAACGATTACAGCAGTCTTTGCTTTATACCTATTTAAGGAGACAATATTCAAAATCTCTCTGTAACGTGGTCCAGGACTTAAAAAAGCCATAGCTCACAAAAAGCCGGGGTAAAGGCGCTCGTAATGCTTATCCTACGTAACACCGTTTACCGGTATACTATCCACATGGTGCATTTCCAGAGTCACTTTCTTCCGGTTCGGTCTTGTGGGAATTATCAAATAGATTTTTCTGTCAAACCATGTGAGTGTACAACTGTTTCTCTGTGCATCTGTAACTAAAGATCCCAGATTAAGTGAGCCAACCAGTCGTTGGGATGGAGAAGGCCCTTCCACTCATGTCAATATTTATTCCAAAAAACAAGGATAAACATGCAAGAGGCGAAATGAGGAGCCAGAACTCCTGGTTTGAGTCAACAAGCCTGCAGTGTTGACTGCATGTTGATTATAGACTCAAGTCCAGGATGACTACATCAACTCTGACAACTGCAGGGTGAAATAAGGTTTACAATTTACACTCCTGCAAGTTGTCTCATGTTGGTCATGGCTTGCTGTTATTACTTCACTTTAATTAGACTGATATGTTTTGGAGAATCCAAAGCTGGTTATTTTCAGTGTCGCACATCACTTCTGGGTTTTAGAGTGTTTTACTTGACTGTCATAGGGCTTAGTTTCAAGGTAACGGCCATCATGCACAAGAGGGTGGAAAGGGATGCAAATTCAAAGAGAAAAGATCTGGTTCAAGGTGAGTTAATCCTGGCATCACTCTGTTAAATTCCATCAGACCGCATTTAAATGTGGCTTGCATGAAAATGGATGGTTTCCAAAGTGTAGTTCACATGGGTTTCAATTAGCAGTGTCTAGATGAATTAAGAGGTTTAAAGTCATCGCTGTTCTAGTGGTGGTATTAACCTGGTGCTTCTCATTAGCCACCCTTGGCTGATAAAGAGAGCAAAGGGAGCAGTGGTGCAGACAGACACCTCTCGCTGACAACGGGTGACAGAGTGGATCACACCGCCTCATGAATAGTAATGGCCGCCAACATGTCCTACACTCCCCCATGTGCGAAGTGACGGATTTCTGTGTCAACAGGGCCCACAGCTGGGGAGAATGGACTGACAAGTGACTGAGATATTCAGGAGAGGTGCAGGAATGAAGGAGAAAAAAGCTCAGTCCTGACATGAAGGCTGCATCATAAGACTGTTTGTCAGTCAAGGCCTGCATTCATTGCCTCCCTGAGAGTGGGTAAATAAACAGTGTTTGCAGGGACAGGAAGTACTTCTGGATTGTTATCCAGTGCCTTTGGGGTGCACAGACAGGTGCTGGCGTGTCTCAATAAATCAGGCACTCCTAATATACACTATACACCCCACCCCCACCCCACCCCCCACCCCACACACACACACACAACTGGAGAGGGGAGAGGCACTTTTCTGAGGGGTGATGTCACTGATAACCTGGCGGGCACATGCTCTTCCTCCCTGACCTGGTCTTTGCCAATCCATAGAAACACAATGCCTGGCTTGACAAACGCGCAGATGAGCTGAATGTCAAACACCAAGCGAGACTTGAACAAGGAACTTATTTCTAACAATGGCAGGAGTGGCAGAACAAGCTGTGATGTGTTGCACCTTCGATAGGAACCAGCAAAAGCTGTTCTGAGCAGAGCAGCTGGACATCAGAGTGGCTGAATGAAGCTTTCCTTTCTATAAAAATCCTTTTTTTTTTTTTTTTTCCCACCACGCGGCGGTGTGGAACTTGTATCTGAAATCTGGGCACAGCTCAGTCCATGAATTGTTCATTTTGTTCCCTCTGAACTCCCCTGGCGCTTTGAAGAGTTTTGGTATAAAAAAGGGGACGTAGGTTAGACAGACAGCTACTAATCGAATGTCTCCAGGGAGGCCAATTATGGAGAAATCATGTTCAACAAGTCTTGCTCCTTTTAACACAGCTGAGTATAACAGTGCTTCAAAAAAAGAGAGAGAAAAAAAATCAACCTCCTCCATCCACAAACCTTCATCCTATTTTAAACTTAAGCTCTATCTTAACATAGCTGCCATACATATTTCTCATGCCTAGCACAAATTCATCCCTCAGCTACACAAAGAAACCGTAACCATATAATCCAATAAGAGTGTAAAACTCCCCATTGCTATATCAATGTGTCCTGCTGCTTCCTGAATTTCAAATATCAAACTTGCCATGTGGCAAAGTCCATGATGTGTTTTTATAATGTTAGTCCAGACATCTTGATTAAGTCCCTCAGATGCTCACTCTAGTATGTGTTCATTGCAATCCTTCAACATGAAATTTTTTTAATAGTCGTAATTAATTTTTTTTAAGCTATCGAAGATTTTTAAAATATTCATGTTTAACTGAATACCTGCTAACAGCTGGCATACAGAGTTTTACATTTCTATCCAGGTTTATCCATAGAAACACATAGAAATCAGCTGGTGACCAGAATCAGATGATATTTTTTTTAACTTAACCTGCCCTGACCAGCGACCAGATGATAAGAAACTTGACCATCGGATTTTGTCCGATCAGTCTATGCAAAATACCTAACCTGCTTAGGCAGGCTGCTACAATAGAGACCTAGACTTTGGATGATACTTTTGCCTCAGGTCATCAACCCATACCTGACTTGGTGACGTCTCATCGAACCGGTGAATGAATAAACCCACCTGCACCAAACTTCAGCGGATAACAGGAAGGCTAAACATATAACAGCAAATGTCCTCAGTTTCATTCTTCTAAGCTTTCAGCTTCTGTCTGTCGTGAAACATGCTGGAATTGGAAATCTGTGAGTTAAGACAAGGGTTTACATTTTCTAGGAAAGACACAGTTTGTAAGTAATGATAAACCCGCTAATAATGTTAGCTGTTAATGCTAAAGCCACTTTAAAATGTGAACTCTAATTATTTTGTCTTTCTTTTAAACTAGTAAAAGCCTGTTTTACAGCACTCACACTTACATACACAGTGTGATAACACAACATAAATAAAATATTTGACAGTTGTTAACTATAGCTATTGAAGAGAAATCTGAATTAGCATTAGCACTGCCATGTGAAAGCTTTAAAAAACTAGAGATCAAAAATTGTCAGAAACAGAAAATCGAGGATTATAAACAATTAAGCTGTATTTTTAGACATTTTCAGTGTGAGATCATTTTACTGCAATAAAAGATTAATTTATTTTCACAGGGGTGCATCATTAACTCTAAATGACATCCCTTAACCAATCACTAGTATTTTTTACAATGGGAAAAAAAATTTCTTTAGGTTTTATAGTTAGATCAATTGTTTTGGGTCAGAATCAGTAACAATGTAATTTAATGTTTGAATATTCAAGTAAATATTTATCATTTTTTGTATATGTGTGCATGAAGTGACTTTAAAATTAAGAATTTAGATTAATAAGTCATCAATGAGCCAGCAAAACAGCCCCAAAATCTTTCAGCTAATCAGTTTTTCACAAATATCTACCATTACATACACGATTAAAGGAGCAAATGATCCTATTTTGTACAAATTGAAGTTTCCACTGTTTTAGGCATTTTCTCACATTTCTGCAAAGGCACTGCATCAAAATGAAAACCACAGAAAGCAAAGATGGCTCAGTCCTTAGTGTCAGCAGAGGTGCACTGACATACAGTTCTCCAGAAACATTGTAAATGTATCATCAAATTTTAGCTCGGAGGTCTCTCTGGCCAACCTCGAATGGGTCTCAGAGCAGTTTAGGACCTTATGACCAAAGATTTCATCTTGTTTCTTTTCAATAAGTCCAACTTTTTTTTATAGATGGGGCAAAGCTGCAGAATCTTGAACTGAAATGTATTAAATCAATGTCAAAAACATTTCTGTCCAGCGCCTTGCAAAAAGCATACATACCTCTTGAACTTTTTCACGTTTTGTCAAGTTAAACCACAAACATTAGGATTTTATGTCATATGCCCACCAAAAGTAGTACATAATGGTGAAGTAGAAGGAAAATGGTATGTGGGTTTAAATAAAAAACAAATAAATCAACTGACAAGTAAGGTGCACGTTTGTATTTAGATCCCTTTATCCATTAGTCTCTAAACATGCAATGCATCCAACCTGCATAATTCATAGTCACATTTCACATTTTGCCATTTCTTTATATGACGGCACAAAACAATGTAGAGTATTGATGTGATGTGGAGGAAATAAATATACATGCTTTTAACACTTCTTTACAAATCTAAAAATGTGTGATGTGCATTTGTATTCAGCATCTTTATTCTGATACCCCGAAATAAAAACCAGTACAACCAACTGCCTCTAAATGGAGTTTACCTGGGAGTGATTTGATCTCAGTATAAATAGAGCAGCTCAGTCTATCATCTGAAAGTGGAAAAAGCATTGAACAACTTCAAACCTAGCAAGACAAGGCAGCTTTCAAGAGGCTTATGATAACTCTGGAGGAGCTGCACATATCCACAGCTCAGGTGGGAGAATCCATTGAAAGGACAACTATTAGTACTGTACTCTTCATGGATGGGTAGTAAGGTGAAAGTCTTTGTTGAAAGAAAGCAAAACCAAGTCCAATTTGCAGTTTGAAAGCCATGGAGAGAAGGCAGTAAACATGGAACAAGAGACTCTGCAGGTGAGACTAAACTGAACAAACAAAGCGCTCAGAACTGATCAGAATTTGGGAGGCCAAAAACTATACAACTTGATTTTTCTTCCTGTATATTAAATTCTTCAAAACAAAGAACTTTCTGGTCTTTAGCATGTACTTTTATGCACTTTGTTTTGAGTTTAAAAACATCAGATAAATGTAGGGGACATATGCTTTGATGCACAACTAAGGGTCTCAATCTTATGCTAGCACTGATTATATGAGTTATGGTTCTTCAGGGAAAAAAAACCCAAAGAGACCAAAAAAAAAAACAATCAATCAAAATGTGAATAGAATGGCCAAACTCAAACAAAGCCAGAAATTTGTATCGGCCAAGAAATCCTCCAAGGTAGATCTCTTGTAGTGGTAGCATCACGATGAAGGGATGCTTTTCCTTTGCAGATATACGAACGCTGGTCAGAGTAAATGGAAGTTGATTGGAACTAAATACAGGTCTATAATGGAAGAAAAACTATTAGAGGCAGCAAAAAACTTGAGACTGGAGTAGAGATTCAACTTCCTGCAGGACACAAACCCTAAATATACAGCAGGAGTTACAATAAAATGTTTAAATCCAAGCAGATCGTGAGTTAAAAGGGTAGAGTCACCGTCCATGCCTTAATCCAAGTAAGAATGTTAAGTAGGACTTCAAAGTTGATGGTCACAGAAACTCCTCATTCAGTCCGACTACGCTTAAACTATTTTGTAAAGACGAAAAAAAAATTTTAGATGTGCAAAGCTGGTAGATAGACCTCAAACGGGTGTAATTGTTGAAACAGGTGATTCTGCACGATATCGTTGAGGCTGAATGCAAATTAAGACCCCAATTTTCAGATTTTTTAAGGGAAAAAATTTGAAAACTCATTTTCCTTCCACTTTGCAATTACTACTTAATGTTGATCTCGCACAGACCTGGGCCCGCGGCTAACTGCCTTAAACAGTCTGTGTGGGTTTGTAAGAAAGGTGTAAATCCTATTACTTTGTTATAGGTGCAAGAAATGCTATACTTCTGCTTTTATTTTGAAGGCCACTATTGCTTATGCGCCTCAGCAAACGTGTTGAACAGCTTAAGAGCAAATAGCTTGTAGCACTTAAAATATGTCCACTAACATTAAAAAAAGAAAAAAAATTTTAACAAGGCTTTTATTTGCTGAAATCGACCATTATGAGAGAAGTTCAAGAATTTGACTGAAGCGGAACAGGCACGAGCATCAGATGATTTGCTAGCTAAACTGCGAAAGAGGCAGGGATATTTTACAAAGCTCCACTCTTCCAGGGACGCTGAAATCAGGACCAATTTTGTAATATCCTACAAAATCGCAAGATATGATAAGCTACTCTCTGATGGGGTGTCCATCAAAGAACATTTGGTGTAGTATGCAGTGCTTTGGCTGCAAAAGAAAACGGACAATGTTGACTTGTTTTCCTTGGCTTTGGAAGAGGGTGGTGATGTCCCTGATACAGCCCAGTTACTTATCTTTGAATGTGAAATAACTAAAGATTTTGAGATGATGGAGAAATTAATCCAGAACAGAAATGGTTATTTTTTTGTATCATTCATCAGGGGATGTGCAAGCCATTGCTAAAGCCATGTTATTGGTGTTGTAACTAAAATAGTTATTTAGTCAGGACAAGAGCACTTTGTTTCACTGTCTAAGGATTATGACAGTGGACATAGTGACACAGACTACCAGGCCACTGTGAGATGGTTCACCCTGGGCAAGGTGCTCAGAAGAGTATGACACCTGTCAGCTAATCACCTCCAATAGCCTTCATCCATGTTAGCAGCATTGCATTGTGAATTTTCAAGATTTCTTCTCCCTTTACCTTTAGTGTGGATAATGCACGTGATGTCCAGCTTGAACCCATCAATCTGCAGTCTGATAATCCACTAGCAGAGTCTTTTAAATCAGTATCACTGTCAGAGTTTTATTTCTCACTAAAAGATGAAATCTGCCTACATTCTCTTTGGATCTACCTACAGAACATCTGTGAACAAACATTCTGAGTTATGAAGTTTAACATATACAGATACAGATCCTCACTTAGTAATGATCACTTGTGTGCTGTCCTTCGCATTTCCACCTCGGATATTCAACCTGACCTTAGTGCACTTGTGTAAGCCCTATATATATATGGTTATAACATGACAATATCCTACCAACAAAAATGAAAGCGTGCTAACCAAAAATCTATGGCCAATAAAACAAACATCAGTCGTTCCATTCTGTCCAAAGTGTAGCAGCTGTGTCTTTTCCTGTAGATGTGGCAGTGGTTTCAGGTACATGCTATATCTTTGATAGTTGTGGAAGGTTGCACAGAGTGTGGTTCAGGACTGAAGGCAGCACACCTTATTGACAGATTTTTCACATCTTTCTAGCTGGGATGTCACAAGCAAACAGATCTCTTTCGAGAGGGGGAAAAAATACCCTACTGTTGTTAATACTGGATCTCCCTCCCTCTGGATTTTCCTTATCACACACAAAATGTGCAGCACTGCTGACATATCATGGAGCTGTTCATCAGACAGCTCTCAGATGGAAAGTTTTTTTTTCTTCCCCCTGATCAAAATGAAATGAACCATATTTTCTAAGCTTTTTGATGTCACAAATCCAGCCATTCTTCATGCGAATGTGATACGAGCCTTGTCCCAGCTGTCAAAGTTTTTCAATGGCAGACATTTTTCAAGTCACAAATGAATGACAAAAGTGCACTGGAACAGCTCAGAAGACATGCTATTTGAAAAATAAAACGGTCTCAATAGTTAAACAACTGTGCCCATTGAGCGATGCTCCTCTAAAGCTGGTGACAAACTGCTCTGACGCACGCTCCATTAGATAATCTTTGACTCATTTTGTTTCTATATTTATGTTTCAAGCCATTTCGCTGAGCTGAAAGGAAGGCAAATGTAGCTTTTGCTTCCATGGAAGAAAAAAAAACGAAAGAGAGATAATCTAAGAGTTTAAAGGCCATATTAAACGCAGTGCCAAGGCATTTGCTCAGCAGTGTTGTTTATTATGAACAATTTATATAGCTTTTTAATACGTATTTTTCATTTCCACAGTAATGTAATCACCGCAAACAGACGAGTCGGTGTTGGAGCAAGGGTACACTCAGATGTGAGCTGGTTTTACGTATGTTGTGGGGACATAATCAGATGCTAAAGGCACACAGTGGGGCTCTCCCCCCACAACAAACCACTAGAGTTTAAAGACATGGTGTAAGGTTAGGGTTAAAAAAAGTAGTAGTAGTTAATCTTAGCTTTAGTGTAAGTTTCAGTAAAAGGATGAAATGTTCTGTGAAATGATAGGAAGAAAACAAGCTCTCTCTCTCTTAGTGTGCGTGTGTGAGTTGGGGTAATGGATAAGGCGAATTCTGAAAAGCTGAGCACGATTTCCGGCATAAATTATTCAAGTGTACAGCCTGTTTTTGTAATCGCTCCCCTATTGTCCGCTAAATGTCCCAAATCACCACCCAGCCAACATGAAAGAGAAGCAAGTGCTCACTCAGCAGGAAATCACGAGATGTGCCTCCCTCAGACGATACTGGGGCAGCAAGTAAGGATGGTGAGATTTACCAAAGAGTCCAAACTTTAAATCTTACTTACTTAGCTTACTAATGGTTAATTTTCCTCTCAGGTGTTTGATCTGACATCAAACAAATTACCAAAATATACAAGTCAAGTTTGAAAATGGTAGCACAATAAGAATGAGGATTAACTAATCTTATTACAGATTACCTTGAGTAAAGCAGAAGACATCGGATTTATAATCCACTTTTTATCATTTTGACACAATGTTGCATATGGCAGTGTGTTGAAAAGGTATTTAAAATTAGCGCTAAACATCCCTAATGGGGTTTATCTACCAAAACTGGTCGACCAGCCCTGGTTATCCAGTGATAACCAGGGCTGGTACAAGAACTGGTCCTTCACTGGCACCACAAAAAGCAAAAGTGTTGTTTTCCACAGCCAGTGAACCAGATGGTGACCCATTAAATCACTTAAAATATTCTATTAAATGTTTGATTCTCTCTCTGTTGTATTCTTAATTTGTCAATTTTGGTTGCACTGCACATAAACCATGAATACACCACCCCCACAGTGAAACATACCTCTTGGAGGGTGCAAAAGACTAGAGAGTTTCAGTGTCCAGGGTCAATGACAGGAGGACAGAAGGACAACCCTAAATATACAGCCAGCGCTACAATGAAAAGGTTTAGATCAAACCCTGTTCATGTGTTAGGATGGTCGGTGATGTGACTTGAATATTGACGTTCAAAGATCCTCTGAGGCTGTTGCAGTGGTATAACAGTGCGGGGCACAGTAACTGGCACACTATGGGTCAGTTATTATCAAGTGAGCCACAGAAGACCTTGCCATCCCTTCATGACCAAAATGTACCTGACAACAGGACATTTGCTTTAAGGATGTGCAGCTGACAAATCTGATGTAACTGAGGGATGCTATCATGTCCATATGGAACAAAATCTCAGGGGAAAGTTTTGTACACCTTGTTGAATCCATACCAAACAGGATTAGGCTGTTTAAAAGGCAATATGCATGTTTATTTGGTTTTTATTTGATTTAATATTATGTTATGTCCTTCATATCTCAGCACTTAGGTGCTAAACTACTTACAAAAAATTTTCAAGCATATTAACCTCGAAATGAAACCCTTAGTGATGCTATTTTATTTAAAACATTGGTTCGACAAATAAAAAAATATATATCTACTAACTTTTGTGTATGGTGTCAACTCTTCCAATGTTTGGTATGGTACTTCCTTTGAGCAAGTTGTGCGAAAGTACTAAATGTCCCGATGAAAAGCTGTGACTGCTGGCTGGTACATAATTTTGATGCAGATGTTTTGAGTTACCGGCGGTAATCATTTAATCATTTTAGCTTCAACTGTTGTAGTTTACTATTTCACCTGGACTGTACAGGGGTTGGACAATGAAACTGAAACACCTGGTTTTAGACCATAATAATTTATTAGTATGGTGTAGGGCCTCCTTTTGCGGCCAATACAGCGTCAATTCGTCTTGGGAATGACATATGCAAGTCCTGCACAGTGGTCAGAGGGATTTTAAGCCATTCTTCTTGCAGGATAGTGGCCAGGTCACTACGTGATACTGGTGGAGGAAAACGTTTCCTGACTCGCTCCTCCAAAACACCCCCCAAAGTGGCTCAATAATACTTAGATCTGGTGACTGTGCAGGCTTTCACCAGTCTTGCTGTGTTTATTGGTGCATTGTCTTCCTGATACACGGCACCGCCTTCAGGATACAATGTTTGAACCATTGGATGCACATGGTCCTCAAGATTGGTTCGGTAGTCCTTGGCAGTGATGCGCCCATCTAGCACAAGTATTGAGCCAAGGGAATGCCATGATATGGCAGCCCAAACCATCACTGATCCACCCCCATGCTTCACTCTGGGCATGCAACAGTCTGGGTGGTACGCTTCTTTGGGGCTTTCTCCACACCATAAAACTCTCCCGGATGTGGGAAAACAGTAAAGGTGGACTCATCAGAGAACAATACATGTTTCAAAATTGTCCACAGCCCAAGATTTGCGCTCCTTGCACCATTGAAAACCGATGTTTGGCATTGGGCATGAGTGACCAAAGGTTTGGCTATAGCAGCCCGGCGTGTATATTGACCCTGTGGAGCTTCCGACGGACAGTTCTGGTGGGAAACAGGAGGGGTTGAGGTGCACATTTAATTCTGCCGTGATTTGGGCAGCCGTGGTTTTATGTTTTTGGATACAATCCAGGTTAGCACCCGAACATCCCTTTCAGACAGCTTCCTCTTGCGTCCACAGTTTATCCTGTTGGATGTGGTTCATCCTTCTTGGTGGTATGCTGACATTACCCTGGATACCGTGGCTCTTGATACATCACAAAGACTTGATGTCTTGGTCACAGATGCGCCAGCAAGGCGCGCACCAAGAATTTGTCCTCTTTTGAACTCTGTTATGTCACCCATAATGTTGTGTGCATTTCAATAATTTACCCTGCAAATTGAAACTTCACACTCTGCTCTTACTGGTGCAATGTGCAATCAATAAAGACTGGCTACCAGGCTGGTCCAATTTAGCCATGAAACCTACCACACTAAAATGACAGGTGTTTCAGTTTCATTGTCCAACCCCTGTATATCACAGTTTTCGAACATATCCAAGAGGTTTCGAAACATATGTGGAAAGTAAATGTTCCCTATTCTAGGACTAAAAGCTCATTTAAAGCAAGAAGAAAGAACCTAAACTCAGACACGTCAACATATTATCCTCCCCACCAGATGTACATAGACAGGGAAACTAAGGATGTAGATATATTGTAATAGTTCATACAATATTTAAAGAAATACATCTACTTAGAGGTACCTGTGTAGTATGTTGCATTGTTTTTTGCACACCTTAAATCATGAAGTATCTATTTGTAAAAATCAACATTTGAACGTCTTTTCAGAAATGTCCATAAATAGGTACTTCTGAGACAGAAATTGGCGCATTATTGTCGTTTTTTAGTTGTAAATCTGATTTAGTATTTTTGTTTTTTCCTGGAAATGTAAACCACAATAGGCTGAGTGCATCATAATGCCCGAATCATTCGTCAGAGAGGGACTCGGCGACATCAATCGTCAGTTGTTCAATTTAATCACATTTAATCAATCAGTCCTGCGATCACTTTTAATCTTGTCTTTTTGTCACCCACTTTATTTTGCAGCTGGATTTTGTCCACAGACAGTCAACAGTCGCATCATTTATTGTCTGGTTTACAGCAAACAAGAAGGCTTGATGTGCTTTTCAGGAGTGCAAGGGGTGGGGTGGGGTTCTGTGGGCGGGGGGGGGTGGGGGGGGGGGTGGGGGTGGGGGTGGTGGGGGGTGGTGGGGGGGGGGGGGGGGGGCGCGCAGTTTGCTCGTCTACGAGAGCTGGACGGCTCCTGGTTAAGGAATCAATTTGACTGGACAGCCTTACAAATTGCATAAAGAGACAAACTTGTCCTTGGAGTGGGCAACAATTGATTGATAGCTCAACACACTCGCACCGTAAATCCTCCAGACGCCGAGGAGACAAATCAGTCGCCTGCTCCTGCTCCCCACCCTCCAGCACTATTTACCTACCTCTAGTATCCTCCTATTCACAGGGAAAATGCCACATGATTCAAATGTGCTCAAAACAAACTCCAGATTCTTTTATGGACTGACACAAAATACAAAAAGGAAATGACAACATGCAAACGGGCTTATTGGACACTTTATATGCAAATTTCAAGTGAGAATTGAATGAAATATGTTGTGAATATATATTATATATATATATATATATATATATATATATATATATATATATATATATATTTTATATATATATATAGAGAGAGAGAGAGAGGAGAAGAGAGAGAGAGAGAGAAAAGAGAGAGAGAGAGGAGAGAGAGAGAGAGAGAGAGAGGCTTTGCTATCCCTCCTGCACACTACTATCATCTTGTGATGTGTAAAAAATAAAGCACACACTTTAAAGCCCAAAGTTAACAGCACATGAGAGATAACACAACTTCTCTCGGGGGTTGCGTTGTGCTAAGAAAATGGCAGTCTTCCCCAAGGAGACCACACCACTGTTTGTTTCTGGCAGCAAAAAAAACAGAGCACTAGAGGCATCTTTTCAAAGAGGCCCCACTAATCAGAAGTGATCCGCTCACATGTGCTGCTTTCCTTGGGGAAACACTGTAAAAAAAAATAGAATAGGATAGGATAGAATAGTCAGAGACGTAGCAAAACAAGGTTAGAAGTAAACATCCAGAGAGAAAAACGAGAACCGATACGAAACCTATCCAAGTTACGGTCTGTGTTAAATTGCTGCATGGCAAAAGCACAAGTGTGCAAGCTAACTTAATTATTGGAATGCAAAAAGACTGCCTACAGTAGAAATTAAATCAAGCAGTTTGAAAATAATCTAGCAGCACTACTTAAGGAAAAAAAAGATTAAAGTGTTTTTCTAAGCGCAATAAGAGGGCAGAGTGCACAAATACTCTCCCTGCCTAATGAACACACGATGGCTGGGTGATACCGTGGTGCCTGGGGCTTGTGAGTCTAAATGGGCGGGGAAGACAGTCGGTATGTGCTGAATTTCTGGTGATTTGTTTTATAGAATACTTTCAAGGATCTGTCCAGGTTTCAGTGCTTTCACTCATCCAGCAACTGCAGCTATACAGAATTAATCAGGAGAAAGATTCAATTTTAGTTCCACATATTAGGTAGAGTCGTACGATGCAAATTGTACATTTTCTTTTTCCAGAATGTGAAAGAAGACCTATACAATGAAGGCATTCACTCCAATAAACTTGCTGATAAATCCTCCAGAAGTGTTTTTGTTTTACTTAGTAAATATTTACCACCAATATAGACAACAATCAATCAATCAGTCTTTAATAGTAGATGACTAGTCATACACATCCGGGGTAAACTTACATAGAAAACTAAGAACAAAAAATCATTAAGAAGATTGAAAATAAACTAAATTAACAAACACAATAAATAGTAAAAAAAAGGCAAACTAAAATAAACATTTAATTCATTGATTAGCTGATTGTGGTGCATCGGAAGGGAGGTTCTTTTTATTTAGGAGGGTCTAAATTCCTTATACAAGATTTTTCCACACTTCCAGCCATCCATCCGTCCATTTTCTATACCCACTTCTTCCATACCGGGTCGCAAGGGAGCTGGTGCCTATCCCCAGTGGTCTATGGGCAAGAGGCGAGGTACACCCTGGACAGGTCGCCATTCTATCGCAGGGCAACACAGAGACACACAGGACAAACAATGATGCACACACCCATTCACACCAAAGGTAATTCAGAGAGACCAATGAACGTAACAGTCATGTTTTTGGACTGTGAGAGGAAGCCGGAATAGCCGTTTTTCCACACTAATTTTTTATAAATTTATTGTAAGTGTATGGAAAATACTCTTTCAATGACAATCATTTTTTACAGTGACCCACCATTTTTACCTTTTTTAGGGGGGTCCAAACCTTATTTAGCCTGGCTATTCTCACCATAGTAGGAGATAATATTAAGACTCTGTTGTGTGCATGTCTGTGTTCCTCCAGTTTTCATTTCAGAAAGGATGGCTTTAAATAATTAAGCAGCCTTTTGCTATTAATAGCAGGAGGACAAACTTGGGACGACATATATCGGTAAAATAAAACCGAAATACCCTGCTGGCAGCATTTGAGAAGCACCCTGGCATTGTTGTAATGAGGTCCTCTCTGTGTGAAATCACCAGGAATTTGCTTCTGCCTTGGTCGAAAAAAAGGCCACCTCTTCTCATAATTAAAGCGCAGCCTTCGGTGCTGCTTAAATGAAAATGCAACAATATTCTCTGTCACTTTAATGAGATTGACAAAATGCTATGCGAGCTTTGGCTATTTATTCCTTTTTATGGTACAAATTGCGGAATAAAGGGCAAGAGTCAGATGAATGACAAACGAAGGACAGCTGCAGCATTGTGCCTCCATTAAATGATGCAAATGGCCAACCATGGCCCGAGCAGTTAATTAGCCAGAGAAGGCCTAATCACAGTTTTGGAACTGTGGTGCTCCCCAGGTAGCACACTTAACTAGAGACGACGACACAAGCTGACTATTGGCTTTGGGCTACTTTGACCTGTGTGTAAAAAAAAGGTACTTTGGTAAATTGACTGAATTTGAACATGTTTACCATATTTTTAATTAACAAAGTTTTTTGTGTGGTGGTGGTGGTGGTGGGTGGTGGTGGTTTGGGGCTGCTTTTTTCTGCTCGTCTCTTCTTGGAACCTAAATGATACTCAAAATTCACCCAAGGGTAGAAAAAGATGAAAATGGCAGGTGGAGTTTCGTCTTTGTTAGAGGTCATACTTGCCAGCAAAACACAGCACCATTAAAGCAGTAACAATGCGTTTCCTACCTACATAAGTATGCTCTTATAATGTAAAATATTTTGCTCCTCTACTTAATTGAGATACAATCAGCTTGTAAAAACGTTTTGCATTTCTGGTGGAGGTGAAAAAGTCACAAAAGAAAAAGGAGAAAATTGCTTTTATATAAAACTTTCAATGATTTTTCTTCACCTTATCCACATCATACCAATTTGCCATTTAGTTTTTGTTTTTACATCATGAAACTGATTTGTTGTTTTAAGTAATTAAAAGTGCCCTTATGTTTTAAATTGACTGTTGTATGAAAATCTTATAAGCCCCAAGTTAACCTTCCTCAACAGTAACAGCCTCCACCAAACAGTAAAATAAAACATTGACACATATGAGGAAGCTCTGTGTGATCTCAGTTAGACATTGGTCAATTGTCAGTTTCAAGGTATACCACAGTTTAAAAAACTACAACAACTCACAATCATACAATTAAAGTGGTTTCAGTATCTTTTCATGACAAGGCACAGACAGTGCAGGACATTCTATGGTTGTATCCACTTTATTTCTGCTGGTGCTGCTGGAGGAATGTTTATATTGGCAACTTTTGGTATGATAGAGGCAGCTGCAGCACAGCGAGCTGTATTTTTGAGGTAATTAGTTTGCACTTAATCTAAATTTCTTCTTTTTTCTCTGTCACACACCGATGGATATGTCTTTACGTATTTCTGACATGTCTAAACACATGACTTCTTGTTGCTGTTTGTGGCTTAACCTTTAATCAGATAAAGCTTAACCCGTGGATTCAAAGGGAACCAGGATTATTTCTGTGACTAGTGGATTGTTTTCCTTTAGTTACCAGCAGATCAGGAATCAAGACAAATGTGGCTGAAGAATCTAAATTTAAAGTGACCATGGATAGCCCTCCAGATTTGCTCATTTTACTAGTAAACTAAAGCCCAGGAAAGATGAAAATCCTAACCCCACTCCTCAGGCTATGACCAATCACTGGAGAAGCAATGTCGGCTTCTAAAAATGGTTACCACCACTGCTCAGAGCAGATCAAGTATGATATTAAGTATAAGAAATATCGAGTAATGTAGTTATGTCCTTTTATGATCGATAATAATTTATTAGTGCATGATATCCTGGTATTTCCAGGCTATCAAGCACGTTTGGAAACAATCATTAATGAAATTACGCTTTTGAAACAACCAGCAACGAACTACAAGAATGCCTAGCGCTGGTAAAGCTGCTTTGCATGCATGTTGGCGTATTGTATTTTAGTTGACACTGATAATAAATGTCAATACCTGATACTTAATTAGAACTACAAACTTGATCTTGAAAATTACTGTAGTTGAGCTAAACTAACAGTATCAGCTACAAATATGTGTCTGTGAATATAACTTAAAATGACTATAAATACATCATATATATATGAATTTCAATACGTTATGTCATTACAGCAAGTGTTTTTAAAATACATTTTATATAAAAGACAAGATCATATTTTAAGTTTTTGCTTTACATTTTTTAATACCATTAAACTGTGGTATTTTTATTCATTGTACTGTTAAAATATTACATCTCCATTCCAGATCTCAAAACCAGAATTACAGTGTCCTCTAGAATCAGATGGGAATCTGAAAACCAGTAAAGTACTTACATTGTAGTTACAAAAAGGACGTTGACACATTTCCTATGTCACAGTACTTCAAGGCAACAATAAAAATGCTCACACTGATGCAAACACACACTGAGATAAGACACTGAAATGTCTTAAGCACCCAAAAGTAAACCAAACTTTTGTATGCATATCAAGGGGGTCCCTGGAAATAAAATCCAGCCAGTTCCCATTATGTAATCAACAAATCAGCCACCAAGTGCCTAAACAGATGAGAAACTTTTTTGGAGAAAGAAAAGGCAAAAATAGAAGAAAGTCAGGTTGTCCTGACTGATGATGTGATGCTGTAAACAGGGACGATTTTTTCTAAAAATTAAAGAGTAAGGGAATATTGATTTCCGATGGTGCTCTCCAGTGACTTGCTGGCTGTCACAATGTGGCCCCGGGTAAGGTGACCATGTCTCTGCTCAACGTGATAAACCTTACATGTCATCATGTAGGGAGGACACAGTGTCTCCTTTGAATTCTTACTAAATGCATCTGCCATATTTATCCTAGGCAGGTATTGAAATTACAGGCTTCATCATTTAGTAATGAAGTCACCAAGGAATTGGTAAAAGGAGGACACACACTCGCACAAATAGCAGAGGCAAAATTGGCAGCGCTTCAATGTACAGGTGCTCAGAAAGGCAAAAATATTCTGTTTTTGCAAAATAAATGTCTTGGAAACACTGATTTCTACCTTGTGCATAACAATGATTTTGTCTAGATGTGTGAGGAGGTTTTGTCAAGCAGCTAAGCGTGCAATTTAACACACACAATAGGAAAAAATCATGGCAACCTAAGTGGGGGTCAACTCCAGTCTTACTCAAGTGATAAACAACCATAAATCAAAGGGGTATAGCTGTCACTCAAGGAGATCCATCATAGGCCAACCCAAGGTGTCAGGCACCCTCAACAAGAAAAACACGAGATCCATTCAGATGAAATAAGTCATTTAAATGAGCAGCAGTGGACTTATATTGATCGATTCCAAGTATAATTGACTTATTCTACTGTTGTTTAAAGTGGAGTAATGGTTACATGTCAATCCTTTGATGTAATACAGCCTGCAGGGATCGCGAGTTATAGACACAGCTTAGAAGCAGAGAGATTGATAACGTGCATCAGAAATGAACTGTTGTCTTTTCTCTAATAGCTTTAAACTGTTACTTTCTAAAGGAATATTTGTCATATTTGTCATAAGAACGTCTGAACGCAAAAGATTTTGATTCCTGGGAGGTATCTTAAGTTTTACAACAAAAAGCAAACAGCTAAGGCCCCCTTCACACAGTCTCCAGGATCTCCGAGAATGTTTAAACGTTGCTGGATCGAAACAGATTTGGAAGCCAATTTCAGTGTTAGGGTAAGAATGGCTTTCCTGCACTATTACTCATCAGTATATAGGCTCCAAAAACTGGGTAGTTTTTCTGCTGAGCACACAGAGGCTCTATGATGTCACTGCTTTACTTTAGGAGGGCATGACAAATAAATTTTGCACCTGACCTGCCTCAAGCATAGCAGTTTAAGCATCTTGATGCATGAAGAACAAACAACTTCCCTTGGTCTCCCAGCAACCATATGCTCAATTTGGAGGTGTGTAGGTTTCTCCCCAGCTGGAAACCCAAATCTGTTGTGAACTCAGCAAAGACTGATCTCCAAGTGCATTTAGATTAACATTATTTTCTGCATAGTGAGATTTGTGTTTTTGCAGCGAGGGTAGCGGCAACAAGCTATGAGCGTTGCAGGCGGCAGCCCAGAGAAGTGCAATAAATTATCTGGAGTACTGCCAGCCCAGCATTGGCATAATGGGCACATAGGCCACACTTCATGGATAAAGTCCCACTTCTTTTACCAGGCACCCCCCAAGCTGCACTCAGGACAAAGATATTCTGCCACCATGATAATGATCCGCCACATTGTCACCAGGGAAGTTTTGCACATGCCGAAAACAGTTAAGAGAACTATTAAGCTCTATCATGAATAACAGGGCCACACTGTGTTCATGATGTATCCCAGAAGACCTCTCCAAGACCCAGCATGGATCAAACAATGTTTTCACTGAGGTTTAATGTCATGGTGATGTCTTTGTACTGTGAGAAAACAGGTACATCTAAATATTCATGATTACAAAGCGAACAGAGAAATGATATAAATGGTTGAATTTTCTGTCATTTGAGATAAATTCCTTGTTGATTTAGTACTGCACTGGCAATCAATTTATCAAGCAGAGGAACTATCAATTACAGAGCTGATAGGATCCCTTTGTCTACTTAGCAACAGTACTGGGGCAATTCTGATAGGATGTAAATCCTTCAAGTGGCTTTTAAGTAAAACTGAATTTGTTATTTTAACCTAGGACAGTCACTATATTGCCAAAAGGATTTTTCTGTCTACTTTTACATGTACATGAACTTTGATGACATCCTATTCTTAATCTATATGGCCCAAATTGTTAGTGGATCCACCGTTGCCAGCAGTAGCAACTTTAACTCTTCTGTTTGACATCTTCCACTAGGTTTGGGAGTGTGTTCATAGTTAGAGAATGAGAAAACCAGAACTGCAGCCTCAGCTATAATTCATCCCAAAGGTGTTCAAGAAGGTTGAGGTCAGGACTCTGTGCAGGTCAACCGAGCTTCTTTACACCAAACTTTATACATCTGCAGCCATGGAGGTGATTGGAACACCAAAATTCATTGGTTTGGTGGTGTGACAAAATACATTTGGCAATATATATATGTATATATTTATATGGTCTTAGAACCTCCTGACAACTTCAAAACTGATTGAACTCAATTCAATACAAATCAGTTTTTTTATATAGCACCAACACATGCTGTTTCAAGGCACTTTACAAAAAAAAAGAAAATTAATTAAATTCAATCATACAAACAGATTCTAAGTTAATCACATCCATTCTAAATTGATCGTAGCTGTCAAACAATGCAGTTAAGTTAAGTTTACAATTCAAATTGGTTAAAAAGTTTTCTATCTAAGGAAACCCAGCAGACTGCATCGAGTCACTTATTCACTTCCTACCCAGAGTTTATAGCTGTTGCTAATTTGCAACTCTTGACCTCTAATTTTTATGGTTGAGAATCTAACCAAAGGGCTGGGCTTCTCATCTAATATTCCCACACTCCTCGCTCGGCAGGTTGCCATGTTCTTTAGTCTAGACCAATCAATAAAATAATTTGTTACTGCGGCATTAAGGACAAAGTCACAGAGGAGTAGTAGTCCATATCTGGAAACTGTCCTGCTTAGTGACACAGCAATTCACAGCTGTTCAGAATTACCTGTAGATGCCAAAAAAAAAGAAACGTAGAAAATGGAAATAGAGATTCATGATTTAATCCTTACCACAGATTTATGAGAAAATACAAGACAGTAAAAGGTCCCTAAAATGCCAAATCACTGTAGAGTGAAGGACCCCTCCCCGATGGAGAAATTCCGCCATTTTTATTATGCCAAGAGGTGGCCTCTGAGTAGAGGAAAGGACACTGATGCATAGAATGCAAAACGACTTTTAATTATTCTTGGGAAAAGAGCAGAAGCCCTTGGCTTGTTTACCACTTTATAGGAAAATGCTTATGATTGCTTTGTAATTATCTCCCTGATAATGTAAAATTTACCCCCCCAGCCCCTTTCA
This sequence comes from Crenichthys baileyi, assembly GCA_036173005.1. Lineage (NCBI taxonomy): Eukaryota > Metazoa > Chordata > Actinopteri > Cyprinodontiformes > Goodeidae > Crenichthys > Crenichthys baileyi. The sequence continues at coordinate 242,005 of JAHHUM010001210.1, read as the reverse complement.
GTCTACTCCTTTTCACACAACACCATGCAAAAGTGACCAAGCATTCATCATTTAGCCCAAATGTTTTAACTTTTACTTGGGGGAGGTGGAGGGAGGGCTAATAGTTTATGGCTAATGAAGCAGCTCAAGCTGTAACACAAACAGGACTTTTTAGTGAAAGGCGCAGGATGAGGCATGTGCTTTCATAATCAGTCTTTTTTGTCTCATGATAAGCCGGGAGCCTAACCTTCACCCAAAGAGCGCATCATTTCCTCTCTGTGAGACTTAATGAGACATTAGCCATAGTAACAAACGGTGGACGAGAAAGTGAAAGTGACTTTCCAGGTAAAGGCTGTTTGCCTGACCATAATCAGTCCCCAAGTGCGGCTAAAGGATGGAAACAACTCAGTATCCGTCTCAACAGCTTGCTGTGGCTTTTACGGCGGGCCTCCCAGGGCCCATCAAAAGGCTTGTGATGTCTTAATTTCCCTCCAATAGAACAGGTAATCTGCTTTTGTTGTCAGCTAGTGTGCTGCGATACAGCCTGTGCACATTTGCAACAATTTAGCCTGTAGTTTGTGTGTGTGGTGGTGAATGCGATTGCACCTTTAGCTTCACCCAACACAAGCAAAATCGTAGTGCTATTACAGTGCCTTACGTAAGTACCTACTTCTATTGAGTCTATCTTTTTAAAACCACAAATTTGAATATATTTTGTTGAAGGTTTAATGTGGCAGACCAACACAAAATGGTGCCTAACTGTGAAGTGGAAAGTTATGATGAAAAAAATGTTTTTTATAATTTTTTACAAAGAAAATTTGAGATGTGAGGTGTGCCTGTATTCAATAGTTTTTTCTCTGATAACCCTAAATAAATCTAGTGTGAATTTGTGTTTTAACCTCAGTATAAATTCAGCTACTCTGCGAAACCCTCAGAGGTTTGTTAGAGAACAATATTGAACAAATGACATCATTAATACCGAGGAAAACAGCAAACAAGTCAGAAAGAAAGTTGTTGACTGACAGGCCATTACTCCATGAAGCAGCATATAGGCCTATAGTAAGATTTGGAGGAGATGGACAGATCCAAAGCTCAGGTGGAAGAATATGTTCACATACAAAAAACATTGTTGAATGCTTAAAATAATCTGGTCTACACAAAGGAGTAACCTGAAGAAAATCATTAAGTCTTAAGAGGTATGGTTTTCTTTTCTTAAGGAGGGACAGGGAAGATGATAAGAGCTGATGGGAAAATGGAGCCAAATAGAGGGCATTGTTTCTGTAAAATATTTTTAAAACCATGTTTCCTTCTGTTCTTAATTAAGCAATACTTTGGTCTATCACACAACAACCTTAAAAAAAATACATTGTCATTTCTATTTGCAACGTGACAAAATATGAAGACAGCAAGTCTTTGTGATGTATCAAGAGCCACGGTATCCAGGGTAATGTCAGCATACCACCAAGAAGGACGAACCACATCCAACAGGATTAACTGTGGACGCAAGAGGAAGCTGTCTGAAAGGGAGGTTGGGGTTTCAACCCCGGATTGTATCCCAAAAAACATAAAACCCAGGGTTCCCAAATCACGGCAGAATTTAAAAATGTGCACCTCAACTCTCCTGTTTCCCCCAGAACTGTCCTTGGGGAGCTCCACAGGGCCCAATATACACGGCCGGGGTGCTATAGCCCAAACCCTTTGGTCACTCATGCCAATGCCAAAAACGTCGGGTTTTCAATGGTGCAAGGAGCGAAAATCTTGGCTGTGGACAATGTTAAAAGCATGTATTGTTCTCTTGATGATTCCACCTTTACTGTTTTTCCCCCACATCCGGGAGAGTTTACTGTGTGGGGGAAGCCCCAAAGAAGCGTACCACCCAAAAGGGTTGCATGCCCAGAGTGAAGCATGGGGGGGGATCAGTGATGGTTTGGGCTGCCATAACATTGGTTTCCCCTTGGCCCAATACCTTGTGCTAGATGGGCGTGTCACTGCCAAGGACTACCGAAACCATTCTTGGGGCCCAATGTGCATCCAATGGTTAAAACCATTGTATCCTGAAGGCGGTGCCTTTTATCTGGATGACAATGCACCAATACAACCCAGCAAGACTGGTAAAAGATTGGGTTTGAAAAAATGAAATTGAAGTTGAACATCTCCCATGGCCCGCAAAAAGTCACCAGATCTAAATATTTTTGAGCCACTTTGGGGGGTTTGGGAAAGGGGCGAGTCAAAAAACGTTTTTTTCCACCAGTATCACATAGTGACCCCGGCCACTATCCTGCAAGAAGAAAAGACTTAAAAAAACCCCTTTCCCCCTGTGCAAAACTTTTATATGTCATTCCCAAGACGAATTGACGCTGTATTGGCCGCAAAAGGAGGCCCTACACCATACTAATAAATTATTGTGGTCTAAAACCAGGCGTTTCAGTTTCATTGTCCAACCCCTGTATAAATGCAAGGCATTGTAAACCTACTTTTAAATGAAATCCCAATAATATGTCTCTGCTACTTATGAAACCATTGACTCATACATTAAAGTCATTCTTTAGGGCTGTACAGAGTGGTCTGGAGAGGTGGGACTGAAGACACAGTGGCGGATGGATAAAGGAGGAAGTGACGAGGCCGTGTGAGAAGGGGCCCTGTTCCCCCCTGCCGAGCCTCCCAGCTCAATTAGCTCAGCTCATCCCAGCTTTCTGCTGATGGGAAAAAAAATAAAATAAAATCAGCAACACCACGCTCCACCATGGAGTCCTGGGAGTCTAGCCTGTTAGTGAGTTGTGTACATTATATGTCTGTTCAAGCCACACATGCAGACTTTGCATCCGTGCATCTGAGAGAGAGCGTCTCGAGTCTGTGTGGGCTGTCTCGGCTCCTCTTAGACGGGAGCCCCACAGTGCTCTCTGTATCAAACACCTGAACTAATTAGGCTGCACACGGAAAAAAAGATCCCTGAAGCCACTTGCTGTAATCTCTAAACAGACATCCAAAACATACAGAACATCAGCAGAGACATTGGGCTTTTTTTTTCTTTTTTTCAATTTGCTTCCAAGAAGACAAACTTTAGTGTTATCTTTTGAAGTCTTAAGCAGTTTTCAATGCACGTTTTCAATGCTCTGACCATCAGAGGAGGGCTGTGTTTGTTAAACCACTTAAATCTTAATGATCAATCTTTCAGACCAAAAACTGAAGAATTAACCCAAAATAACCTGGCAAAAATAATTTAAACTTTGTTACAAGCAAACCTGGTGCAAAGACACTATAGACACAAGATATCACAGTTTAGCAAACACTAGACTGAAAGTCCAAAGAGTTGATTCCCAAAGACATATTAACTGAAAACAGTACAAATGAACAATGATGCATCTCTATGATCCTTTGCTAGAGCTCTTAATGACACGCCTCTTTATTTGGTGTGGAAAGTTAATTAGATCTGACACACCGTATTTTATCCTTCACCTGTCCCCTTCTGTTGTTTCCTAAGCACAAACTGCGTGTTCTGTCATTATCAAGGACTGGACAGACCATTTTAAATGCATCCAAAGCCAAAAGAAAACAATGAAAGATCTTCAGGAAGCCTAGAAAGCAACTGATACAGACCGACATAAAAGATTACATTTAAGATTTGGTACCTTAGAAGTAAGATATGAAAAAATAGGAGGGAGGAGGGGCTGTTAAATAACGCCGTGGGTACTAAAGACAAGCTTTATAAAATTAACAAAAAACTGGAGGGAGACCAGGACCAAAAGATCAGATGTATGACTGACCAGTGAAAGCATGGATTCCATCAGACCCCTAAAGGTGTGCTGTAGTATCTAGCACAAAGTTGTCAGAGGCCAAGTCATCACCTCAAACTTCTTGTTGTGTTCCTTAAACCATTACTGAACCATTTTTTTATTTTGGCAGGACAGATAACTGTATCCTGCTAAAAGAAATATATTTTCATGAAAGGGGGGAACACCACACTGATGGTTTAATAAATAAAGCTGATTCTGATTCCAGCAGCTTGCCTGCTTTCCATAGCGCAACCTGGTCCCATGTGTTCAACAAGTAAGTGACCCACACTCATCCACGTGATTCATCAGACAAGGCTTACTTCCTCCACTGCTCCATAATCCAGTTATGATGCACACGTGCCTGTTGTTGGTTCTTTTGGTGTTGAACAGGGGTCAACATGGGCATCCTAAGTGGTCTGCAGCTATGGAGTTCCAGAAGGAATAATTGAGATTCACCCTTCTATCAGTACCAACCTTTATTTCTTCATTACTTTGAGTTACAACAGACTGTTGTAACTGATCGGACCACACAGGCCAGCTTTTGCTTTCCACATCCATCAATGAGCCTCGTCGCCGGTTCATCACCGTTCATTCCTTGGACCTCTTTTGAAGGTAATGACCCATGCAGACTGGAAACAACCCCAAAGAGCTGCAGTTTTGGAGAGGCTCTGACTGAGCTGCGTAGCCATCATAATTTGGTCCCCGTTGAACCTTCCGCTTGTTCATTCTTCTTGCTTCTTACCATTCAACGTTGAGGAGAAAATATTTACTTCATGCTCAATATATCCCACCCACTATTAGTGTCATTTAACTTACCTATCAGTAGTCATAATGTTATGCCTGATTAGTTTATATTCCTGGTTAGTTTTGCCAACATCTCTAGATCAAAAAAACAAATCCTAAAAAGTAGGGAACATACTAATATACAGGTATAAAAGTGAAAAAAATGTAACCGACTAAATTGTTGACAGTCCGACGTTCTCCAAACGGTAAAAGCAGTGTAACTGACCTGCATCTGAGGTATGGTATATAAATAATTCAGGTGACCCCTAGATGTGCTTTTAAGATGTCCAAAAGTAAAAGAAATACAGACCAAGGTCTGAATGAGGCAGGTCAATCCAAGATCAACCCTCTGGGGGTTCTTTTCTTTCCTTTTAGACAAGCGTGAGACAAGATTCTCATTCTTGTCTAAAAGGAAAGAGAAGAACTCTGAACGAAGGGCTTGAGAAGAACAACTCAATGCCAAAATAAAGTGTATCCCTATAGGACTACCCCCTACTATTAATATAATACTTTATTACACACAAACTTCTAAAAAAAATCAACACACCTGAAACTCACAGTCAGCCTTAAAATTCAGCCAACACTGTAGCAGTGTGCCAAGTTATGAGCTAAACAAACAAAGTAAACACACTGATAGTGTCCATGATAACATCCTTGGCAAAATGAGAGAATGAAGGTCAGTAATTGGGAGAAGGCCGGCGCACACTGTTTGGTTTGATCTTTTTTTATTTTTTTTCTTGGCAGGGGTCCAGGTGGGCGCGTGCGGCAGGCTCCAGGGCAGTGTAGGAGCACGTCTCTGCAGAGGTTAAGAAAAGCAATTAATCGACAGCGGAGATAATCAAAGGAACCTCCCCCTCCAGATACCTCGGTGTTCAGGAGAGGCAGGAAAATAGCGAGCAGAGGAACGGAGAGAGACAGGCGGAGAGAAGATGATGGGGAAAATAGGTGTTTACAGGCGCTGCTGGTACGATCAAAAGCAAGTGGGCTTCAGCTCCGCCACCAGGGCCCCTCCGTTTCAGGTGGAATTGATAACGCTTCACATGTACAATTCGGTGTTTGCGAGAGTGCTTTTACCTCCCAGTGAGAAGGCAAGGAGTTTTCACAGTCTAAGCTGCACTTCCTTTCATCTCTGATTTTTGTGAAGTTCCAACAGATTGTCAATGGCGAGGAAGACATTTTTCCCACACATAATCAAAGAACGCAGTCTGGTGTGCCTGTGCTTCCCTGTAAGAAGACGCTGTTTTCAGACAGCACAGTGAAAGAGGAGCTAAAAACCAGATTATGATCTCTGCTAACTCATATTGTGATTACATTAATTTAGCTGAGAAAACAAGCCCCTAACAGAAACTCAATTACAGTGGAGAGCATTAAACACTGGTTTCTCTCCTTTTTTCCAACTAACATTAGACAGTTTCAGAACTGCAGCATTTTTTAGAAAATTATAAGATATTCTCCACGGCCCCATGAGGAATGGAGCTTGTTGCTCCCTCTGCTGGGTCGCATCCCCCTTTGGGGATGAAATCTAGTGAGCTTAGTAATAATAATCTTTGCTACACACCACCTTGAAACTTTTTCATACTATACAGCCACAAACTGTAATGCATTTTATGGGGATTTAAGTGGCACACCAGCACAAATAGGGCATAATTGTAAGTTGGAAGAAAATTAATCCACAGTTTTCAACATTTTTTACAAATAATCTGTAACAATCAGCGAAAAAAAAAAGCCTTCTTAAATCACCTTATTAGTAAATAGAGACCAAATGTGTTTAATTTAGTCCCAGTAAAAATGCTGCAGTTCTGTGAAGGCCGACGGAGGTTTGTTAAGAGAACATCAGTAAACAAACAGCATCATGAAGACCAAGGAACACAGCAGAGAGGTCAGGAAAAACGTTGTGGAGAAGTTTAAAGCAGGGTTAGAAAACAATATGCCAAGTTTTGAACATTATAGAGCTCTGTTCAACAACACAGCTACATCCAAACTAACGCCTACATGATCACCGTGAAGTACGTCAACATCTTGCAGAAACCCCGGACAGATGCTCAGCAGGTCAGCAGTGACTAAGTGACGTTGCTTCTGCAAAGTCTTGATTAGATAATTCTCCATCCATATCTTGGCAATATGCTGCAAAGGAACAACGAGCTTCTCATTACACCGCTGACAGGCTCCGCATCTGTGGATCGCTGTCAGAAGCAAGATGTTCAGCAGAAACAAACTTGTTGATTAAAAACAAGCAAACAAAACAGACGTATTGACTTGAAAATCAGATGTAATCCTTAGGGGAGTAGCTGTATGAAGAAGTTTTAAAGACACAAATCAGATTGTGGTTGGAAACCACAGTGTCATATTAACCTCCTCAGAAATGTTCTCTGTTTTTGTTTTTTGTCACATTTATATGTTTCAGACTGTAGGTCACAGCAGTGATCTTGCAGGGTGTTTATTGTACCCACAGACATGCTGATCTCGTAGCTTGTTGCATTTATTTTAAAAAGTTACCTCAAAACAGGGGTGCCCAAAGTGCGGTCTGCGGCCCAGTTGAGGTACTTGAAATGATTTTGTGTGACCACTGACCAGAATTCTAGATGATTAATGAGTTTATGCAGATGGACACCTTTTAAATTTAATTAGGCCAAGATTTTCAGTGACGTTGTTCAATAAATGCTACACATAGCAAGTGACCCTTATATCCAGTCAGACACTAATGGGGTTCTCAATAAAATCAAATCAAATCAAATCCAATCAAAACACCACCAACAATAGGGAAAATAATAATCACCCCCCAAAAAATTTGGAAACTGTGTTGAAACTTCGGCCTTATTTCAGATTTACAGTAAATTACATATCCCTTTTCTACAAGAATAAAATACGTTTTTTATATGTTTAGTTTACTGTTGCACAGATACAAATTTGGTCATCCCCACATACTTCCAGCCTGATCGTTTTAAACGAGGTAAGGGAAAAAGGTTATGTGGGCTTCCCTTGATCAGGTTTCACACACAGCTGACTGACACCACTAGTATGTGTAGATGAAGTGCTAACAACTAAACATTAGTGGTTTTCAGAGTGTGACCTTTTAAAACTGTTGTACATTTTTGAATCTGGGCACCACCACATGCCTAATGCACACTTTTCTGTTCTTGGACATTGGAAATGTAGACTTTGCAGGCAAACTTTGAAGCTTGGAAGCTCTAGGATCAGGCCTCAGAATATATGAGCACAAACTGAGTCATTTTGGGAATAATGTCACAGATATCTACAACTATTGCTCCATGTTTCAGTTTTATAAGTCACTGTATGCTCATTAAAATAAAAGATATGATGTTACTTGGAGTGAGGTGGCTGTACCCAGAATCAGAACAGCTCTGGTGATGCTGCTTTCCACATCCTGCAGCAAAACCCAGCCTGAACTGGCTAAATAACCTATCTACATGCAGAAAGTGCACCATATCTATTTTTCTTCTTCAAATTTTCTTTTTTTCTGGCAGCAACTCACTTCTTGCAGGACAGTTCTGAGAACAATTTAGTTCGTCTACCAGCAGTGGAAAAGATACAATGCCTCTGAGGGTCATATTTCTGACCATTTGGATTGACTTTCTTTTCTCCCTCCTGGTGGTACAATCTGATATTATTCTCAAGAAAGAAATAAAAAAGAAAGTGTTCTTTAAAAGTGTTCCTCTTTCCAGTATCCCCACAGGATCAGCCTGCACCAGTGAACTGTGGCCAACCAGACTGCAGCAGTCCCTTCATGCTCCAGCTCTAAGTTCATGTTGACCATAAAGTCAGCCGCTGTCAGCTAAAGTCACACCTGAATGCACTTATTGACATAAGCCTTAACTACCGGAGGTTAATTCAACAAGCAAAACATATTAAAGGAATTGCTGACCTTGTTTTAGAAGCTGGGAGCTAAAGCAAAGGCAGTCTGAACAAAGAAATGCTTCACCACAGACATATCCAGTAATTTATCATGAGATATAAGCTTCTTTAAACTGTGCACTTACCACAACAGATTGTTTATAGTGTAAACGTAGTCCTAGTCTGTGCATGTAGAGTAAAAAGAGCTGAAAAACATTTGCTAAATAGTGGAGAGCACAGTGAATGGAAGATGGCACAAAGCACTATGTCCCACCCATCACTGCAAAAGCTGAAGACAGGCCTAATGTCTTCCATCCTAAAGCATTCGTGGTCAACCTTCAGCAGAAATTAAAAATTTCATTCAGATTTCCAAAATGTGTACCAGTTTTATATTTAGGTGCTTTGGCATCTGTTTTCCAAATAAAACTAGAAAGGCAGACAAGGCAATAGGGTCATTGACGTATGTCAGCTTTATTTATACTGATGTCCTATACTCTGGATGACTGTTGGCCACTGCATGTAAGCTGAGCTGAGCTATTCTGCCAACAGACAGACAGACCGACCAACTGTAGCAAAACCAAAACCTACTTGATGGAGGTATTAATTATGGTCTAAATCACAGAGTTGAAGTGTTCATTTGGTACAATGTAATGCTTACTTTTCAAAACTATAGTCCCTTTTACGGCTAAATAGAAAAAGTTCTGGATGCTTTATTGTTGAACTCAATTGTGATAGATAATTTCAGTACACTGCTTTGCACTTTATGAGCATTTTTTACTTGTCTCCTGTTGTGGCATTTTAGGCACACCATATGGAGAAGCTGGCTACATACATGGGGAGGACCGAATAATATTTTAACATAATATCTCAATACAGAAATACCTCAAGATGGAATCCAAATTGCCTGATTAACTTTATTAAATCAAGGGATCCAGTACCAAAGCAGACAGGCCACATTGATGCAAAAGCAACCTGTGTTTGTAAAACCTTCAACCATTTGGATTATTTGTGTGTCAGTGCGTGCGCGGGGGTGGGTGTTAGTGGGTGTATGTATGCAAATTTGTCACAAATTTGGAGGTGCACTGTTGTTAGTGTGGCAAGAACGGTAGAAGAGCTGCAAACACAGCACCCAACAGCTGCAAAGGACAGGGGGACTCGGCTCCAGAAGGCCTCAGCAGCTCCAGACAGACACAAGGCATCACCCCAGGGCAGCCACACAGACTTTTTTGCCAAATATTTAAGGCTAAATAAAATGTGTAATGTAAATGTGTAATTCTATCAGATAATCCTAAAAACATCTCAAATAATAGGACTAGATTTAACACTTTTTCCTCATATGCCAACCAACTTGGACAATCGTCCTAAATAACCAGCATACCTACAGTGCCTTGCAAAAGTGCTGTCAATATGCAATGAACCTGAAGCTTCAATCATTCTATTGATATGTTATGTGGTAGACTGACACAAACGAGTGCATAGTTGTGAAGTGAAAAGAAAATGATGAATGGTTTAAAAAAATGATTTTTTTTTAAAAATCAGAAAAGTGCATTTTAATAAAACTCCCTTTACTCGCATACTGCCAAATACAATCCAGTGCAACCAACTGCCTGGGTTTATAGGTTTAAAGAACACTGGTGAACAAACAGATTCATAAAGATCAAGGAACATTGCAGACAGGTGAGGGAAAGAGCTGTGGATAACTTGAAAGCAAAATGCCAAGCTTTGAACATCTCACAGAGCTCAGTTCAGTCCATCATCTGACAATGAAAAGAGTATGGCACAACTGCAAACCTACAGAGTCACAGCCAGAGACGACATACAGCCAGAGCTACACTGGAATGGTTTCGATAGGAGCTTATTCTTGTGTAAGAATGACACAGACCAAGACTAAACCTAAAGCCAATTAAGCCTGTGCAAGACAAGCAAATTATTATTTGAATATCCATCTGATCTGACTCAGCTTAAACACTTCAGAAAAACAAAGAAATGGGGAAAAACTTCAGCTTGAACGCATCTACATGTCCGAGTCTGATAGAGACATACTCCAACAGATTTGTGGCTTTAACTGCAGCAAATGGTGCTACTACAGATTACTGATTCAGAGGAGTGAATACAAATGCACACCAAATGTTTCGGAGTTTTACTTGTAAAACATTTTTAAAACTGAATCAGGACTTGGAAAACATACAAAACTACTGTACTTCCATTTTTATATAATTGTTGCCAAGATTTATATTATTGGTGCAATTATATTCAGATGTTCAAACTATACAAGTGTTGTTGATCCCAAACAAAGTCTCATTCAATTCATGGAGATGAAAACTGTAGAAAATCTAAACCAAAGTAATGTGTCTAAACTAGTTTGTTTTTGCCAGATTAAGTTCCATAGCTGGACCCCAGTGCCAGATACACCAAGGATAAACATTTCTAAATATATCGTAACATGGAGCTAGTCGTTATTTGGTTTTTTTAAAGGGATTAAAAACATAATTTAGATTCTCATAAATGTGTTTATCCCTCTCCCGCTGAAAACTGAGCCTCCTCTCCAACCATTCAGGCTCCTGAGTCATTACACAGAAAAATAAGTGACTCACATGGATCAAATACTGCATATAAGAGCGCGCACAAAGGAGCTTTCGTTTAGCTGAGCCACTGAGTGTGCAGTAATGTAACTGGAGCCTTGCTGTAGGCAGCAGCAGACACATGAAAACATATATTAGTTCTTACTGCTTCTGAGAGCACACTGTGCAACCTGCAGCTCTTTCTCTCTCTCTCGATTTTTTATTTTTTTTTTGGAAACGTCTTGAATGATAAGAGTTCACCCGTAGGAGCCAGACTGGCAAGTGCTGGCACGCATTTTGTCGAAGCCAAGTGAATACATTGCCTTTGAAGAGTGTCCGGAGTCTGGACGGGGGAATTGGAGTCTGGAAGTCCACAGAAAAGAAAAAGACATGCAGAAAATGTGTGATGAAACTTTCAGCACCATGGACAGCAGCCCTCAAGAAGCCAGCCGATGAGAAAAGAGTATGTGTGCAGAAAAGGGAGAGTTCATTGGAAAGGCAATAAGTTGGTTTGATAATTAAGCAAAAGCAGCTTTTTTTCCCAAAGCCATTTTGCATTTCAGCTACCGTCATGCCTGCTCTTTTGAAAATAGATGCACAGAGACAAGCACATATGCAGGCATGCTCCCTCCTGAGGCAGGACCCAGCTTTTTCCACAGTTTCTCCTCGTCTCTGTGTCTCAGGGTAAATAATGTAGGGCCTTTACCCAGAGCTCAAGCATGAGTGGATAATCTGGCCACAAGGACAGGCAGTGTCAACATTTCCCTTTTGCTCCCTTATTTTTTTATTTACTCCACCAGTCATAAAAGTTGTGTAGGCCAAGGAGAAGATCTTAGAGCGAGCTGAAAAAGCAGGTGACCTGCTTCTAATGGGGCTTGTTTTAGCTCTTTTTCTCTTTAATAAAAATACAATTTTTAACATATAAAGTATGTGACTACTGTAAATATAGAAAGAAACAAGGAAGAAATAATCAAACTGTGAAATGCTTTAGCAAGAGCTGCACATAAGTCAAATTGCAATCATCAGTGCATATTCAATGTGTGCCAGATCCTACCCACAAAGAACTGCTTGAATGCAAATATAGTCATTACATTCATTACACAATGAATGACATATTCCAAATGTTTTTTTCTATTAATTTAATAGTTATGGTTTATAGATAATAAAACCCCAAATTCTATTTCTCAGACAATTAGTGTCATATTGCTGGTTTTGTGGTAGGACCAAAGTGCAGAGAAGAGGCCAGGAGCACGATAAACAAAGGTAAGTTGAATTTTAATAATTCCACACTCACAGAGGCAGGCAGGGAAACCAGGAGTATCCAGAACTAGAGCCAGACCAGAACTGAGAGCAACCAGGCATAACCAGGTGCTACACAGGGTATCAATGACAAAAGAACATACAAGGATCCAGCAGGGAACTAAGGCACTTATATACAAGCAGGAAATGCAGTGAGAACCAATGAATGACAAGACCAGGTAATCAAGGAAAACACAGAACAGGTGTGGGTGACACTACTGGAAGACAGAGGGAGTGAACCCAATTAACAAGGCAAGGCACAGAACTAAAGGTAAACAGAGATCCAGACCAGGTATAAAAAACAAAAACACAAACCCAAAACTCAGTCACTGGCTGGGTATGACAATTAGATTTTTACATAAAAAATTATTTTAATACAGAAATGTTATGGTCTCCGTAATCATGAAGTTCTCCTTATGGTCTGCCACGGGATCCAATCTGCTAAAGGTCCAGTATGACATTTCCACGATCAGTGAAAATTTGAAGGCGCCATGTCATTGCTGATCTTGGTCTACTTTGTTAGATCAAGTCCAAAGTCAGGACACATGACTACAGGTAGTTTTGGAGCACTTCATGCTTCCCTCTGCTGACAAGCTTCATGAAGATGCTGATTTAAAATTTCAAGCAGTATTTGACACTTGCCCACACTGTCAAACGTACGAATACTTCCGTAAATGATCCTGGCATCACTGCGCTTGATTGGCCAGCAAACTGACCAGACCTAAAAGTAATAGAGAATCTATTAAATATTGTCAAGATGAAGATGAGAGACAGAGATGAGCAAGACTCAAAACAACCGGGTCTTCTATAACGCCCTCAGCAGAGTCACAGGTTGAAGATAGATCACCTCCGTGCAAGCAAAAGAAGCCCAGACTAAGCATAGACTGCATGTTCCGTACAGCACATCGCCATACTTTTAATTAGTCTAAAATTTCTATATATATTTTAAATATATATATTTTTATTGATTATATTTAATATTCTAACCATTTGAAAAATGAATTGTGGGTTTTCATTAGCTGTAGGAAATTAATCACTAAAATTAGCACATACAAACCGTTGAAATCTATCAGTCTGTGTGTAAAGAATCTGTACAATGTTCACTTCTCAACTGGAAGTACTGAAATAATGTAAGTTTCTGATTATATATAAATCATTGAGATGCAGATGTGTATTTCAGATTCCAAACATTCACCTTCTAGTTGCTAATAATCAGTTGAATGAACTTCCATTACCCTTTACGGCCTCACCTGATCTAGAGTTTAGTGACCAAGACAGTAAAGCTCAGGGAGAGTTTTTGGGTCCTTGTGATGACAGAACAGAGAAGCATGAGGGAAATGTGGGTTTAAACCAACTGCAATGTCACGGTTTCCTGAAATTATGCAACCCTATTTTTATCTTTCCTTATGGGTTAATGCAGTGATTAAGCGGCTTCTGCACTCAGTGGTTTTCAGACTGATGTTATCGAAAACCTTTGGTTGTCTCTCCACAACAATCCAAGCTTCAGAAATATTCCTTAACCAGCAGCATTACAAACGTTAAAGACTGTGTTGACGATTATTTCGAAAATTATGTTTTCCAGCTGGAAATGGCCACATTTAAAACCAATAAAGCTGATTTATGAACTTTTTTATTATTCATTCACAAACGGAATGCATCTAAAATTTCTGCTGGGATTAAAGCACATTCACTTTTGTTCAATGTGCAGCTTCTGGACTAATGTGCTGAAAACCCATTGTGCAGCTGAAACTGCTGAGGCTTTAATTGTTGCACATTTTCAAAACATGCCATTCCCAATGACTCTATGATTCTGAGACATGTTTGCATGTGGTTTTTGTTTCCTTTTCGCCTAAATAACTCCTGCATTATGTCTCTCAGCGCAGCAAATCAGGCGCTCTGGCTTTTTTAAAGAGGCTAATCCTCTTTAATTTGTGATTACTCGTAATTCAAATGGCAGCCCACCAAACCATGGGAGAGTCATTGTTTAAGTGTCCTCCTCCGCTTGGGGGTTTTGTAACCTCGACGCCTGATCACAGAGGAATGTGAACATATCGTATGTATATCCTGAGCTCTCATGGTGGCATTCCACTAAATTACCATAAAAATCGCTGTAGAGAATATTTTGGCATCAATCACTGAGCATAAATTGCTAAATAGCTGGGAGCCCTCTTAGCATTCGGAGGGTGATTTCACTGGCTTTCTTGTGGCAGATGATTTCAGCCACTCTCACAAATTGGAATGATAAGGGATTTCATGCAGGACACAATACGTGTTTTTTTTTTTTTTTTAAGGCAGTAATGATTGAGTTTTAAGGGATGAATTAGGTGATTATCTCCAAACACCAGTGTGAAAATAGGCCTCACGTGCCTGGATTTTATGGAGTTACAAAACTGCCGAAAATCAGTAAATAAATAAAAAAGTAAAATACCCTAAAATACTTACATAAATGCATCCTTAATCAATAAGAAAGCAAATACATAGATAATGTATGTATGATAATGTAATGTAAAATATAAATTCTATTATACATGATCATTATTAAAAACATACTTTTTATTTAGAAAAAACATACATATTTATTTCAATGTTTGTGAATTTATTGTATTCATCTGCCTGTCAGAAATCAGTATGCGGGGCTAACACTGCTTGACTCAGTAAATGAGTGTAAAGTGAACTAGCTGCGCAGCAGTGGCGGATGCTGGTCTTTCAAGGAGGGGAAGCTCAATTTCAAGATCGCTGATTCGCTCATTTCGCTGTCAGTCAAAAAGGGATTCAGCCTCAGACAGATCATCCAATCATTATGCAGAAGCTGAGCGTCCGGGCCAGCTGAGGCCAGCCCACTGCTCCATAGACCCCCAGAGACGCTGAACGTCCGATGGGCGGGACAAAGCCCAGCATTTTTGCCTCGCTATTGAACTCACTGTTTAAAGCACTGTGAACCTGCGGGAATGAGTGAGAGGAAAGCCGCGTCGTTACCAGTGATAAGAAGCTGATTCTGAACAAAAGTTGAGCGCGTTGTAGCGCAAATTTAGTCAATGACATGTACACACAACAGTATATATTTGATCACTTATTTTTTGACCTTTTAGGGGAAGCTGAGCTTCCCTTGCAGTCTTAGAGCACTCGCCACTGCTGCGCAGGTAAACCAATCAGATATTAGGGTGTATTTGACCCGCCACAGAGTTTCATTTATTTCACAGTGCACTTCAACACTATGGCGAGCCAAAATCCCCCAAATCCAATAAAAAATAAGACATTAAACAAATATTTATAAATGACAGAAATCATGTCTTTAACTTTGGCAGCGTAACTGACTCTCCATATTTTAAAAAAGTAATGTAATGTAAAATACAATAAATTATTATGTAAATTGATCATTTTATAATTATTTAAATGTATTTGAATAACTTAAATTACAAATAAATACATAATTCAGTAAATATGTCATTATCTAAATACACCAATCTAAATTTTCATTTATTTAAAAGTAAATAGATTTTTTTCACTCTAAGTTTTTTTGGCGCATCTGTTAGCCTTGCAACTCAAAGTTAGTGGGTGGAGCTAAGGCTGCTATTGTTAAAGGTGATTGGCTAAATATTAACAGGTTAACCAATCAGACTTAATTAGCCACAGCAACAGTTTTGCTTAACTATTTCAATGAACATAATACTTTTTTAGTGCTTTCCAAATTAAAATATTTTAATTTATATTTATATATTTAAATATTGATACATGTATTCATTCATATTCTCACTTTTGCCTCTCACACAGGAATTTAAATTAATGTTTATGTGTCTGCATTTGTCAGAAGGTCTTATCCAAAGCAACTTACAAATAAATACAGCACGAATTACAATTTTTTAAATTAATTATTTTAATGAATGAATTTTATCTGTTTAATAACATTACACATTTAAATGATGTGGATAAATGTATTTAATAAATACGTTTATTCCCAAGTTAAAATTAACTATGACCTCTATCATTTATTTATTATGGCATTTTTGGCAATCATACCAGGATTACAGTGATTAACTTTGGCAACAACAACAAAGTCACTTCTGAAGTTTGCACATTAGATTTCTCACACTTACCTTGAAACTTGTGTGTTTCAGGATCAGACAGCGCCTTTATGTCCATGTAAAAAGTACCAACTCAGATATGAGAAAGATTATGATTCCTTTCTGTTTCTTCATAGGAATTCTATTTTTTTTTTTTTTTTTAGTTTACTTATACTTCTCTAGTAATTTCGAGGTTTGGTTTAGGAAGTTATGAAAGGCAACATTTCACATTTCAGAACAGATAAACAGGAACATATATAAAGTTAGTAAAGTTGCACCTACATATTCCTCGCTTCAAAACTAGTTTTCTTAACAGGTCGGTGGCGACAGACAGCTCATTTAACCGAGACGTCAGGGAGGGAGTTCCGCCCTACCTGCTCGTAGCAAGTCTCCCAGGTGAGGTTCAGAAGGCAGGAGGAGAACAGCTCATCTTCGGTCCGGCCATAACCGTCCATGGTGAGCCAGCCAGCTGCCTCAGTCGGAGGGAGTAGTCGGAGGAGGGTCTTTTTTTTTCTTGTTCTGTAAGTCTTCCCTCGACGAGTGCCTCTTCTGTCCTTCCTCTCAGCCCCGCTCAGCTCGGCTCGGCTCGGCTCAGCTGTGTGGACGAAATCAGGCGAACAGCAGCGGTATGCAGGCTGCTGCTTCCTCGGTCACGTGGTTCATCCTCTCCCCCAAAATACAGAAGTGGGATGCGTCTGGGTGCGGCGTCCTGCCCCCCAAAACTCATCCCTGCATCTCCTTCAGGTGTCAGCTGAGGGTCAACACGGCTGAAAACACCGTGAAATCTGCTTTTAATGCCATAGACTTTAGCCTTCTCAGATTTGTTGCTACAGATATTGAGTGTTGCAGATGAAAATTAAAAGGAGAAATCATTTTATTTTACTTTCTTTTCATTGGCTCCCTGGTCGATTCTTAAATACATTTTGACTTTTCTCAAAGCTTCTGCTGCTGTAAAATGATTGATTCCCACTTGTAGGATAGTTATGGAGTACTGCATGGCTTACTGCTTGGGACAATTCTCTTTACTGTATATAGGTGCATCTCGAGAAATTGGAATATAATTGAGAAGGTGAGTTATTTCAAAAATGTAATTTTAAAAATTTAATTCATATACAGCACAGACCAAAGGTTTGGACACACCTTCTCATTCAAAGGGTTGTCCTTATTTTCATGACTATGAATATTGTAGCTTCACACTGAAGGCATCAAAACTATTAATTAACACATATGGAATTATATACTGAACAAAAAAGTGTGAAACAACTGAAAATATGTGTTATATTCTAGGTTATTCAAAGTAGCCACCGTTTGCTTTGATTACTGCTCCGCACACTCTTGTTATTCTGTTGATGAGCTTCAAGAGGTAGTCACCTGAAATGGTTTTCACTTCACAGGTGTGCCCTATCAGGTTTAATAATTGGGATTTCAAGCCTCATAAATGGGGTTGGGACCATCAGTTGTGTTGTGCGGGAGGTGGATACAGTACACAGCTGATAGTCCTACTGAATAGGCTGTTAGAATTTGTATTATGGCAAGAAAAAAGCAGCTAAGTAAAGAAAAACGAGTGGCCATCATTACTTTAAGAAGTAAAGGTCAGTCAGTCCGAACAATTGGGAAAACATTGAAAGTGTCCCCAAGTGCAGTCGCAAAAACCATCAAGCGCTGCAAAGAAACTGGCTCACATGAGGACCGCCCCAGGAAAGGAAGACCAAGAGTCACCTCTGCTGCGGACGATAAGTTCATCCGAGTCACCAGCCTCAGAAATCGCAGGTTAACAGCGGCTCAGATTAGAGAACAGGTCAATGCCACACAGAGTTCTAGCAGCAGAAACATCTCTAGAACAACTGTTAAGAGGAGACTGTGTGAATCAGGTCTTCATGGTAAAATAGCTGCTAAGAAACCACTGCTGAGGACAGGCAACAAGCAGAAGAGACTTGTTTGGGCTAAAGAACACAAGGAATGGACATTAGACCAGTGGAAATCTGTGCTTTGGTCTGATGAGTCCAAGTTTGAGATCTTTGGTTCCAACCACCGTGTCTTTGTGCGGCGCAGAAGAGGTGAACGGATGGACTCTACATGCCTGGTTCCCACCGTGAAGCATGGAGGAGGAGGTGTGATGGTGTGGGGGTGCTTTGCTGGTGACACTGTTGGGAATTTATTCAAAATTGAAGGCATACAGAACCAGCATGGCTACCACAGCATCTTGCAGCGGCATGCTATTCCATCTGGTTTGCGTTTAGTTGGACCATCATTTATTTTTCAACAGGACAATGACCCCAAACACACCTCCAGGCTGTGTAAGGGCTATTTGACCAAGGAGGAGAGTGATGGGGTGCTGCGCCAGATGACCTGGCCTCCACAGTCACCGGACCTGAACCCAATCTAGATGGTTTGGGGTGAGCTGGACCGCAGAGTGAAGGCAAAAGGGCCAACAAGTGCTAAGCATCTCTGGGAACTCCTTCAAGACTGTTGGAAAACCATTTCAGGTGACTACCTCTTTAAGCTCAACAACAGAATGCCAAGAGTGTGCGTAGCAGTAATCAAAGCAAAATGTGGCTACTTTGAATAACCTAGAATATAAGACTTATTTTCAGTTGTTTCACACTTTTTTGTTCAGTATATAATTCCACTTGTGTTAATTCATACTTTTGATGCCTTCAGTGTGAAGCTACAATATTCATAGTCATGAAAATAAGGACAACTCTTTGAATGAGAAGGTGTGTCCAAACTTTTGGTCTGTACTGTATATAATTTGTATCATTGTATATATCATTTACATACGCATCCTTATATTTTAAGCATTTGTTTCTGTTAATTTTGATGATCATGGCTTATGTCTCATGAAACCCGAAGGTTAAGTTTCTCTGAAAATTGGAATATTACATAATACCAATTATGATACAGGCACTTCTTAAAATCTGCCTCTAGACTGTTTGCAAATGAAAGTGCTTCCTAATTTTGGGTATTTTTATATTCAGACACATAAAATCTTTCCTTTAACACTTGTGAAAAATTAATAATTGTAGCATTAACATTCCTGACTGTGGTTGGGCCAATTGGCTTTTTTCATTCATAGCACTGATGGATATTGTAGACAGTTCTGCAAACAACTAAGAGTCATCTTCTCTTTTCTCTTGTTTTTCTGTATTTTCCCTTTTTTCTGTCATTGTTAGTTATTTTTTACCTGATTATATTGTTTTGTCTTAATACTTGACAACCTGAACCTAGTATCAGTGGCTCTGGATAAAAATCAGCTTCTAATTGTACAAGAAATAAAGTATTTCGGTTCCCGAATGCCTGTGAATCTTTTATTTCAGAATTCCATGATTGTTTAGTCAAATTTTCAGGTATCTCTATGTATTCTAAGGCCACTTTAACATCTAAATACCAAAATATGTTATTCATTCCTAGCTTAAAGGTATACAGTTTTCAGACATTTTTATATGTAAGCTCCAAACAGAAAAGAAAACCACGGCGTGCTGCAAAAAGCAGAGCTAAAGGGAAAAGTACTTCAAACCAGCTGTTACCTGTTTTTCCTAATGAGTTGATGGACAAAAAATTTGAGAATTCAACTTTGTCATCACTTATTCTGTCAACTGAGTAAAGACTTTGTTTTATTCGAGATGTGCAGGACGATATAAGTGTTTTTTTTTCTTTCAGTCAGTCAATCAAAAACTAATTTACCAATGTATAAAGTGTAAAGTTATGATTTAGATTTTCAGATTTTAATTTGTATTTCTAAACTTCATAAAGCTCAGAAATACTTTTCCACCCATCCATTTTCTATAGCTGCTTCTTCCATACAGGGTCACGGGGAAGCTGATGCCTATCTCCAGCAGTCTACAGGCGAGAGGTGGGGGGTACACCCTGGCAGGTATAGAAGATGGATGTAGAAAATGTATCACTTTGCTAGCGAGTATCAAACTTTTCTACTGATGCATAAAACAACAGCAACAGAGACTTGGACTATAACTGGTTAAAGTATCCATTCATTGTCTAACACACAACTTAAATAAGGTCAATATGACAACACAAACACTCAACAGCTTTTACGCTATTTTTTATCATTGTACAAATCTTTTTAATTCATTCCTTGTAAGATGTCCTGGAGAAAATATGCTGCAAGTGTCATATTTTGTTGTGGTGGACCAAGCTACAAGCAGGAAAACGAGAGGCTCATGATGCTGGTGATGAAGAAAAAAAGTGAAGAACAGACACAAGAGGAGGGAAGGAATAAGCAGTGGAAAATGTCTATAAAACACACAAATAAGCAAAGATGGATCAAACTGAACCAAGACTAATACTAAAATAAGAATTTAAAAAAATATACAACAAACAGAACACAAGAAAGTAAGAATATCAATACAAACTGAACTACTACAGAAATATTACAAACCATGGTCTTTCATATACAGGTATTGTGTGTCTTTTTGGGACAATGTGGGTCTTGAATGACATCTCTCTCACCCTCCTGCTGGCGTTGTTATACTGTCTACTATGGGCTAACATCCATCTTTATCATTCATCTTCCTTCACAAAGACCGCTGACATTAAATTTTCTTAGTGAAGCTAAGCCCGGAATTGAGTCTTGGCAGAAGTTGAATCATGTGGTATAAGTGAAAAGCATTTGCATATATATGGTTTTACAGGAGATGATGTAGCAAAATCAAATGTATAGTCCTAGATTTTTACCTACTTCTATTATCTGCCAATAGCTATTTCAGATACCCAGTTATAACACGGAATAATTCACAGCTCATTTTCTTTTTATTATGGTGCATTATCAGGAATGTACGAAACAGATAAGAAAACATGACACAGCTAAGTGCAGCTGGCAGACCGACGCAAACTAATTCAGTGATTCTCAAATCAGTTGGTCTTTCTGCAGAAAAAAAAGAACAAGTATAATTCAAATAGAAGGTCACAGACTAATTTCCATGCCATGGGTAAATCTTAAAAGAACCCTTAATCTATAAAGTTGTTTCTGTCCGTTCCCACGGCCGTATAAAAATAGGAAACTTAAAAAAGCTTGGCTATACCAGGAGAAGTCATTAATCTTCCTGTCTTACAGGTATGTCTTCACTGATGGGGACATTGAGTAGAAATTTTTGAAACCACAATGTAAGAAACTTTATTTAAAATACAGTAATAGAAAAAAATTTTTTTTAAAAAGTACTCCATCATGATATTATAAACATGATCCAGTCCGGTTCTAAAATACTTTAACTCTATCCTCATGTGCAGAGAAAATCACACAACATATTCCACAGTGTCATTATTTATTAAAGGAAATGCAGTAAACTTTGAACAGATATTTGTGAAAGTACACCCCGTCATTTAGAAGCTTCTAGAACCACTTTTAGCATTAATTACCAGAAGTAATTGTGCTTGTATGATGTTAAGTCCCACATCTTTGTGGAGGAATTTTAGGCCATTCTTCTTTGCAACAACCCTTACGTTCATTGAGGTTTGTTGGCACCAGTCTGTGGGCAGCTCTCTTAAGGTCCCACCACAGCGTTTTAGTGCAAATAGGTTTTCTCCTGGTAACCGCAACAAAACCTACTGGTTTGGTCTCTTTTTAAATGTACTTTCATGAACTATAACATTTAATAGCTAACTGAGACCTGTAGAGTCTGGTGTTGAGCTCTTAGGTTCTCTTTGCATTGCTCAGTCTGACCTTGGGATGAATTTGGGGTGGTCACATCATGTATTAGAATAGAATAGAATAGAATAGAATAGAATAGAATAGAATAGAATAGAATAGAATAGAATAGGTCAACCAGTGGAAGAACATCACGAATCATCCCACCATGATGATATTGTGAGACTAGCTGAGAATCATGAATACATACAACTGCCAACCGGTCAAAAATAAAGGATTACACAGTTTACCAAAGCTAAACTGAAAAATCCTTAATTTTGAGACTAAACCTGGAACATTTAGAACGCCATTGTCCGCTCATCCTATAGTGTGTAATTCTGATTCTATTTGTGTCTGTGTACTGTATGTTTGTTAATAATTGTGCTTTGATGCAACACAACTTTCAGTCATGCTCTGACAATAAAGTATTATTGTATCATATGTTACATCGCATTGTCATTATACATTGTACACTAAGGTACAAAGAAATTGTGGTTGCATTACATTAAAATGTACATGAAAAAGAACTAAAATAAGTAAAATATGAACAAAAATATGCACCATAATGCAAAATATACACAATAACATGTTTTTCATTGCAAAAGTAAACACCTTGAAGATCAATCAGGAGCATTTGATTATTGCTGATTATTGTTATATTGAGACTTGAATCCTATGAAAGCACACACTCAGCTTTTCCATTTTACTTCATCATTGTTTTCTAGAATCCTTTGTTTTTTCATCACTTCATCACTTCAATTAAACAATCGAACAGCCTGAATCAGGTTTTTAAAATGTTCTGATGTAAAAATTTGGAAGTGAAAGATGTTGCATTTCTTTAGACCATGATTACATCTTGTAAACATGCGTGAAATTAAATATTAAGACTGACCTCATGCAAAATTTTGCCCTGGTGTTTATAATCAAAGCAGAATGTGTTGAAAGGGAAGAAGGTTATTTTTTTTCTTCAGAATAAAACCAACCTAATTTGGAATTACTTGTTCTCCCCATGCAGCTATGCTGACCACAGAGAATCCTTCATTTTTTCCAAACTGTTTAACACCAGTGCTGCTAACAGGCCTCATTTAGAAAGCTGTCTTTCCCCCACACTATTTATCTTGATGCAAGCCCCCGGCTCGTCTACGCATCAGTCAGGTCAGCTGCCCTCTTGGGTTGATCGAAAGTGTTCTACATGCACGATCCGCGCCCGTTTGAAGCCTGGTCAACAGGTACTGAGCTGGATCCATTAATTGTCTGGGAATTCCCTGCAGCAGGGATGCTAAGAAAGACAGGGGATATGTTTCTCATGGTGACCAAGCTCACACATCTAATCTCGCTGTTTCTCATGAGGCCTTCTAACAGTGTCAGGGCTGTAAATTGTGCTAAAATACATCCCTGTGCATCTGAAGCACCACAAAATAAAGAGTTTAGGGAGATTTTGATCTTTTAGTGACAGTTATGGTTATTATTATGTGTCATATTGTAATGAAAGAGGGAAAGAAAAGGAATGATTCTATCAAGAATGAAGAGACGCTTGTTCTTTAGCCTTATCTGTCACCATCAACCATAATCTTTCCCGAGCTGCAGATTAATTTAAAGATTACAGAGTACCATACATTTGCTTGCTTCTTTTTTTTTTTTTTGGTCTGTATCGTCTTAGCCCCTTCTTTGCCTTGCTTCCCTTTTCCGCCCAGTACCACTTGAAAGCTTCCCACTGAATCAAATCAACAGCCAGAGATAATTCAGCTTGACAATGTAACAATAGTGTTAGCGTGATCTTTTTGTGGGGGCACCTCTACCATTCACACATATCTCAGCAGGGTTGCTGCGGCAGTGAAATTGCTGCCAGAGTGAGAGTTGGACGGCTGCCAATCCAAAAGATTAGCTGGGAAATAAATAGGTTTAAATCAAACATTGTTTTCCCCCCTTTTCCTCCAAACGGTAGAAGCTGCACATTTTTGCACAGGTGCCTTCAGTCGTTGCGTGATTCATCTTTAACTGGCAGCCCGTTTTAAACATGCAGTCTACATGCCACCTCGCACCTACATAACCAATCTATCAAGCCTAACCCAGGCGATGCAAGCATATTCTCTCATATCAGAGAGAAGGGCTGGAACGCGACTGTCATAGATGGCGTGATTGAATTGTTCCCTAGCACTGTCACCAAAGGGGCTATTACTTCAAATTAGCATACAAATTCAAACCAGGACAGATGGATTTGTCACATTCCAGCCGCCGTCTTCCTGGAAGATTGGCTGTGCTTGTGCTGTGCGATGGAGATAAGACACCTGTCGTGGTGCTGTTTGGGGGTGAAGGACCGGCGTTGGATGGGAGGAGGAAGAGGAGGAGGAGTGGGTGGATGGATTTCCTGAAATGCTGAGGTGTTTTGCAATAAACTTTCTCTACCCCATGGTCTCAAATGATGATGAGGCACCATCCAGGACTCTGTGGGTGGCAGGAGATTGAGCTGCAGCGAGCTGGTGATTCACGCTGTATGGAATGACGGTGAACAATACCTGCCTTGCTGTTTTTTGTTTCTTTTTTGTTTGCATTTATGACTTTCGGTGAGTTCCAGTGCCCTGCAACAGTATGGATACCCTGTTCAATGTATTATACCGGGACATTAGGTGACAGTTCAACAAAAAGTAGTTTTTGCTTGTACTTTTTTGGGAATAAAAAAAAAAGTGTGGTGTGTTTTTGTATTCAGCTCCCCTTTACCCTGATAGCCCTACACACCAGACAGGCCAAGGAGAAAGTTGTGGAGAAATTTAAAGCAGAGTTGAGTCATAAAACAATATCCCAAGCTGTGAACATCTCACCAATCATTGCTTAATCCATTGTCTGAAAATGGAAAAGACTAAGTGACAACTAAAAACCAACCAAAACATAGCTGTCCACCTAAACTTGACATACCGGGCAGGAAGAGCATCATTCAGAGAAGCAGTTAAGAGAACCAGGGTTGCACCTGGTGGAGCTGCAAAGATCCACAGCTAAGGACAGGAGACATATTTACTATTAGATACGCACTCTACAAATCTGGGTGAAGATAGCCATTGTTAAAAGAAAGAAAGTCACTTGAAGCAATTTGCCAAAACCTATGTAGGGGACACAGCAAGGTGATCTGTTCAAATGATAACAGAATTAAACTTTTTGGCCAGTTTGCAAAATGCTGTGGGAAACAAAATTTCAAACCTGAACACAGTACCTTCATTGATTGTACCAGCATTGTGCTTTAGGGGTGCTTTTCTTCAGCATGGATAGATCAAAGTTGGTTGGAAGACTAAAGGTTCAGAAAGAAGGGGCTGCAGTATTCCTCTCAGAAGGAGTACTTTCAGTCAGCGTTCATCTTCAGTTCCAGCTACACATGAGAGGAACTCCGTTCCAGTGAAAATCAGAAAACTAGCTTTATACAACCTGTTCAAAATACATCTTGAAAGCTGATTTATTGATAGTCAGGCGCGCCAACATTAACATTATCAGTTCATGTACCTTCTCCTGACCTTATCGTTTAAAAATATATTTAGATGTTTGAATGTTGGTACTTGTAGCATTTTTTTACCCGTTTGCTAGTATATTATGTAATGTCTGATCATTGTACTTACCCAGTTTTTTATATATATTAAAATTTTGTTTGTATACATCTAATGTTTTATCTTGCTGTTTGGGTTTGTCCTTGTCCAGAGACTGTAAATTGCCTTTTGGCTAACTCTGGTGCATTTGCAGCAACGCTATTAATGTACAAAATCCCTGTCAAAGGAACCTGTTCTGTTCTACTCTATTCTAAGATGAATGGAGCAAAATATGGGGCAAACCTGGAAGAAAATATTTTAGAGGTTGCAAAAACACTTGAAGTGGACGTTCGCCTTCCAGCAGGACAATGGTTGAGATCAAAGCATATACATTTTTAAGAATGCAACATTCAAAGATCACACAAAAAATGGGCAAATGGCATCTGGATGTGAAAAGCTGGTACAGACACTCTCCAAAACACTTGCTGCTGTTAGTGCTCACTTTATATTATTTGTAGAAAATGTAGAAAGGCATGTTTCCTTCGTCATTCACTTCAGAATTATGCACTGCTTTGTGTCAGTTTGACATAAAATCTCGTTTCCTGAAGCTTAAAAGGTTCCAGGGGCTTTAGATACTTTTGCAAGGCACTGTGCAATCACAATTCAACATGAAACTGTTTCCAATCTGCAGCTAGGGATGCGAGTATTGATAGAGACCAGCTTTAGGTTCAGATAAATTACATCATTGGCCTCAAATAACCTTCAGACTTTTAAAAGCTTTAAAAAACATGCAAATGCCATTTTATTAATATTAATTATGCAGTTTTAATAGGTGTTGACACGGATGTCTGAGTATACACATCCATCCAGACCAAAGGCCCGGTGCTCGCATCAGACACTGAAGAAAATACAGCTCGGAGACATAATGATTTTCATTTCTAATTATGGCAGCGTGAATCAATCGGAAGTACTGAGCATGAAAAACTGTTCTTACTTCATGATCAATCCCATATAATTTCCAGATCAGCTCAGCCTAATGGCTTTTCTATTGGCCTGATTAGTCAGACGGAGACTTTTTGTGTTGCTGCGTGTGTTCCTGAGCAAAAGGCCGACCACTTAGAAACTCGTCTCCCAACAGTCCAAAAAATGTTGGAGCAAACGTGGTTATTTCCTAACGTGGCATATTACAGAATCTGCAGTCTTAATTTAAAAAGTCCCACTGCAGGTCTGGTATCTCCGCCTGCCTACATCCAAACGCTATGGAGATTCTGAAAATGCTTAGTTGTTACTTTCTGGCTCAATGCTTAGTTCATGGTGAAGAGTTGATGTAAAGTTCTTAAGCAGAGCCAGGACAAACCAAAAACATAAATATATTTTAAAAGCAGTTACCAAAGATACAACTGCATTCGTCACCGTAGGTTACTAAATTTACATAAGTAAATGCAAAATATCTATCGGATATGATTCTTTGGAGTAAATGACTTAAGACTACTGTCAGACTCCCGGGCAAATACTTCTTACCATCTTTTCCTCAAATCCAGTGTTTCCAATGGCTTTGAAGCCACTTTTAAAATACAACTATTAAAAGTTGTTGTAAAGTTATGGCAGATATTTCCATTGAGCTCAGGCTTCAAATGTGGCACCAACAGAAAATAAAGACAGGAAGAAAGAGAATGAATGGATCGATTTTGCACAAACCGATGGATGGACAAACCATTAAATGGATGAATGACATGAAGATAGATACACAGGTGGAGGACAAACAAATGAATCAAACGTCATACGAATGGATGAAAACACAAATTTTAGTAAATAGGATAAGGAATAATGTCTGGAAACATTTTCCATAATCGATTTTCCTTTCCCATAATTATCCAGATCTGGAAAACACTTAAATCATACTCTATACATCTCTTAGGAACCCTGAGAGCCTTGCTAACATTATTTATGAACAAAGCCAAGACAGAAGAGCTTGGGAAACGTGTGTTTAAGCTGTTGACGCATACAATTTCCACGTCCACGAGGTACCGACACAAAGCAGCCCAGCCCGAACAGGATCTGGCACAGCGGGGATTTCACACTGATCTTGTTTTGAAACATTTGTAATTAACATTCCTTCTCAACTCCAACCGTTTCTCAAGCTATCAATTTCCCAGTAAGAAGATTTTACCTCCCTAAAGGGGCAGGAAAAACGGGCTGGATTTCACAGGTGGGGAAGTGAATGATCTGAGTGTGCGCATGAGAACTTCATGTGCAGATTATACTTCAACTGTAATGATGACAGAGGGAAGGAGTTATTGCAAATGCATTTATTATTCAACGGAACAGCTGACGAGAAATGTAATGAGCATTACATCAAAATACTGTATAATTACATCTGATCAGAAGCCACTTCATACATGAATGCTGTTGAAGCAGGTATAAACAACGGGATGTTGAAATTTACATGAAGCATCATGAATCAGACAAAAAACTTTATTTCCTGCCAACCAGGATGTGTTTCTAAACCTACTTAGCCTGTTTATATTAAAAAAAAAACTCAACAAAAACGGCACATAGTTCATGAGTCATGAGAAAGCATTTGGTGTAGTGAGAAAGAAGAAAAACTGTCAAAATGAGTCTTTATTTGTGGGAATTAAAAAGACAAAGAACACTGAAATGAGCTCTCGTTTCAACTTTGTTCAGACACTGAGGAGGCTGCCGCAGTACTAGCAGGCCTTCTTAGTACTGAGTGTATTCCTTGGATGAGTTCTGCAATAATATGCCTCAACTGTCTCGATGCTTCACACCGGGGGAAGTTACTCATCTCGTAGTACTGCGGGGCCATTTGCACCAGCCTGGGAGGGAAAATAAGTCAACAGTCACAAAATTGTCTTCCATGTTTACTTGTGGGGTAAAAAAAAACAAAAAAACAACATTCTTTCATATTCACAAGGCGACTGCAGGAGCAAGCACAAGAAATCTGGCACATAAGTGTTGGAGGTCACACGGGGGGAACAGAAACACTGTTGCGTCAGAAACGCTGATTGCATGCCATGCTTAGAAAGCCGCACTGGTATGACTGGCTTGGTTTAAATCACTTTTGTTGTTATATTTTTCTGTTGTTTCTTTTAAAAAAGTATTTAATCCAGTACCTTGCAAATGTATTTATGCTGATATACATAGGTACGCTTTGATCTAAATCATCCCAATGTAGCTCTGGTTGTTTGTTGAGTTGCTGTCCTGCTGGAGGGTGAATTTCCACCCCAGCCTCAAGTCTTGCAGCTTCAAACAGGGTTTCTTCCTGAACTGACCTGCATTTAGCTACATCCAGCTTCACATCAACTCTGACATGTTTCGCTGTCTCTGCTGAAGAAGAGCCAACCCATAGCAGGATGCTGCCACTACTATGCTTTACTGTGGGGATGGTGTATTCAGGGTGATGTGGAGTGTCAGCTTTCTTACACACGAATAATTTCACATCTAGGCGATTTAGTTGAATTTTGGTCTCTTCTGATCAGAGTAAGTTCTTCTGCATGTTTGCTTTGCTTCCTACATGGTTTGTGTCAGTGCAAAACAAGGTTTTTTAAGTCTTTTGTTCAACAATGTCACTCTTCGACAAAATTATTTGTGGAGTGCATAATGAACAGTTATCATTTAAACAAATTCTCATACCTTAGCTGTGGATCTCTGTAGCTCCTCCAGAGTTACTGTGCACCTCTTGGCTCCTTCACTGATTAATGCTCTCCTTTCCCGCTCTTTCAGATTAGGAGGCGGCCATGTCTTGGTAAATTTGCAGTAGTGCAATATTCTATTTATAGATTATGCAGTTGGCAGTCCTCTGTGAGATGTTCAAAACCTGGGATATTTTTTATAACCTGACCCTGCTTTAAACTTAAAACCTTAACCCTGACCTGCCTGGTGTGTTCCTTAGTCTTCATAATGCTGTTTGTTCAGTAATGATTTCTAAGAATCCTCTGAGGCCTTCAGAGAACAGCTGCAGTTATACTGGAATAAATTACACACAGATGGACTTGATTTACGAAGGTGTTGAACTTATGAGGGGAATTGCTTGCCCTGGATTATATCTAAGGTTTCACAGAAAATAAGGGGTTGAATACAGATGCACACAACAATTAACAGATCTGAAAGCTATGTTCCCATTTCACAATTATGCACTGCTTTCTGTCAGTCTATACCTGCTGGAGCCCAATTCCTACACAGGTACAGGACAGTGAAACGGGTGTTTTTGGTGGCGAGTACGAGCTCGTCATAGAGCACCCACGCAGGTTTGTGCTCCAGCACAGTGGAGGGATGCAGCTGCACAACCTGGTTGTCCTTTACTGTCAGGTAATGGCCTGACAGTAAAGGTGAGCGACCTATTTACAGCACAGGTAAGGAAAACTATTAAGGAAAAAAACATCCAAACAAAGTGAAATACAGTCTTTGAATTTCTTTATTTATCCCCACGGCTGACAAAAAAAAAAAAGCTAGTAGCTAGTACTTGAAACCAATTTTTTGGCCCACAAGAGAGTAATCCCCCCCACACCACCTCACCCTGTCACTTGGTCGAGCCTCTGTGGCGGACCTGATTAAACAAGGCAATCAGTATCAATAAAGGCCTTTCCAAAAAAAAAGATGTGATAACCAAACACTGTGAACCCTTGAACACGAGTTGCAAATTTGTCTCTGAGATAAAGGTTAATGTTTACAAATATTTCAATATTAACGTCATAATTCAACTTGTCAGGTTGCTTGTTGCAGGTGGCCCTGAAAATGGCTTCTCACAAAGCCACCATTTGTATCCCTGAACAAGAGACAAATTAATAGGAGTTCTTGTAATGTTTCTTTTTAACAAAAAACAGCACTAAACGCATGTGCGTTTTTAGGTCTCGGCTGCGTTTTCAGCGAGTGTTCTGCAAACATGAAAGATCTATTTTTCAAAAGGATCGACCTCAAAAAGGGTGAGCTTCAGTGGGCATCAAATTAATAGTTTTACTTTAAATATGATAAAAAGATAGCAGCTGACCTGCATGAAAAAACCAGAGAGCAGCGCTTGCCGGATGTTGAGATAAGAGCAGTTGAAATCGGTGCTATTCCTTGGCAGTTTGAAGCGGTCCCTAACAGCTGCTGCCGGACGTTGTCCGCTGACATCAGCGAGCGGTAGTGTACAAAGTTATCACAGCACCAATGGGTGGACTCGTGGTCTGTTGGAAAGACATGGTGAGAGAGACGAACACATTAAACATTAGGTATGTACTTTTCAATTTCTCTTAATTTTAATTAATATATCTTACTAAAACCCCAAATTCAGTTTCTTCCTTTATTGGATACGACCAATAAAAGGCTTTTTGATACAAACGTCGGCAGACTGAAGTATACGTCCATGTACTGTACAACATAGGCAATGTGGGCAGGTGCCAACTTGGATTCTGTGCCTCTCCACTCTTTCATCAGACTTTGGGATCTTAATATAAAAATGAAAATCAACCTTCCCTTATATCTGTAAAGAATCACTGAGCAACAGCCGAGTCCTTCTTTCATTAGTCCAAGCATAACTTTCTAGTTCCCTAGTGTCTCTAGTTCAGAATTGTTTTAACTCAACTAATACTGCAAGTATAGCCTATGTCGTGGACTAGTCTGTGTAGAGGCTACTGAAGCTCTGGCTCCAGCTGCAGTCCACACCTTGTGAAACTCCGCTAAACTCTTGAATGGCTTTGCTTCTCAATTCGCTCAAGGCTGCAGTTATCCCTGTTGCTTGTGCAGCTTTTTCGACCACACATTTTTCTTCCACTAAACTTTCCGTTTGCATTTCCTTCCACTAAACATTCCAGATCCACGTGTGAACCATTTAGTGTAACACAGAATAATAAATGGATAACTTTGTTTAAAGGCATGCTAAACGTCACCGTCAGCCACCTTTTTTGGCCTCCATAGGTCAAACGGAGCAGTGTGGGACTAAACAAGGGTTGCTTGGACCCCACAGCCCAAGCAACCCAAGCAAGTTACGCAAATCCCACAGACAGAAGAACAAGGCTTCATTCAAATGAGGCACATTGCATTGCCAAGCTTTTATGGGTGAAAAGAAGAGGAAGGTCTAAGAGAAGGAAGGATGGTGGGATTCTCCATCTTCCTCCACAACAGCATGGCTTTAGAGAAGCTACAGCTAACATCTGACAACCAGTCCAAACAAGCGTCCCTCTAACAGAACTGGCTGTCTGGTTCTGCCCTTTACCATCCGTCAATTTGCTTCTGGCCTGCTTAACATCGAACATGCTTGATTGTGCCTTTAATGGATAAAAGCTGTGTTTATTGAGCCTTACGGTTGGTTGCTGTGGCGGCGCCGTTCTCAGGTGAGCTTCTGCTGCTGCTTGCTTTAATGAACTCAGCAAAAACCTTCCATCCTGAAACAGCTGCTTTAAGTGCATACCACGTCCAAACAGCTAGTTAAATCCATTTCCCCGCTCTCAAAGACCCTCACACTCCCTTCAAAGGCGTCAAGATTCATCTCAATGAGCAGCATTCTGCTTTGGCAAGCCCGAAGTGCAATTACTGCCGTAGCGTGCTAGTGCCGCTCCAGCTACACCTATACATTTTGTACAGACATTTATTCCCCCCCCTTCCTCACAAACAGCTGACACTACTGAGTTTTTACTCCACTTGCCTTGTAGTTAAGTTCTGAAGGCACATATGACATGTATTCTAAGTGGCCTTAAACAACTAGGATGTAGAGTTGCACCATTCAGAATTCTGTATCCGTTTTCCGGTTTTGTAAAGCTGTGACTGGCCAATACCAATTTTTCACAATTACAGTTTCTCTTTAAGAGCTACAATATAAGGAGACATAAGATTTTTTTTTTTTCTAGCCATGCAGGGGTTATCATTTTTATTATGAACAGAGGAGACATCGCCCGTGTCTGCAAGAGAGAGCAATTGCTGTAAAACAGTAAAAACAATAATAGTTTTGACTTGTTAAGACAAGGTAAACGTTGTCCGTTGACCAATTCCGGTCTTGGTATATATGTTGATTATTGTTTAGGGATCTGGAAGACATCGAAGCAGCTCTCTGGTCAGCCCTGCTCCACACAACAGGCCAGCACTGAGCATTACCTGACAACATGGCGGTGATAGAGAGGACCTCATTGGAACAGTTGAACTGGCAGCTGGTGATGACCATCATGGCGAGCTGGGGGTCCAGGGGGAACTCTGCCATCATGGAGCCCAGCTCGGTCAGGTCACAGCCGTCACTGAGAGCTGCCAGGTAGTTTAGCAGCACGAGCATTCACATTAGGGTCTCTGGGGCTGGAGAGGACAGAGCGGGAGCGACGGGGTGTTAAAAGTGTTCCAACCCCACAGGCGAACGCACAGGTGGCAGATGCAGACAATTTGCAGAGCTGTCATTCTTTCACAGCGGCATTACCTGAAGGGTAGAATTTCAAACAAAAATATGTCAGTTCTTATTAAAACTATAATGTTTACAAGCAGCGACTACCCCTTTGCCCAAACAGCTAAGATTTGCCCAAGAATTTGTGCAATTCTTAGACGCCAGTTAGAGGCAAATTTTAAATTGTACACTTAATGATACATTTACTTTGTCTAGCTAAACCATGTCACCAGCTTTGTTGTTTTTTTGATCAATAGAATAGTGACAGATTAAATATTATCTATCCTTCTTGTCCCAGTTATCAAGGACAAAGCTAGAAAGTTGTAGCTGCCTACATGCCTACTAGCTAGAATCTTATCAAAGCTCACAGAAGGAACCCTGCCCGATACAGGAGGTGGATATATTCACATTTCTCAATGGATGTTATTGGGATTATACGTAATACCCAATGCAGTGCATGTCCTGATTCATTTTACCTGCTGAGGAAAACCATCCCCACATCATGATGCTGCTAGCTCCATATTTAAATGTGATGATGGTTTGTTGAGGGTTTTCTGCCTCAACATGTCATTAGATGCAACATCTAGATGGAGGCCTCAAACTGCTCAAATGTCTGTATGCTGGCTTTAAGTTGTTTTTTTTTAAATTATTTTATCAGTCTTGATTGTGCAGTTATTAACGCGAGTCAGTTAATAAAATTTGATTGCTTGTCTTTTTTTTTATCTAATCACAAAGCCCATCTGTTAGTATCTGCAGAAGCACGTTGTGCATTTTATTTAAGAAACAAACCTGACCAACAGAGCACTGGAAAAAGAATAAAAAACAACAGAGAAAACACTTCCATCACCTGTTGTACTCTAAGCTTTAATAGAAGACAAATGCCTTTTAAGAAAAGAACCAAACACTTAAATGGAAGCGGTTGGCAGATTTGGCAGCCGGATGCATGAGGTGAATCAGAATGAGAGCGCTCCTGTTATGTGATGGCCGGAGTTACGTTCGACAGCAGCATTGCAGAGAAGCAATCATGGCAGAGCTCATTTTTCATCCTACACTCCGGCAATCCCAAACAACTAATGTAATTACAGGGGAACTTTCTACTTAATGCTTAAACACAAAAGGCTTTCACCGTTTGGTTAAAAGATATTTTCCTCCAGATGCAATTATTGACCTTTGGCTCCTCAGAGCTGAAGCCTAATGACCAGTTGCATGTTAACTGAAAATTAGCTTCAAACACCGACTCTGGTGTTTGCTGGCTTTCATTTCTCTCAAGTGCTGCTAAAAAAATTCAATTTCAAACAGCAGGGAGGTGGGTTTTTTTATGATTAACAAATATTGATTTAGTCTATCAAAGCTACTTTTTACATTTTTTTCCCCTCCACACGGTGAATGTCGGCCAGATTACTTACCATTCTGATGGCTTGTGTTGGGCTGAACAAAAGGTGAAAATCTGATTTCCAAGTACAGGTAGCAAGATGAACCAGCGTGGAAACTCAATCTATACGTGACGAGGCTCATCAGAAAGTAAACATTGACCGGCTCAACACACAAGAATCCGATATATTAACCCGGGTTTAAATCAATGAGGCAAAAGGGCTAAAGGTACATTGAACCACGTCGGCTTTGAAAGGCGTATTTTGGAAATGTCACCAGGAAAATGAATACGGCCTAGCAAAATGCTGGAAGAAATGAGCCATTTCGAAAAGAAAACCATAAGAAGTCACAACAGACATACGGGACACAGCAAACATGTGGAAGATGGTGCTCTGCTTAAATGAGGCCAAAACTGAACCTCAAGCAAGTTTGTTGTGGAGGAAGACCAACACAGCACAACACCCTAAACACACCAACCCCAAGGTGAAAATTGATGGTGGCAACATCATGCCCTAGTAAAAACATAATGAATACTGCCCAGCCAAGACATGATTTCATTTGGACTTTTTTGATTGCACACTTTACACCAAAGCTACTTTGTTCAGTTATTTCCCAACTTAAACCTGAGACATAGCCATGGGATATCCATTTGTTGCTTCAGCGGTGAAGAAATTTGGGAGGCAAAGATAAGGACCGTTCCTTCATTAAGTCAATGAAAAATGGAGATAAACTGGTGTTTTTTTGGCTTAAATGCCCAAAACACCAATGGCCAAACTCAAATTCAGCGATCACTTGTCTAACATAACTAAAACATACCAAAATTAATAATAAAGGCAGTGATTCTGACAAAAATGTTCAATCTCAAAGGGTTTATGCAGTATATTTATCAATTCCTTTAGTCCGCATTTGTCATTTTCCCACAGAAATATAAATAAAAATATAAATGGTGATCCACTGAAAATACATGTTAGTAACCCTCACACTTAACTAGTAACTCTCACATTTAAGTCAGACTTTATCTGCTTTACCCAATTAGCTCCAGCTAACAGCCTGTGCAGAAGCTACTTCAGGAGAAACCTTCTTCCCCGAGTGGATCAAATAAATAAAAAAGGTAATCCTCCCTCCTTTTTCCTTCACCCCACCATTCCCAGTTAAGACTCGGCAGACAAGGCCAATCCCGTATGTTGATGTATACCTGTGCGTTTTTGTGAAAAATGTGAGATTAGTGTTGGAGGTCAGTCACGTTTCACTGAAGGAATATAAAGGGAAGGCAATTGCTAAGGTGATAGTGCTGCTATTGATGTAACCAATTTCATTCTCCAAATGGCGTTTGCCACAGTGGACGGGGAGAGATGGGTTTAATCTCAGAGGTGAGATGAAAACTATATTATGGTGAGAAGGGGGGGGTGGCGGTTGAGGGGTAGGGAAAGATGGCTGGTTTCTTCAGAAGGATCTAAAATACATACATTAGAAAATGCAATAACCTGATACCTCACTTAGACACAAACTGTGTTTTAGATACGCTAAGACCACTTCAAATGTTTGTTTTTTTTATTAAAAACAGGTAAATGAATTGAAAAGCCATGGAAAGAAGATTAGCTAATGGCAATGTGCAGAAAAGCTAAAAAAAACAAAAAAACAAAACATGTCGGTCCTGCTCCGACAGAGTGCTGACAATGATTTCTAAAGGGATGTAACTAAAACTACCACTAAAACAAAAAAAACTCTAAATGTCTTAGATGCACTTTATCAAAGTTAACACATCCAAGACCCTCACAGTTGGATCATACCCGGGGACACCTTTTCCATCCGTTTACTTCTGATTTATCTTTTATTTATCTTTTAGCTGGCAAAATAAATCTGAGCATTAGAAGAAAGTGTTGATGGATTATAAGAATATTGCTGGAATGCAATGAAAGAAACGCAGACTTTACTGCCTCTACTGGCTCCAGAGTGTTCAAGCATTTGGTTTCCACTTGCCAAGCGAGTATTCATGCTTCTTAAACCTTTCTACACTGTGTCACAGAACAACTACAAATAATCAATGTATATTTGGGGGATTTTATGTGACAGATGACAACAAAGTTGTGAATAACTTTAAAGTGGAAGGAGCACAATGTGGTTTAAAGAAATTACTTTTAAAAAACCTGAAACCCTGAGTCAACAACAGTAAAATTCAAGCACTTTTAAAGCATTTTCAAGGTAAAATTTCAAACTTTTCCAGCACCAAACTTGAGAGCAGTCTTTATCTCTGTGTGCCTTTTTTTCATTGAGCTTTATAACCATGGCACCTTATGTGAAGGGATCCTATCAACAATCTAAAATACTGTGCAACTGATTAAAATTCTCAGCTTGACAAACTTTTTGAGCAATTTAAACCATTAGCTAACCACCTTTACTAGCGTTTTCAATAAAAATGTTTTGTTGTTGCATATTTTAAAGTACAGTAGATGACATAAAGCTCTAGCTCGATCCATCCTTCAAATAATCAATTTGCAGTTTACCTGCCAAGTTGTGACCTAGCTTAAATTTAAGACTCTCCCATCACAGGAAGCTGCAGGTCCTTCTTGCATATATTGCAAGAAGCTATTTGAGAATTTGGTCCTCGTTTCAACCATGTTTTGTATCGAGCGTTTTCAGCCCAACGGTCATTAAAAAT
The DNA here is from genome assembly GCA_036173005.1 of Crenichthys baileyi. Taxonomy (NCBI): domain Eukaryota; kingdom Metazoa; phylum Chordata; class Actinopteri; order Cyprinodontiformes; family Goodeidae; genus Crenichthys; species Crenichthys baileyi. Next base: position 205,154 of record JAHHUM010001210.1, on the reverse strand, counting down.
GGCAACCACCTGGCATGCTGTTTTCTCCCGCTCACCGGAGACGTGCGCCACTAGCAAGCCGCAGTTACGTGCTCAAAGTCGGTCTGCTTCATAGCTATGCTAGAGGACGCCGCCGGTCCAGCGGCTGGTCTTTTCATCAGGTGATGTCTACTGCTCACACGCCAGTATTACAAAAAGGAGAAAAACCACTCTGAGCGGCAGCAACGATTTCTGAGACTTCATTAAACACAAAATGGTGCCTTTAACATAAGAAAAATGATCAAATTCAGGTTTTTAATCAAACTGTTAGAGTGCTCTTTATCACAGAACTGTGCAGTTAGAATATCAAGCACTTTCAAGGACTTCATACAAAAATCAAGCACTTTCCCAACCTTTAAACATCTGGTTAAAATTCAAGCATTTTTAAGGATTACAAGCACCCAGAAGAACCCTGCAACAAATGACACCTGGAACCAACCTTTTATAGCAATCACAGCTACATGCCTTCATCTCTACCTCTGTGCACATCTAGGAACTTTAACCTTTGCCCTTTTTTCATTGCAAAAAGTTCCAGCTTAATCAGATAGTTTGGAGAGTATCAGGGAACATCAGTTTTAAGTCTTGCCACAGATTCTTACTCTGATTTGAACTGGGCCATTTTAACACTTCATTATACTTCGATCTAAACCATCCATTGTAGCTCTTGCTGTATATTTAAAACCTCCACCCAAATCTAGGTGGAGGATCTAATAAATCTGTTGTTTTTCTCCTGGATTGCTCTGTATTTACGTTCATCTGTCTTCACTCAAACTCTGACCATCTTCCCTGTCTCTATGAATTCTGCTCAGTCACAACTTTAGTCATTTTTATGAGGCAAGTCTTGCTTAAAATCTTAGTAATATTTAAACTAACCTTGAGGGTCCATGAAGTCAAAGCGCACAAGATCATCAAAGCAATGATCATCTTCAGCTGCAGCACCATGGAGCCAAGATTGGACCTCAGGATCTCTAGTTACGTGTTGTTCTGTGCCTTTTAGAAAAGCAGCCCAAGGAATAATTTAGGTGAATCAGACAGTGATTATTATCTACTCATGCCTCAGTCATATCTCAACTTAAACAGAAACTGGGAGCATGGGGCATCTGAAGGGCTACTGGAGGGCTATTTAAAAAAGAAACATTTCCAAGCCACTAAGAGCGATGGGACAGAATTACCCCGAAGAAAGTGGAAAACTGGGTTTTAGAAGTTCATTTGTCACACTGTGGCCATGGTGTTAACGCATGTAAAGAAGGCGATTTAGAATTGGGATCTGAAATCCAGGAGACCACATTTTCCAGAGTTTCTATAGCTAAAAGGGTGCTCAGGGGGATACAAGATGCTCGAGGCACTGCAGAATAGCATATATGTAGGAATCAGTCTACCGTTTATATTTAATTTAATTTCAGTCATTTTAAAACCACACTGCTTTTCACCTGCATTTCTGTCTTGTATGCTGTCTCTGTGTACAAACGGAAACACTTTCCTGGACGTGTTCATCCGGCGCGACCTGCTCTCTGCTGAGCTGAGGCCTTACTGATGGCTGTGACCAAAAGGGATTCCACTCTGATGCGCTGGTTATACACCTGACAGGAACGGGGGAGAGAAAGCTCGAGATTATTTCAAAAAACAGAAATGCACAAACTAGGGTACAGTAATAAAAAAATAGATAATTAAGAAAATAACATCTAGAATCTACAAGATGATGACAAAAAGCTGCAGAGTTACACATACGCCTAATTCACCACAGTGAATATATATAATCTTGTTTTGTGCCGAGTGTATGACTTGGCTTCAGGCAGGTGAAATGTCAGGGGAATAAATAACAGGCTTTTCCATCTTTGCGGCTGTCAGTTGTGCACTGCTGTGTTTATCTGAGGATTCTCAGGTAACAGACGCAGATGATCGCGGCAGATAAGGAGTCGCGGGGGGAAAGGGAAACTAACCTTTTGCTTGGCAAATCCGGGATCAATTACAAACACGACTCAGTCGATGGTCGAGGGACGTCTCGGCAATGTTTGTTGACACGACGACCTGTGGCCATGGGGAAGCACGATTTAAATGATCTGAGGGGGTGGATCTGGCTAGACTGAAATAAATTTCATGTATGTTCATCAGCAAAACAGCAAAGTGCTAAGCTTTAAGCTGGTCACGGAATATTAAAATATCTGAGATTCATTGTAATTAACAAACATATGTTCTAATTTTTAGCCAAAAATTGCCAAATTTTTAAACACTAACAATGACAAGAGAAAGTCCGACAATGTATTTTACTAGGGCTATTTGGTACTTGGTGCTCTACTGAAGCACAGTGCCAGGCAAGAACGCACAATCATTGAAAATGTTCACATTTTGCCACGTTACAGCCACAAACTTCAGTGTTCTTGATTTTTTAAGTGATCGACCAACACAAAGGAGTGCACTATTGTAAATTAGAAGAAACAAATCTCTAAAAGGGTGGCTTGCATTTGTAGTTCATGCTTTATAGAACCATTTTGGCGCAATTACAACTGGGAATCCTTTGGGGTATGTCTCCACCTGCTTGGCACATCTGGCGGGTGACATGTTTTCCCATTTTCAAGTCTAGCCACAGATTCTCAATTGGATTTAGGTCTGCACATGAATTCCTGCTGGAAGATGAACCTCCATCCAAGTCTCAAGTGCTCTTGCAGGCTTAACAGGGTTTCTTCCAGGGTTACCCTGTGTTTAGCTCCATCTATGTTCTCAGCAACCCATACCAGCTCACCTGTCTCTACTGAAGATAAACAGTCCTACAGCATGCATCCTTCCCCTTCTGCTTCCCACTCATGCACTTCTTTTTTTCTATTACATAAAATACTAATAAAATACATTGTAGTTTAAGTAACAGGGCAAGATCTGGAAAAAAAGGGTTACACGGGTATGAATTCTTTTGCGAGACACTGTGCATTGTGTTGCAAAGCATCTCTATGAGTTCTCAGGAGGCTCCGAGCTTTAGGACAGCTCTGCCTAAGTTCTCAATATCCATTTTTATTTTTTTTTTAAACACAGTACAAAATAACGGTTTCGCCTTCATCATTCCTCTTTTCTTCCTGCAATGAGGACTCATGTGAAGTCGGTACTTGTTTCTTGATATCTGAAACACTGCTATCTAGGGATGTAGCAACTGTACATAGCTCACTGTTCATGACTTACTCTTGATTTATGCTGTGCAATGTTGGCCCCAACAGCTTTACTTTGAATACAAGCCGAGGCAAATGGCACAGCAAATCTTTGCACTGAACTCAGTTTGGAAGTTGCTTTGTTTATCTGAGCAACAAAAAAAATGCAGTATTTACATGATATCACATTTGAAAGTAAATCATTCCGAAGTGGCCCTATAGTGAGCAGCAGCATATTTTGGCAAAGTGGCCCAATATTCCTCAATTGACTTTTTTAACTGAAGTGATGCTTCCTTCCTTCAGTCCTCTCTTTTACAGTATCTGTTCATAGGTCAATCCAACTATCATTGCCTCTTTACAAGCAGCCAAGCACATAGTCTGTGTTCCTATATGCATGAAATTAGCAGAGTTTACTTTGACATTTGAGGTCAGGTTGTGAATGCCAAACCTGCAAAAGATGGATGGATGGTCAGGTCTGTTTGTAAATATTGAAATCAGTAAGACTGTATCATTTGATGGAACTGTTGGGTGTGGTCATCCCAGATTACTTTAGCATGATTTGCAGTTTGTAAATAACTCCATTCTTTTCCTTTGTAAGCAGCGCAATCAGTAGCCATCTTGTGTCTCCCCAGCAGGATGTCATTGCTGATTTGTTGATATTCCAGTAGCTGTGTAGTTTTTGGAAATGCTCAAGTGTGATAAAGTCCCAGGATTCCCGCTAGGTGAACCACTGTGATGTTAGGAGCAAAGTATGGTGCTTGCTTATTATTCACATTTTTACCCTTTTTCTCTAAACCTATTCTGGCCTGGAAAACAAAACAAAAAAACACATTTCTATGCTTTCTGAGAACCTGGTAATATAGCATTAAAAACGACAGATCCACAGTTGCTTAGCTTTTTCTTTAAAAAGCTAAGCAACTCAGATTGAGTGTTTTGTATGCTACATGCTTAAATGTTAAGAAAAAATACAACTGTGGTGGCCAGTGGCATGTTGGATGTTTTTTTTAAGGTGAAGGAAATGTGCTCAATCAATACCTTTTAACTGCTGTGTATTCACAGTGAGAAATAGAACAAGAAAGAAAAAGCAGCAGGAAAGAAAAGCAGCAGTGTGATGAAAAGCTGCTTGAGTTCCAAGAACATGACCAGTGGGAAAATTGTGAACCAGTTTCATGTAGGAGCTTCAGATCTGCTATCGTCCCTTATAGCAAAGATGTGTATGAGAAATGACAGTTGAATCAAAGCTAAATTATCCAATGAGTCACATCACCCTCAGTCTGTTAGCTGTCGGCATGCATGCAAACAGGGGGTAGAGGGAGAAAAAAAGGAAGACAAGACAGAGTTTCAGCCGCTCTCACGCAAACTTTGATGCTGCCGGGGAAACTTCTCCACAAATAACACCGAAGAAGGTCTGGGTTAAGAAACTCTTTTAAATCTCCAATTTTTTACAATAAGCTCTCACATCAGCGTCACAGCTTTTTAAAAAAAGACCGCAAGAGACCCTAAGCGGCCATTTGACGGTTGCCATGCACTTTCTTGGCAGTCTTCATCATAAAATGGCAAGCACAAAACCAAACATCAAATGTATTCTTTGCTGATACACGTCCACAGAACCAATTTTGCACACTTGACACACTTCCTTTGTAGCCGTGCCTCTTCAGCTGTCTTCAAGCCGAGACCCTTGGAGACTTTTAAATCCCACCTTTTAAGTGAGGATTTCTCTGCAGCCTGAGAATGCCTGACTGTTTAGTTATTAATGCCAGAGACAGCCTCTCGCCCCCATCATTCTGCCTCTGACCTCGAGTAATTCACCTGTAGAACAGCACATTCCCCCTTAGTATTCGAGGCGAAAAATGCACAAATGGAAATAAACGCCGGAATGAGAGTTATAAAAATTGACAGTCTTTTTAATACATAATTCTTGCCTGTCAAGATGTGAATGCATACCATGACAAATGATCACATTTATCAACTATTAAATCAGGAAGGCTACTACTGAGTAATTTCATCATCCGATGCTCAGTTCAAATGTAGAGCTTTTCCTTTGGTCTAGCTTTATAGCTGGAAATTCACAAAGTATGGGAACTATTTTTTTCAGCTGTTCCACAGAAACACTATCGTGAAGCAAGGAATGGGTCAATTTCTAAAAACAAGCTATACCAAGGTTTCAAAATCACTTGAATTCTCAGTCATATTGTTCCTATGATTTAAAGTCCTTTCAATAAGATGCCAGAGAAAGTGTCGTGGTAACCTGAGATTTATCAGGCTCTACGTATCCTGGGTTAGCACCACCATCCCCGCTTCCCCTACCTGTTGCTGCGTACTGCCTGTCAGCTTGCTGAAAGAATGATTCTACAAATTTGGCTGTTTGGAAATATTTGTAGTTATGTAAAATCAAAATGCCCTTTGCTTCTATTTAGGTAACACTCTTTTAAAACTACAGTTGGCAAGCTCTAAGCAGCATGTCTGTTAAGCAGCTGACTGCAGGCTAGCTACCTAAGCAGATGGTCTGACTAATTACCCAGTTAATATCAGTTTGTCAAAATTGTGTTACTCTATAAAGGTGTTTTTTTTTTACTTAATTTTTGCTTAAGTCAATGAAGCAATTCACAACAATATTATTTTTTTGTTTTAAATAACCATATTTGAATCATGTTATTGCTTTTTGTTTTCAAACTCTGATTTTTATCATGAATGAAATTATTAATGTTACCAGAGAAAGTGCTGGGGTAACAGCCATTTTCTCAAGCTATGGAGAATATAGTGATTTTGCCCTGCCCATCCTCCACCTGTTGCTGCACACATCCAGACAGGTGGCTTAAAAGATGGCTTTCCGGTCCCTTAAACTGGGAAGGTTGAAGGTTGCCAGTAAGCCCTGAATTCAGTCTCCAACATGGCTGCCACACATACTATAAAGCATAGAAATTGCAAGTATAAACTAATAATTAAAACATCTGAGAGTTTGAATTTCAATAAATCTAAGTATTGAGGTTTAATGAAATTCCCACAGGAAATCCCACAGGAATTAAAGCCTACTTCCAAACAGAACTCACTCGATTTGGGTGAGGTCATTTCTAGTTTTGAACTTTGACTTTAAAGACAAATTTAATGCACAAATAAAACAACAGTTGTAAAGCTAACGGCCGATCTGCAAAGTTTTGAGTAAAAGAAACTGTGGTATTTTTAACTTGTAGTGAAGTGAGATGATGTGAGAGTCTTATAACTCATACCTTCTTGTAAACAACCTTAATCATCACATCACTGGTAAGTTGATTTTAGGTCTTTACTGTTTCCCTTTATACAATTCTGCACCATTTGCCAGTTCTGAATGTGCTTCATAGATAAACTTATTTTGCCTTACTGTCACATGATTCCTGTGAATGATGCTCCTTGCCAGCACCCATCACCCTGCTAAGGAATCAAAGAGCCAGGGATGCTTCAATGTCTGTCTAAAAAATGGACTAGTGGAGGTTGCCTCTGTCTGGAGTATTGGGCCCCAGTGGGTGCTCCAGCAGATGCTGCACATGACACCCTCTCACATTTCATGATGGTATGGGTGGCCTCATTGACTGCATTGATTCTGAAGGATTATCTGGGTTGGGGCCATTACGCTGAACGCAGGCTGGCTCCTTCCAGTCTGTTGCTGCACTGGATAATCCAGGCTTCTTCATCAGTAATATCATTAAAGCATCATCTCTGCATGTTATTTCTGGGTTATTACCTGCAGGAGAGCATGCTCTATAGCTAAAATGGGCCATTTGTCACGTTCCCTGCTGGGAAGCACAGCCGTGTTGACAAATAAAGCCTTCCGCCGACTAAAAGGAGGAGAACACCGTGATGAGCTCCTATCTGAAGCCCAATGAAACATGGCAGCATCTTAAGTAACATCAGGAAGAGTGTTTAAGGGATGTCACTGATGAGAGAAAATCCTAAAATCAAACTATGGCCCATTTATTAGAGAATATATTACAGATTTTGGAGCGCTAAGTGAGATTACGGTCTCTTTTTGTAATGTCAATTCTTGCCTTCCTTTGATATGATTGAACTGTTCAAAAATGGAAGACGAGTAGCTTTCCAAGAGAAATGGAGCAATGACGAGCTGGTGCTTTATGTTAATTGAGGGGCGTCTAATGCAGTCGTTAGCATGCGTAGCAGCAGATGCGGCAAACCTTAATTCTTTTTCACTACTTCCTCTTGGGCTGGCTTGGATGACATCTCTACATTTTTCACTTGATGAGTTGCTCAGTCAGTCACTGAAGAGAAGCACATTTACTTCAAGGACGGCAACTTTAGATGCCACCTCGCCAATTCAACGAGACCCTGACAAATTGAGGCTGAGGGGAAAAAAAAGAGAAACTTTACTCTTCTGAAGTTTAAACTGGTTGCTGGGCATAAACTTCAGCCTACTCGACTTTATTTACTGTATTTCAGTTCACCCTCTTGATGAAATAAACACTTAGGAGTTATAGAGATATTAGTGAAAGATGTTTACCAACGAGATAAGTAACAACTGCCACTAAAAAGACTCACTGGCACTCAACAATCATAACGCCTTCTTCAAGACCATCATATCTCAATATACATGCAGTCATCCATCATCTTCTACATATACCAAGCAACACTCTCCAGCTCATTGTGTGGCATATTTGTGTGGACTGTTGATGTGCAGAACTAAGTGTGCAATGCAACGATTTGTAGAGCAACCTTAAAAAATTGAAACCAAAACAAAACAGAGAGGACTGCCAGCTATCACTAAACTCTGCTGCTCTGCACTTAACTGAATTATTCCCCTGAAACAACATAAAGCTGAATGTAAGCATCACTGGTACTGGAGGGGAATCAGCTAAAGTTCAGATCCAGCTACCTGCAGCATTCACCCAGTCCAAAATGTTGCACAGCAAATGAGACCTGACCAGAGGGGATTTCACAACAGCTGTGCTTTTATGGGGTATTCAGGTACATCCCTTACAATGGATTTGCTAAATATTAAAACAACTCCAAAGTGATTTCAACATTTTTATAAAAACCTCAACACACAACATTGTCCATTTTCATGTTGTTTTATTCTTGTATAATTCACCCCATCCGTCCATCCATCCAACGACTGTACCAACCCCCCCCCCCCAAAAAAACAAACCAAATCTCCAGGCAGTTCCACAGTTGCAACTTTTTATCGGTTTCCCTTGAAACAAATTTAAAGCGAACAGCAAATGTTTTCACCGTGACAGAAGTGCGTACAGAACCGTGATCTTTATGTACTGTGTTGTGTACCACTAGTATATCTATTCAATCTATATACAGTCATATTCAATAAATTAGAATATGCATTCTAATGAGGCCCCTCTGTCAGATTATAAGCACCTTTTGAAAATAACCTTTAAGCAGGTGTTAAAGATACTTTTCATTAAGCCCACATTTCTGCATTGAATTGTTTCTTTGATTGGTCAGATGTAATATTCTAATCTTAAATGTGGTGTTTTATTAAGTGGTGGAAAATGATTATAATTAATAGAAATAAGGGTTTGAAAACATCAGTCTGTGTGTAGATATTAATCTAATTATTTTTATATGTACATCAACTTTGATGACGTCCTATTCTTAATTTATAAGGTCCAGTTTGTTGATGGAGCCACTGTTGCCAGCATTAGCAACTTTACCTATTCTGCAAACATCTTCCACAAGGTTTAGGAGGTTTACACAAAGCCATTAGGGCATCCCAACCTTAATTTGATCCCTTTCCATAAGGAGGAACAGCAACCCCTCGGAAATTATGGAGCTACCAACCTCATCTTCAAGCCTTTACAGTGACAGACCAACAATAAGCAGTTTATAACAGCTTATTGGAAAAAAAAGTCACCCGATTAGTAAAGAGGGCTGACCTGTCTCTCATCTAAACTCAGTATAAATCCAGATCTTATGTAAAGGCCTCCGAGGTTTGTTAGAGAACGTAATCGAACCAACAGCATCATGAAAACATAGCAGGGATAAATTTAAGCAGGAGTTTAAAGAAGGCTTAGGTTATAAAACAACAGCCTAGGTTTGAGCAGTGCTGAATGATCAGTGCAACATCATGGAAAAGCATCGCACAACTTTCTGGAAGACTATAAAACAGAAAGCCACAAGAAGCTCATAAGAAGAAAGTGCTCTGATTAGATGAGACCAAAAGTGAACATTTGGGCCTACAAGCACAGCATTGTGTGTGTTGGAAAACTAACAATACGTATCACAAAAAAATCACCATTCCAAAAGCAAGACATTGTGGTAGTAGCAGCAAGCTGCAGAGGAAGGAGGGGAATATTTTACATTTTAAAGACAAAGAGGTTGTGTCGAAGGTTTGTTGAAATTATGGGGCAAAACCTCCTGTCTAACCCTTCCTGGATACCAAGACTCGACAGCAGACCTGCGCGGAGCGACATCAATACTCTGAATATATGTCGCTGATAAACGCACAATCTATCCGCATTTAAGTGTCTCTAAAAGCACCGAGTATTTTCTGATGTATCACAATGTGCTCAACTTCGACAGCATACAAATACTTTCGCTGCTCATTTCCTTCTGATCTGGCTCAATTAGCAGGGTTGTAGCAATGACTCATTCATCAGCACCATCCTCTATCAGCTGTTGTGGCTGAGTGTTTGCTCATTCGCTGGCACTGATGATGGTCTTGTATTCTCTCAGGTCTCAAGCCAACAGTGTGACAGTGCAGCTGGAGCTGCTACTATGGCGATGAGCCCATCTGAATAGAAACTGGCACACAAAAGTGAGAAACTCTTTCGTGTCTGTATCAATGAGAGCGTAAGATAAAATGATAAAGGATTAGATATGTTATGTACCTTATATGGGTTTTTTTTTCTTACACACTTTTGAGAGTAGGGATAAAAATACTAAGAACGCAGTGCTTTCCTCCAGCTCACAGGGCATGAGTAATACTCCAGCTATAATTTAGAGCACAGAATCACATGCTTACAAACGCAGCATATGTTGTGTGAGTCAGATCTGCGCTAAAACTGAAAAAAAAAAAAAAAACTTTCCACCTTTTTAGCTCTCTTATTTTCCCCATATGGCCTCCCCCTTACTCTCTCCCTCACTCCAACCTCTTCCTGCAAGTGACTTTGTACCAACAAAGCTGCCTCACCTTTCTTCCAATAGCACCAGTTTGTGTGGTGCAGGTGGCTCAAAGACTCTTTGATGCTGCTGTGGTGGCAGGGTGGAGTACAGGGGGATGATTTTCATGTCGCTGACTTGGGGCCCCAGGTCATCCAACTCCCGCCTGATTCGCTTGCAGGCTTCGTAGATTTCCTGAAAGATGACAACAATTCTTTTCGAACCTCCAGTGAACGCAAACACAAAACCAGGCAGGTTCTGAGCAACACCTGGAATAACAATGGCAGCGGACAGAGGTGATAGGGGGAAGAAGAAAGAAGGCAGCCGGGGAAACCGTGGTTCCCTGCTACAGTACATTTGTTCTAACTATCGTTCCATCTGATGGAGGAAATTAAACTTGGACTGCACCATGCTTTGCTGAGCTCCCTGTGGCTCTGTTGTCAAATGCAGCAATCACGGAAAACACAGACATGCACGCTCGGAAGGCACAAACACGCAGAGCCAGACACACTGAAACGGGGTTCATTATTCCACAGCGCAGTATTGTAGAGGGGAATGTGATATGAGACTGCAGCATTGATGCATAACCAGCGGCAAATCATGGCAGATCAGTTTAGTGGAGCTGAACGTTCAAGAGCCGGTGGGTTGGCAGACAGAAGCCGTGAGTAGTGCCAGGAATGGGGGTAGAAAATACAAAATTGGAGTCTATTCTGCAACAGCATATTAAATGTAATAGGAAAAATACATTATAAATATTCCACAAAGCCTTTTGCCTGACAACATAAAGATTGATTCATTTTTCTTTCACTCCATTTCAATACACAGACAATTTCATGTTTTAACAATTACTCTAAGTTCTGAACAGTTTCTTGCGCGAACCACTGCTGTCAACACGTTAAGCTTTTTTAAGCTATTCCCAGTTAGGAACCATTTCATTATGTTCCAAACAACAATCATTTCATCTTCAGCACGCTGCATCTCCTCAGTGTGGTTCCTTGCTGCTTATGCTGTTGCACCACCTGCAGGCCCATGGGAGCAATGCAGAAACCTCTTAAAGAATTGCAATGAAGGCCCTTTAGAGCTTCAGCCTAAAATGTATGCTTCAGAACAAGCACCAGAAGCTACCAGATCATGACCGTCTACTTACACTGACAGGGCAGGAAAGGAGACCATTAGTGAGAGAGACGCAAAGAGGCCAATAATAACTCTGAAGGGGCTGCAGAGATCCACAGCTCAGGTAGGAGAATATGTGGACAGAAGAACTACTAGAAGTGAACTCCCCCATACTGGCCTTTGTGGAAGACTGTTAATAGGGAAGCCATTATTGAAAACAAGCTGTAAGACGTCCCATTTGCAGTTTACCAAAAGCACCGTAGAGTACACAGCAAAGTAAGAGTGATAAGTGGTGGAAACCATCACTGCACATCACCCTGAACACACCATCGCCACACTGATACATAGTAGTGGCAGTATCGTGCTGTGGGGACGCCTCTCTACAGCGGGAACATCGAAGTCAGTCAGAGTTGACAGGAAGATGCATGAAGATAAAGACAGGGCAATCCTGCAAGAATGCCTGATAGAGGGTGCAGATCCAGGGCTAGAATGCAATGTATTCATATGGAAGAATGACCCAGTCCAAATTCTACCCAGAATACAATTGAGAATCTATGGCAAGTTTACACACAATCTCTCAGCTTGAGCTATTTTAAAAAGAATGGTCAGAAAATCAAAAGAAAAGGAACTGCAGCTGTAATTGTATTAAAATGTATCTCTACAAAGTAGGTAGGCTAAATACAAATGCACTTCAGAGATGTATTTATAAAATTAAAGTAAGGCCCTAATGAAATACACTGAAGTCTATGGTTTTAGAGTAACAAAATGTGAAGAAATGCAAGGCATATGAAAAGTTTTGCAAAGCACCACAAGTCACCTAATTTCATTGTTTTCTTATACAGCAATATACAGTAAACTTAACAGTCAGTAATACCAAGCATTTCGCCATTTATTGAAATCCCTGCTTTCAAGCCAAACCCTTTATAAACCACCCTATGACAGCAGATAAAATAAATATTTAGATTTTATTTGCATAAAATATACAATAAGCCAGTTATAGGGGCTGAATTTTGCATGTTTGCAGGGAAGGCAGAATGTTCAGGATAGGGTTAGGTTACATATTACTTCCACCAGGGCAGTTCAAAGGCTGTTTACATCATGGGTGTTGTAGTTTTGTCACAGCATAATACAACCCTAATTCCTCAGTCAGAACTACAACAAACAGAACAAATGAATGATCCCAGAACATTTCGCAAAAAAAGACAACGAATCTACGATGGAACTAATTTAACATTTAAGTACATGTAATTTAAAACATGCTATGAAAAATTTGGATGTATTTAAGACTTTTTAAGGCCTAAAACAAAGATTAAATTTAAGAATTTTTAATACCCAGCAGAAACCCTGATTTCCTTTTTTTCCATCTGGACTGCAAATAGGTTATTAGCCCTGTTTGTCCTCTTGTTCATCAAATCAAGTCAGGCCCCTCCGATGGCCATGTGCCTCTTAATCAACACGCTGACACGTGGAAAACGCTAAATCTGAATGGATCGGTAAAATTAGCCTCAGTATTAATAGCCTATCAAGCTTCTGGATGCAGCAGCTGCCACGAAATAAATAAATAAATAACCTCTTTGCCAAAGCGCTGGAAGCAAGCTGGCTGTCTGTCCTGTAGGGATTTGAAGACAAAGCGCACACGCGTGTGTGTGCGTGCATGCGTACACGTGCATAAACATTTGTCCAGTGTTGGGAACCTGTCCACCAGCTTTGCCTGTGACCCCAGAAGCAAGAATCTAACTAGCCAAGTTAAAGTACCAACACATTTGGGCACCCTTCTTGACAAGCAAACAACAGCCCCCCTCATAAATCCTGCTGTTTTTGATGTTAGCGGCTGAGGGGGAAGCTTAAATATTAGGACTTATCTACTCTCGACAGCTGTGATAAGTTTCAACTTTCTCATTTGTAGCTGGCGCTTCAGTTCTGTTTGTTTTTGGAAGCCAAATATCTCTCAGAAAAACTGTGGGGGAGAGAGGTACGTGGTCGTTTGCACCATCTGATATAAATTAAACAGTCAGATAAAAAGAATCTATGGCTTTGCCATGGATCTGCCTCCAAATCATTAGTCTACATCAAAGTTGCTGGGAGACTGAAGAGGTTAAGAAGCGCTTGAGGGGCACGCTGCTGCACCCTTTGAACCACCATCTCTGCCAGACCTACAACACATTAACTTCTTTAACCCAATTAGGAGAGGGTGATAATGAACTCACCATGGGAGTGCTCTCTGTTGTGCCTGAGCTTTACACAGCACGGGGCATTGGAATATAAATCACCAAATTACATCTAACCGGAAAAAACAATACAAATCTTTTACACTTAGCCTGCAAATATCTTGGACTTTTTGCTAGTCAGTCACAGGAGGGACGATCAATGTTTCAGCTGGGATACCACTTATTCTAAAATCAATTACCAATCCTCAGAGGAGACCACTTCAAACACTACGCCGCCCAATGACTTGATCTTGTTTGTAACAAGCCGCATATCGATCCTGCTTTGACAAATTAATACTGACATAGGTGTTCTACACCAGCCAAGCTGGTGTCAAATGCTAGATAATTACTGGTAATAAACAACCAGCGAGAAAATGTGACTGGGGAAGTCAGAACAACATGACATCATTTGAGTGGCTTTACTTATGCAATGTTTAAACATCACAGTGATCAAGCCTCTTTTAAATAAACCTTCATTGCATCCATGTTAAATCCAGAAAATAATGAAATACAGGGGTTGGACAATGAAACTGAAACACCTGTCATTGTAGTGTGGGAGGTTTCATGGCTAAATTGGACCAGCCTGGTAGCCAGTCTTCATTGATTGCACATTGCACCAGTAAGAGCAGAGTGTGAAGGTTCAATTAGCAGGGTAAAACCTGAGATATGCAGGAACAGTTGGTTCCTTTAAATATCCATAAAGATAAAAGATCACTTTTTAAGCTCATTGTCTTAGAAATGAATGCGTTTTCAATTTGAATTTTATCAGTTTTATGTGATGCTTAATATGACTGTATACTTTTAATGCATTTCTTGATTTTGTTGTCATTTTCTTCCCCTATATACTTTTATTTTTCTGTAAGACACTTTGAAATATAGCATGTCCCAATGGCAATGGTGCAAAAAAAAAAAAAAAAAGCCTTGCCTAAACACCAACATTTAGTCCATGTGCATCCCCTTCCACCAGTGATACTGGCCAATACAACCATCTTTGATTAAATGTTCTCCAACAGTATTTCGTCAAAGAGCTGAGAAACTAATCATGGCAGCAAAAGGCGCTGCTGGATCCGACAGGCTTCTCCTCTCCACTGATCAGGAGATTGAGACATTTGTTGGTGCTTTTCTGCGTGTGTGTATCCACCCAGCTGTGACCAAATTCATCACTTTGGGCATGGACCCTGCCCTCCATTACACATCAGTGGACGACATTTGCAGGAGGGGGAAAAATAATGACTTAATTTCAGAGATTTGTGGGAAGGTTGAAATCTAGGTCACTTGTCTTCTTTTTTCACATTTGCAGCACAAATCCTGGTGATTCCCAAAGAGCCAGAGACACAGAGAGCTAAGTCATCTATTCATCCAAGGATTAGAGATATTCTGTCAAATGTGCCCATTTCTTTCAGTTTTCATGGACACTTCTAACATTGAGGATACAGAGTAGTAAAAGTAAGTACACCCTTTAATTCCAAGGTTTTACCAATTAGAACATTTTGAAACAGTCCCAATTCTATCATTCTAAACATTTAGGACAAAGAACAATCTACTGAGCAAATGCCCATCAATTTTACCTTTAAGGTTAAAAGAAATTACATACCAGACTCTATGGGCCTTGGTAGCGTTATCAATTAATATCAGGTAAGTACATTTAAAAGAGAAAAACAAGCTCTTTTCAAAGAGAAAAATACAACATGGCTTTGCATAGTTCAATTCAAACAAACCACAAGACCTCTGGAACAAGTTATTTGGACAAACGAGCCAAAACTGGAGAACGTTTGGCCCTAAACACATGGTGCCATGTACAGTGCCTTGAAAAGTTAGTCATACCCTTCAGTCATTTTCACATTAGTGCCACAAACATCAGTGTATTTTACTCTGACTTTATATGACATCCAACACAAAGTCACACATATTTGTGAACTGGAAAAAATATATAGGTATGGTTTTGAAAGAAGGTGCTCTGGTTAGATCAGAAGAAAATTAAACTTATTGGCCTATAGACAGACCTAGGGCTGAAACAATTAATCGGATAAATCGTGAATTTAATAATCGAATAATTGTTAACTGGAGTATACAGACTTTAAAACATGCCATTTGGTGAAAAGACAGCCCATCCAGAGCAGTAATTAGGCCTAAACTGTACACAAAATATATACATTTTGCATTTAAAATGAAAAACCTTCTTTGTCTGTAAATATGATCTATCCAGAACTCCTCAAGTGGCATAGCTTTAGCTTCACCTGATTCAAATTCTGTAAAACATCTACTATTAGGCACCTTTTGCTATCCGATTATTAATCAGTTAATCAAGAAAATAGTCAACAGCTTAATCGATTCGCAAAAAAAACATTGGGTGAGAAAGAGAATGTTTTTCCTTAGCAAGGACAGAGTTAGGAAAGATGGAGCTCAATACAAAGGCAATCCTTGAAAATAGAATCTGTTAGCAGTAGCAAAAGGCTTGAGACTGGGGCAGAGGTTTACTTTCCAGCAAGACAACAACACTAAACATACAGCTAGAAGTAGAACTGGTTGGTTTAGATCAAAGCACATTCATGTACCAGAATGGCCCAGTCAAAGTCCAGATCTAGATCTAATTGAAAATGTGTGGCAAGACTTGCAAAATAACCTTCAAAGACACTTTCCATTTAATGTGACTGCATCTGAGCTAATTTCCAATAAAGAATGGACAAGCAATTCAGTCTCTACAAGCTGGTAGAGAGATATTACATAAAACTGTAATTAAAGCAAAAGATGCTTCAGCAAAGTATTGGCACAGGTAGGCCGAACACAAACACACCACACTTCAGATTTTAATATGTAAAATATTTTAAAAATATGTCTTCCCTGCTCCTTACACTACATTATGTAGCTTTTCTACTACATTTAGGTCTATTGCATACAAATCAAACTAAATATATTTAGGTTTGTGGCTGCAGCATGACAAGATCTATCTTGTGAACAAAAAGTTCAAAGGGTAAGAATACTTTTGCAACACATGCTGAAAAAACCCTACAACACATAAGCACAAATATATATAGAAACCTATAGAACGTCTAGAGTGGACTACCCATATGGCATCACATAACGGAGGTGAGGCTACACTTCTTCAAGTAATGTACAGAAACACTGATTGCTTTCCCTTCAAAATCAGTATCTCTAACAAGGTAATAACTATAATTTTTGCAGAGGGGAAATCCAACGTGTTAAGATCATTTAGCTTCCATGTCCTCTGTAAGAGCAAGTGTTAATGCCGTGCATAAACTATGCCCCATAAAACCTCAATGAACTGAAGCAACTTGTAAAGAGGGGCCCAAAAACCCATCAAACAAAGTGAGAGGCTGATAAGGTCATGTAGAAAGTAAATACATTATGCAGTATACTTACTTGTACATACACAGTATCATACTTCATGGAGTTGTTAAGCTTTAATTTTAACACATGATATAATTTAGGAACAAACACGCCTTTTTGAATGCCATGATGCATAAACCTTTAGAACTACAATAGGGTATACATTAGGCATGCATCATATATAACAAATATATTGTTATTGTAAAATCAGTGTGTGCATTATTAATACTGCACAGGACTGGACTGCACTGACTGATGGACTAATATATTTCAGATGTCATGAATTCATACCTGAATGCCAATGTAATATTCAGTCTGTTGGTTGGGGTATCATCGCAGTAGAAGCCCACAGCTGACACAGGTTACAGTGGCCAAGATGCTAAAGGTCACGAGTGTGAGAAGCACAGATGAGGAAGAGAGAAGGGAGGAAAATGTGCATGTATTGAATCTGACGTTGTTACTCTATCCTCATAGTTACAAATACTGCCGCTGAATTATTTACTAAAATGTTGTATAAGAAATAAGATAAGAATGTTATTCCAGCTATTCAAGTAAGAGGATGTACAACTTTTCCTTTAATGATATTTTCTCGGGAGGTCGGGAGAGAGAAAGGAAGGAGAGGACAGAGCAAAAGGAAGACAAGAAAAGAAGGAAGAACAGAGAGGAAGGAAGAAAGGTAGAAGACAAGGACAGAAGGAAGCAGAAAAGACAGGGTTAACACAAGGAAGGACATAAGCCAGTAAGGAAGGAGGGATAGAGACAAGGAAGAAAGAAAGGGCACAACAAAGTAAGGACAGAATGATGGTTACATCTTTTTCTATCCTTAACCAGACTTGGAAACCACTAAAATGAAATTGCATATTTTCCAGGAGTCCTGTACATCATAAAACATTTTTCATATGCTCTGGGGGAGGTACCTCTTGTACAGTGAGGAAGAGCAGAATTTCCCTCTCATCTTCCCCACACGTGGATATGGATCGCGGTGCAGACGGCCGCCTCCAGGTAGTCTCGCTCTGGTTGCGGTGTGTAAAACATCACAGGGTGCGTGCATCCAGGGATGGTTAACAGCGGGCAGTTGTCAAAATACACTTGGAACTTTCTGGCATCCAGCATCGCACTCATGACAATGACCTGAACAGAAAAGGGGATGTGGCAGCGTGTCTGTGAGGCACTCTGTGTTCATTCAGATAATGGGACTGTGTGATAGTAGGTCTGAGCGTTCAAGAGAAAAATCTTTTAATATTTTATATGCTTTTTAGGTGATTATGGATAAGGACAAGTTCTAAGCTGACAAGGATGGAATTAAACTCGTGACTGATGTGTCTACATGTTTCTACGGTATGAATGATGCTGCAAATTTTAATTTTGAAAGAGAACCTTGGCACAAACAGAATACAGTGTCTATAATGTACATTTTGGCATTGCAACCCAAGTAACTGACCTACAAAAGATCTATGACACTCCTTGTTCCTGTTGCTAGGTACACAGTGTTCCTAACCAGAGCCATTAGACTGTGTGCATTAGGATTCTGATGGGAAACGCTTCTCCCGTTTTCAATCTATAATATTTTCAGGGGCCAGCGTCTCTGCATTTCGCTTTACGCTCTGCAAGACATCCTAATTGCTCTTAATCAAGGCAAATTAAACTTTCAAATTTGGTGAGCGATAGGGATGAAGGAGATAAGGGGAGTGGGTGGATGATCATTCCCAATCACCTAGAGCTCATTTAACAGTCTGCGAACAACAATCTAACCTTTGATTTCACTAAGACAAACAACTAGTAATTATCCATCTGCTTTGTGAAAATTTTATCTGGCACACTTTAGACCATAAAACTTCTGCCTGCCTTTACGATCATCCAATCGACACCGACAGTTGCTGTTTTCCTCTTGGTTGACTGGCTGAAAATGGTAGGTGACTCTAGGAGCAATATATGGTGCTGCTGCGGTGCAGAAAAATGGGTGATTATGAGCCAAACAGCAGCATTTCTCTATCCGCTACATGGGGACTCAGTCCGAAAAAGCACAACAACAGAAAACGGGTACAGAGGAAGGACATAAATACTCTCCTCTGAATTTATCCTCGGAGGAAAGTAAAAGTTAGGGCTGCAATGTTGTTTTACAAGAATTAAACTCATTGTGTAAGTTAGTCAATATAAAAAAAATCATCTTCAGTGGCAGCCCTATTCTACTGAAGTACTGAAACTTTATAAAATAACTGATCATTACAGTTTTGGGCAAAGCTGTTGTCCTCAACCCTGATGAAAAGCCCACCTCTTGACCCAGCAAGACATTCATCTCATCTGCCACCCTCCTGGGCTGGTTGCAGGCCACCGCTCTCAGTGATGCTGCCAGCTAACGCACCGTGTCTACACACCACTGGGGGATCTGTAGGACAAAAGAAATGTTTAGCTCAGTTGGGGCTTCAAATCAGCAACAACAAAAATCACAGAACACCTGTCTGGTAGATGATATTCAGTTACGGTAAGTTATTTAGTTTTTTAATAAGAAAAGGTTCACAAAACCAGCCCAAAGCTACATGCCTGTTTTCTCAGCATATCCAAAAATGCACAAATACAGTAAAATGATCCCAGGCTATAGGGCATCTGTCAAAAAACAAACCCAACTAAAAATATTAACAGCACTGCTAATTTACTCATTTACATGACAGTGCAAGATATTTAGTTGAAGTTTTAACTGTGCTCAGAACAGATTTTTAACTAAGTTGAACAAAGTTTTAAAATTGTAACGACTTAAGTTGCATTTGTGCCCCTAAAAAGCAAAATCAATATAATGCAATAAATGCAACGTCTTCAGAATTTTGCCTTTTTTCTGATCTATTTGAGGAAGTATTTGTATTTGAAAAAAAAAGTTAATTTCCCAACTTTCATGCATCAGTAAACTGAAGGTGCATAAAAAGTACCCAAACATTCACACTTCTACACTCCACTTCGCAGGATAGTTTATATTCATCTCAGGATGATGCTGAGACTCAGTGATTTACTCTAATCTGCTCCTGCAAATTAAAGGAAAAATAACAGACAGCCCAGCTTCATCAAACACTTTTACTGGTAAGTTTATCCAACTTGGAATCAAATCCTAAAACAAGCCAATGAAAATACATGAATCTTTCATAGCGTCTATATTTTTTATGACAACATTAAAGCAATTTCAACCACTCAGAGTCAGGCTCACATTTTCTGAGACACATTTCAGCCAGGGCATTAAAACTCTGTTTTTAGGGGGTCAACTGATGGCTGCCCCATGCCTCTACCTGCGTGGTCTTTTCAGAGCCTGTCTCTCCCACCAGCGCGAAAGACGGGTTCTGCATCAGGATTTCTGTCAAAATCTCTCTGTATTCCCAGACTGGGAGCCGCAGTCGTTTCTTCAGGCTCTCATAGTAGCGTGGCGTGTGGAGCAGGTAGGTGAAGGGGTTTATCTGCTGCTGAATAGGAAGTTGTTCACGAAACTCCAACTTGCTCTAGCTGAGATCACGGGGCCTCCGGCTGACTCTCAGTCCGTTATGGTTCCGATCCCTGTTCCTGTCCCGATCGTGGTCTCTTTCACGCCTCGAGAGGAAGAAAAATTAAGTTAGGATTTAATGAGACACTGCAGTATAAAGGAAACACTTCAGCTTCCATTTAGGCCAACGGTAGGAAGAAAAACTGTGGACAAATGTTAACCATGTCAAGCTCTTCTTTTGTAAAAATAATACGAAAAGGTTACTGCACATTCTTTTTCATTCTTTTTCACGCTGCATAAGCGAGCAAAGGTCATGAATAAACTAATTGCTTGCAGCATTTTGTCCTTTTACAAAAAAGACCTATTTATCAGCTCGAGAGCACAAATTTGAAACTTTTACATTGTCAAAAAAACTGTTAGGTGTTGAGCTTTTTGTTGCCTTTAGCTTACATCACTAAAAATAAAACACACCGGCGAGCTGTTAAGACTTATTGGAAATGTTCTAACAATGAATACAAAATGTGACCAGAAACTGAAATGTACATTTTTCACTTTTTTGTCCTTCATTACCAAAAGCACATGTGATTTTTGTTAAAAGTAACTGACTTTATCTCTGTATGGTGAAATGTTTTGCATTTATTCATTTTTGATCAGATCTTCTAGGATGTAAGATGAATCTAGGCCTAAACATCCCTTTTGAGCACACTCTGGTTTTAAGAAAAGCCAGCAAAACATTCAATTAACAATGAAAACACCACAAACCCCAATTAGCGACAGGCTGGTGTGAGATTATTATAGCAAACTTTGAGTAAAAATAACAACTGCACATTACCACTTGTACATAGAGATCTTAAACAAATATATACATGATTGGATTGCTTTCATTTAAAACAAAACCAATAATTAATTGCTTTTTATTTTGCTACAGAATAAACACCAACGTCATTTTCAAATAGTTATTGCCCAGAACATCATATCTTTTTCCTGTTTTTGGTCTCTATAAAGTAACAGAAAGTGTGGTTAGATGGTTAAATTAGTCAAGCTATCTGCTCCAGTGGACTGTTAAACAGACATGCCTCTCATAGCTTGCAAACTGAAGTTTTAAAACAGGGTTATGTTAGGAATAACCTTTATTATTATGCTGATAGCTGTTTTTTTCCCATTTATACTATAGTGAAATAAAGTATAAGTTCTAATGTTTACCTTTTGTTACAATAGGATAAGAATGCTCATAGACACACAGTACAAGGATAAATGGCCCAAGGATTGTCATAAAATGACCTAAAGCTGGGGCATTGGGTTGATAGTGGAGCAGCTGATATAACTGGTTTGATTAGAAAGCCACAGCACACTTAGATTAAGGATGGACACCCGCTACTACACAATCTAACAGATAGACACCACAATGGTGACACATAGTCTACTGATAATCACTGAGGGAGAGCACATCCATTGCTTTCGAGTGCCAGATATAAAAACTATATGTGACCTTCTATCGAGGCTCTTCGTCATCCTCTAACAGACGGCAACGGTCCGAGACGGGAGCCTCAGTGCTGATCTCTGTAATCATTCCACTGCCTTAAATTAGATTAAAAGAGCTAAAAGTTAGAAACTATATGAGAGTCGTTCATTTAAGAGTCTTTAGATAGAGTGTGATCGCTTCTGGGGACCAAGTACCGGAGGAGCTCCGAGGCGTCTGACCGCCAACAGGGTGCGGTAGCTCGGACAGTTACTTTAACAAGAGGGTGAAGGGAGGTGCTCATTTCATTTTAGTACAATGACTGCCCATGTTCTTAAAGACCAGAAGTATTACCAAACAGCAACGGGTGGAGGAAGGGCAGCACTGTGTTTCTTTATGCTCCCTGTAACTTTGGTCAAGCCGACACTTTAAATGTGTTAAGAGACTGCACTATCAGCTGTATAAGAATTAGTAAAGCTCTGACCCTCCCATCCAAGTAACCAGTAATTGTTTTCAAAACTCATAGCAGTTGTATTTTTTCTAAACATTAAATCCTTGCAAAGAATGGTTCAATCAAATCATTGAAAAGCCTAAAATTACAATTACAACTCATGCTCAAGGTAGGTAGATGTAAACCGCTGATCTGCAAGTAGATCATTTTACGCTACTAATTTTAACTTCTAAAGTACAAAAAAAGTCTCATCTCAATAATTGAACACTGGCAATACTGTTTTAAATTTTCTTCTGCATGGAGTTTGCATGTTCTCCCCGTGCATGCGTGGGTTCTCACCAGGTACTCCGGCGTCCTCCCACAGTCCAAAAACATGACTGTTAGGTTAATTGGTCACTCTAAATTGCCCTTAGGTGTATGAATGAGTGTTTGTGTGCTTGGTTGTTTGTGTGTACCCCGCCTCTTGCCCATAGACTGCTGGAGATAGGCACCAGCTTCCCCACGACCCACTATGGAATAAGCGGAAGAAAATGACTGACAATCTAATGTGTATGTCATTAATTTCACAACTTCATATAATTTATACCACCACCATTTAGAAGTACATCATCTACGTTTCTAATATTGTCCATCAAAGAGGGCACAAACATTTGTTTTCCATCTGAAACTGTGCCTCTGTGAGTGTTGCCACATTGTTACCCAATTTTACCACGAAACACTAATTTATCATCCTAACCGGTCACAATCAGACACGTCAAACACATGCCACAGCAGCAGACAGCTACACTAGTGGGTCCAGTTAGTCAAAACAAGCTAAACCTTTTTAAATGATGCAACTCATAAGGATTTCCTGAGGGTCATTTTAAAGGACGCTGCAAAGATTTCCATATTCAATGTTTTCCGAATGCTGAGTTTTTGGAAAACAATTATGTTCAAGCAGCTTGAAAAACGGACTTCTTAATGACAATTTCAAAAAAATAAAGCCTTTAGTAGCTTCAAAACCTACTTTCAGTGTCTAAAATTATAAAGTGAAGAATAACCTGTCAAAACAAACAATCACTGCTATTGACACAGATAATTACACAGCTCAGACACTGCTCACAGGCTGCATAAAAGCGAATAAGGAGTTAATTTCCTATTGTTGGGAGATTGATGGGTATGATTAAGAAGAAGTGAGAGTCACAACAAAGTCATCGTGCTCTAATATTCAGGATATTTTAGGATGCTGTGAATTTCCCACCTTGAAGTCTGTCTCTTTGTCACAGGCTGTTAAATGCATCTCCAATTATCTGTGAAATAGCTGTGGCAGGCAGAGCTTGCAGTAAGCGAATGGATTAGGGACTAATCACATGAAGGTAAACTGCAGTTTTAAAAAAGGCAGAGAGCAAAGCAAAAAAAAACAACATATTTTGTTCTATTTTTGCCAGTTAGAAAGCTTGCATCTGTTAAGAATACAGAAAAACGATCTACAGCGAATGACCTCCATAGCTTGGTTCTGTGAAAAATCAAAGAGACAGTGGTGCAACATCTCCTGAAACCTCAGAAACTGTTACCATTACCATGTTATCACAGTATTCCAGTTACATGTGATTTTTTTACTTTTGTCTTTTTGACCCTGATAACATGATTTAATAGTTATGTCTGTTCAGTTCTTTGTTCATATCAGGTCTTCAGTTCTTACATTTGATCTAAACACAGAAGATGAGACAAACAAAGGGCACAAGCTGTCTCAAACCATCAAAAGGTTGGCTATGAATAAAGGCATATATATTCAGCAAGTTTTCACAGATTGCATGAAAACATTTAGAAACTTAAAAATCTTCTGGGTTTTTAAAGTAAAAGGCTAAACGAAGGGGTTTTTAAAGAGACAAAACCCCTAAAAACAACCCCGAGCATTTATTTTTCCCCTTAGGCTTTGGGTCATTATGTTCTGTTTTTTTTTACAAATGTCTTTATACCACTTTTGTAACGTTTCAACTATACTTCAATGTAACTTATCATGATTTTGTGTGATAGAGCAAGAGAAAATAGTGGCAAAAATTAGGCAGGGGAAAAGAAAAAAAAATAACAAGGATTTTTAAAAAATGTTTTAAAAAATAAAAACCCTAAAAATATATATATAATTTTTTTTTATTTGGGCCCTTTTTTCCTTGTCCCCACTAAATAAAATGTAGTACAACAAAAACCCCCTTCAAAAGGAAACGTTTATCTTAGTAAAAACCGGGGGTTGGGAAAAATAAAATTGGGAAACCCCGGGTTTTTTTAAAAAACCCAAAATTTAATTTATTATTTTGGTGTGGGGCCTTTCCTTTTTGGGGGCCCCAATAAAAGCGTAAATTTCCCGTCTTGGGAATGCCCTAAAACAAGCCCCTGCACAGTGGTCGGGAGGATTTTAAAACCCAATTTTTCTTGCGGGGTAGTGGCCAGGTCACTATTTAAAAACGGTGGAGGAAAAATTTTTTTCCTGACTCGCCCCTTTTCCAAAAAAAACCCAAAAAGGGGGCCCCCTTTAAATTTAGATTTGGTGACTGTGCACCCCCATGGGAATTTTTCAAACTTCACTTTCATTTTTTATCAAACCCAATTTCTTTCACCAGTTTGCTGTTTGTATTGGTGCATTGTCATTTTGATAAAAAACGGAAAAAAAACCGCCCTCAGGATACAATTTTTAAACCCAAATTGGAAGCACATGGTCCTCAAGAAGGTTCGGTGGGCCCCTTGGGCAGTGACGCCCCCAAACCCAGCACAAGTTTTGGGCCAAGGGAATCCCTGAAAATGGAAAACCCAAACCCACATGTTTCCACCCCCAAAATGCCTTCACCTGGGAAATTGAAAACGGTTTTGGCGGGGGTTTAGCTTTTTTTTGGGGGGTTTCCCTCCACACCTTTTTAAACTCCCCCGGAAATGGGGGAAACCAGAAAAGGGGGACTCATCAGAAAAACAATACTGTTTCACATTGCCACACCCAAGATTTGTGCTCCTTGCACCATTGAAACCAACGTTTGCTTGGGCATGATGCCAAAAGGGTTTGGCATAGCACCCCGGCCGTGTAATTGACCCTGTGGAGCTCCTGACGGACATTCTGGTGGAAAGGGGAGTTGGGGTTTCACTTTTAATTTTGCCGTGATTTGGGCACCGTGGGTTTAGTTTTTTTTTATACAATCCGGGTTAGCACCCGAACATCCCCTTTTAGCTCTTCCTCTTGCTTTCCCCAGTTTTTCCGTTGGATTGGTTTTGTCCTTTTTGGGGAGCTGACATTTCCCTGGGTTACCGTGGTCTTGATACATCACAAAGACTTTATGTCTTGGTCACAATCCCCAGCAAGACGTGCACCAACAATTTTCCTCTTTTTTAACTCTGGTATGTCACCCATAATGTTGTGTGCATTTCAATATTTTGAGCAAAACTGTGCTCTTACCCTGCTAATTGAACCTTCACACTCTGCTCTTACTGGTGCAATGTGCAATTAATGAAGACTGGCTACCAGGCTGGTCGAATCCAGCCATGAAACCTCCCACACTAAAATGACAGGTGTTTCGGTTTCATTGTCCAACCCCTGTAAGTCCAGCAGTGTGGACTCAGAGGTTTAACCTTAGTGATCAAACACCATCATGAAGACCAAGAACACAGCAGACAGGTCAGGGATAAAACTGTGGAGGCATTTTAAACAGTTACTTTATAAAACAATATAAAATATAAGTTTTCAACATCCCACAGAGCACTGTTGAAGCCATCATTTAAAAATGGAAAGAGCACAGACCAACTTAAAACCTACCAAAACATAACACATTTCTGCAGGAGCTGCAGAGATCCACAGTTTAGATCAGAAAATTTGTGGGCAGGGCAACTAGCTTGATGGAAAAGAGGCAAGAAGAAAGCTGATTGTTAAAAGAAAGCCATAAAAACGTCCTTCTTGTAGTTTTCCACAAACAATGAAGGAGACACAAGAAACATGAGGAACAATGTGATCTGGTCAAAAAAGTGCTACACGTCAGCCAGAACACACCATCTCCTTGGAGAAACATTGTGGTAGTAGCATCATGGTGAGGGGATACTTTTCTTCAGCAGGGACGATTAACATAATCCAAGTTGTTTGAGAGATAAATGGACATAATACTGGGCAGATCCTGGAACAAAACCTGTTAAGAGTCTTCAAAAGACTTGAAACAGGGGTAGGGGTTAACCTTCCAGCAGGACAACAACCCTGAACATGCAACCAGAGCTACAATTAAACAGTTTAGTTCAAAGAAGATTCATATTTTAAAATGACCCAGTCAAAGTCAAACACCAGACCTTAATCTAATTAAGAACCTGTTGCAAGACTTGGAAATTTTATGATTATTTTTTTTCTCCTCCTTCTCTATTAATCACCATTTTGAGTTGGTCTATAAGATATGCAATGCATATAACAATGCAAATAAATATAATGAAGTTTGTGGTTGTATTGTGACAAATGTGAAAAAGTCCAGCGAATACTTCTGAACAATGCAGTAGTTAATTAGCCGTTCGGATGTAGTACAGCTTTTTCAGACTGAAAAAGAAGAGAATATTTTTCCTTGGGTGCTCACGGTCCTTCAAAACCTACACATCACACGTGTTTTACTAAAAGAATCCTTTTTTGTGTCTGGCTCGAAAAGGTCTGACTGATGGAGGGTTGCAATCCCTACTTCTCTTGGGTTTGCATAGTCTCATCATTTATGTATACAGGGAACTTATAAGATTCGGGGAGTTTTATTTTTGGCTCTCACATAGAGTATTAATTGCTGGATCAGATCCATATTTGTCTCTTTTAACATTGTCTGATTATTGTAATTTATATCATTACAGGTTAATATCTGCAGACTGTCAGTTTTGTGAATTTGAAACTCAAACCTAAGTGGAAACACAAGCATCATTCAGATATGACAACTAGCAGAAAATGCGTTCTTAATATTCTGATACCTGAAACCTGACCAGTTTAACCCTAAATATCCTCTGCTGGAAAAAGGTTGAGGCACATGTAGCCAGTATCCCATCACTAATGTCACATCAATAGTTCTTGTCAGGTCTTATCACACTGACCCACCTTCTCCAATCTTAATGGCGATCTGACTTTACGGCACAGGCATGCACTGACCTCCAGCGTGGCCTCTCGGCTTATCGGCTGGCCACAAGCTCTTGCTTTACCAACATTACCAGCATGGGCACGAGAGCCCCTGTGGCTGCAGTCAGTTTTGGCAACAGGAAGTGTGGA
Source organism: Crenichthys baileyi (assembly GCA_036173005.1). NCBI lineage: Eukaryota > Metazoa > Chordata > Actinopteri > Cyprinodontiformes > Goodeidae > Crenichthys > Crenichthys baileyi. The sequence goes on along the minus strand of JAHHUM010001210.1, from coordinate 177,630 downwards.
GACCAGTCAATTGTTAAAAGGAAGAAAGAAACAGAAAGATTGAGGAAAAAAATAGGTAATTTCTATAATAATATGGGAGTTCTTGCATTGTTTTCTAAATGTTTTGGCAACTGCTGAAGAACACGCAATATTCAAACTAATGCTTCTGAGAAAGATTTACATTAATGCAAAATTTTAAATAAAGTTAGAATTTTACTGTCATGTTAGTCTGGTAAAAGGACACAACTAGCACCTTAGCTACCTTAATGCAGTTAAGAGTTTATGCGGAAATAAAGCTTGCTAACATCTCCTGGAATGGCCTCCTTAAAGTGCTGACTTGAGTCCAATTGAAAAATATTGAAAGGAGTGATTAAATGTCCAGTCAGAATCATGTCAGGGGCTAGCTGATGGCTACATAAAGTATTTGGTCAAAATGCAAATTGCTAAAGGGAAATGTATCCAAATATTAGTCAGGGTGTATGTATGTGGATTAAAAAAAAAAAAAAAAAAAAGGAAAATGCATTCAAAGGTGTGCACCGAATTGTTATTCACAGTCAGAGATTGTATTTTGCATTATAATTCCTCCCAAGAAAATTATGTATGTATGGTCTAAAAAAAAAAAAAAAAAAAAAAAAAATCACTGAAATAAACATTTAAAATAAACTACATATTTTTGCTTTATTTGTTTGTAAAGCTCTCACAGAAAGTATAAACTCAACCTCCTTGGATTGAAATACCTTGGTAGATACTGGTGGCACCATTTGCCTTCTAATGAAACAATTCTTTTAAAATAATTTGGTCAGATTCTGTTTTACTTTTTGAACTAGCTGAATTTTTCCACATCACAATCAGGATAGATCAAACAATGTTATTTTCTTCAGAACAGGTCCACCTTATCCAACAATCACGACTTCCCTGTATCAGATCATGTAGCTTTTTTTAAAAATGTTTTTTTTTTAACAAATGGTTAGCAAACTGGTTTCCTCCAACCATTTATATGAATGCAAACAATTAAAAAGTAGGCAATTACGTTAGAGAAATTTAATGGCAAGCTGCTGTCATCTAAATGTATTAGTTCAGCTTCCATCTGGGTAGAGAAACTTAAAGCTGGAACAAAATAAATAATAAAAAAAAAAGCCTTGGTGCAGTTTGCCAAATCAGCTGCATGGCACAGGTCCCATGCTGGTTATGCACTAGGCCCACCCACCACCATCCAAACCTCCATCCCTAAAGCCGAATTCCCTCTTTTTCCTTGCCTCTGTTTTATTAAAAGAGATTAAATATAGCAAGTGGCCTCCTGCAGAATAAGCAGTTCATGCATTCTGGGTTTGATGCTGCGTTAGCCTGGAGAAGCCAGCTGTCACCTGCATGTAGGAGAGGGACTTGCAGCTGATTTCCCAATATGCACTGGGCTCTGGACTTCGGCCTCCCCAATGTGTTTGTGAATTTAACTTTTTTGACTGGGAAACTTCTGCTGTTTCGAAACTTTAAAGATATATGAAGGAAATAGACACTTTATGAGATCTACTGCCTGTTCAGTTAAAAAATAACCCTGACCAAAAGTTAAAACCTTAAGCTTGAATGAAACTGCAAGAAGAAAACATTTTCCTCCCAAGGGTAAATGAAATGGGGTTTGAACCTCACCCTGCACAATTATGGATGGCCCTTGTAAGGATATGAAAAAAAAGATTAGATTTAGATTTTCAAGCAATTACATGACGTCAAACTGTGAAATTCAGAAAAATCCAACTGTGTTTGTAGCTCCTTCCCGCTTCCCTGCTCCTGTTGAAGAAAATCCCCACATCATGGTAGTTCCTCCTTTTTGATGGTCTTCCATAAAGGCCAGATTTGTGGCACTCATGACTAAAATAAATGTTTATACTTTCAAGCAACAGGTTTTCTTTGTTTAAACGCCTTGTTGTGACCAGCAGGTCTGAAAAGAAACAAGTAATAGACGCTGCGAAAGAAAAACGCTGCGATTCCAGAATTCTTCTTGCAGTGTTTTTCTCTTGCATTGGTTTTTTTGTGCTTGTGGGTTTTGGAGTTTGCATCATTCGTATGTTTATAACGCATTTCGCCATTTGCCACAAGTTTGCACCTGTCACCATCATATATTTCTCTGAAATTGGATGACCCTTGTAATATCCTCGGTGCATACTGGACTGGATGTCCTAACAATCCACGGGAGGCAGAGACTGTTGTTGATGTCAACTCTGTCTTCATGTTATCTGCTGTTAAAATTTGTTCGGCTTGAGATAACATGTTTTAATTTTATTTATAAAGGTGATTTAAATGGGCAATGATGTGCAAAATTTCTCAACTGAGACAATAAAATGCCTATTCTAATAATTTTTTTTTAATGCGACAATAGAAAGTGATTTTTTTTGGACAAAGATAAGACAAAAATCCCAGTTTAGTAGCAAGAAAACTAATAAATCCCAACTTTCTGAACCCTAACCAACAATACAAGTTTTTATAAATTTATATTTATCAATGTTAAATATTTTGACATGTATGGCACATTTAGTCACATCCAAAAAACTAGGCGAGATTTAGATGAACAGATTAACAGAATTAAGGTGAAACAATGAATTCAAAAGTATGTATCACACATAAATTACCAGTTTTGGGACACCAGCAATTTAAAATCCCCTTTGGAAGTCCCCCTCAAAAAATGCAGCATTGAGTTTATTGGCATTCCTTAACATTGAGAAGAATAAAGCAAACAACTGGGATTATCTCCTCACAAGGGAACGCGACAAGACAGAATAGGACACAGGTTGATCACTTTTTTTTCTGCAGGGCATCGAGTTTGCAGCTCTTCTGATAGAAAGATTTTCTGCTGTAGTGCAACAACAGGCTAGTCTAGATGCAGAGTGCACCTCTGGCTTTGTCAGCTGCATCTGGGGAAAAAAAGTGTTTTCTCGGTTTTATTGACTGAAAGCGAAACTGCTCAGTGTGGAAGGAAGTTAATGAGCAGAGGCTAAGCAGTGGGGATCCAACTAGGGATGATTAATGTAATCATCAATAACGACGACAAGAAAGAGAAGTTTTCCTATTTTTTCATGACATTAGATCATGCCAGGTGCAGTAGATGTCCCGCTCAGTGTTACCCGGCCCCAGCCTGGCCTAGCTCTCTGGAATCGATGCTGAGGTTTCTTTATGTTCAAGTGCATCATTAGACTCACTGTCCTGGCAGGGAACCACTGAATAACTGATAGAAGTCGGTGCGATGGAAAGCCACTGAAGCTTTGACTCAGTTGGACGGAGATCCAGTGCCAGAGCTGCTTCTTCTCCTTCCTCCACAGAAGAACCCAGCTCCTCATCCTCTCCTCCCTTCTCCTCACGTCCTGCCTCCTCCACTGGACTCCGTCCATCCTCCAGCTCAGGATCGTCTCTCAGGGTCACAATTTCTCCCTCTCTCCCGTCAATCCCATCCGTCTCCACGCCTGCGAAGGGATCCGGGCCGCTGAGCTGTGCAGGTGTGTCTTCCCTGCTGGCGCCATCTGTGCCAAGGTCACTGCCAGCGGTGCGGCATTCCCAAGATGATTCATGTGAACTTCTGTCATCTGACAGAAGTAGGAGAAGAAAAAAATTGAGGTGATTGGTCATTGTAATAGCTGACTTGAGCTGCAGCCAAATCCAAGATCAGAAAACAAACACTTGTGCCTCATTTTGCCCTGATGGTGTTCATGAGGTAGATCATCTGTGCTGTAAAACAACCGACATCACACATTAATTAAAACAACAACAACCGTGTACTGAATCTTTTACATCAACAACTACAATTTAGCTTTATACTAATTTATTTACCTTAGTAACAAATATTTTCAAAACCAAGTCTATGATGTGCAAAACAAACAAATTAAATATGTGAAAAGCAATGCCGACGTATCACTCTGAATTAGCTGTATAAAGTTAACGTAGTTTCATACCACCTGAACCTATTCACGTTTTTTCCACTTTACAAGCACAAACATATTTTATTGTGCATTTACTAGAAAGTAGCACATAACTGTAATTCATGGTTTTACAAATAACACAAAAAATTGAGGCATTTATTTGTATTCAATGGACTGAACAGTGTTCTGTGTTTGGTGTAATGTTAACATGTTTCTGTGTTTTACAGCTTAGGATATTGGTTTATAACCTAAACTTCTTTAACACTGCCGCAGTCCTGGAGGGGTCACACAGAACCCGTGAGTGCTACTCGAGTTTTCCTGTCTCTTTCGTGGTTTTCCCACATGCCGGGCTGCAGGGAGTCCTCCACATCACATTTCTGACCACTGCCCTAGATTTTTGGTCCTGCAGGGTCAGACCAACCGCGCGTGCAGTTCTTTCTGGCGCCTCCTGTGACATCTGCCTCGCTCTGTACTAGCGCTTAGCCAGGACTGCGGGAGGGTTAAAGATCTCCAGGTCTTCATCCCTCACTTGTCTGCTGTGCTCCTTGGTCTTCATAATGCCACAATGTTCTCCAACAAACCCCTAAGGTCTTCAAAGAGCAGCTAGGTACACAATTAACTAATTAAGACCAATTCATCTGAAAGCAACTGCTTGCACTGGCAAAAGGGGGTCAGAATACGAAAGCACACCAAAGTTTTCAGATTTTTATTTGCATAAAATCTGGGAAACCCTGCATCCCTTTCCTTCCTAATCATGCACTACTTTGTGTTGGTCTGTCACAGGGGTGTCCAAACTTTTTGCCACATGGGCCAAAATTGTCAAGTCGAAATTACTCGCGGGGCAAACATATGATTTCCCTTATTATGCCCTTTTTTATCTGACCAACAACAGGCTATGCATGCAATGATTTCATTAAGCAAATAAAGTAGTTATTATTTTTGTATTAAAGGGATGTGTAAATCATTGAAGATCCGAAAGAAAGGGTTTGGCACGTCTGCCGTCATATAAGAAAGGCACCCAGTTTGCAAATTATTTTGGACTCAATTGAAAAAACTAAAAACAAAATTAGTCTCAGCAATAAGAAAACTATTTGGGTTACATCTGGTATATTTAGCCACTTATTTCTTATTTACTATGAAATTAAAGAGAATGCAAAAAGTGTGGTTATTAAAAGACAAATTATTTGCAAGGAACATTTTTTAACTGCAAGAAGATTTTAATCTGTTCGGAATAATTTTGCGCTAATTAAAAATAAAGGTCTCCATCTGCCTTAACCACCTGTGCTGGCAGGCAAAATATGTGTCAATTTTGAGCTGCAGCTAGGGGCCGCACAAAATTATTCCAGGGGCCGCATATGACTCCTGGGCCGCACTTTGGACACCCCTGGTCTATCACATACAATCCCAAAAATCACACTTAAGTTTGTGATTTCAAGATGACAAAATGTGAAAAAGTTCAACAGGTAGGAATAAATATGTAAGACACTGTATTTGACAGAAACAGGCTAAATATAGCAGTCGTGCCCCCAGGCAGGTGGAGTTGAAACAAGTATGACGCCTCCGTCTGAGTAATGGCAACAGCTTAGTTCTGCTTCTTCCCTGAATATATGCACACCCTCTCTTAGGGGCTTACTGACCCATATTTGTGGATGTTCGGGCAAAAAGGTTAAAGACTGCACGCAGAGTCCAAGCCACAGTTTATACACAGACACACGCAGAGGCAAAAACATGACAAGAAGAAAAGGCAACATTACTGCAAGTGGCATCCATATTTATGGCATCTCCTCCACCCTCTCTTAAAAGAGAACATGGCAGAAGTTTCTGAATGTCAGTGGGCGAGAATGCGCTTCCAAAATGCCATGGCATTTGGGCAGCTTGCACCAATAACAGGCTGAGAGGCGTGGAGGCGGGAAGGGGAAGGACTCAGGTTAAACACGGGAGACAGAAGGAAGTGTTTCTCCACACTGTGGTTAATTGCTGTGTGAATACCAGGGATTTGGGGGGGATCTCATCAGTAGAAGGTACGCACAGTTACACACTTACCTTTGAGGGGCTGCGTGTTTGGCAAAGACGTGGCAGACGTTGGACGAAGCTCCTGCTGGAGATTTTCATTAAACACCATATTGTCCTTGGTTCCTGTAAGACAAGTTCCAAGACAGAAACACCCCAACCTCAGTTACTCTCACATCAAACGTGATGGCAGGAAAGTGGCTTTTAGGACATGATGGAATGGATGAAGCACATTTAAGGCATTTTTTATTAATTTTTTTTTACCACAGTATACAAACACGCACTCACGAATGCAATGCAGCGCTCACAGAAAGTGGATTCGGCTCCCTGTCATCCGTCTTCATTAGTGATGGCTGGACGCCTTTTAGGCTGACACCATATGCTCCTTGAAAGGGACTGTACACCATATTCCAGACGTCATAAACACCCTTGTATAAGCACATAAACACAAGCGCAGGAGCATGCACGTGTAGCCTGCCGCTTTACAGAAACTCTGAGCAAGGCAAAACTCAGACTACTCTAGCGAGTGTGTGTGAGCAAGTGTGTGTGAGGTCATGTGTGTTGAAATTGTGAAGCTTTGAGGTGAAACAAACAGAAAAAAAACTAAAACAAGGCAGAAAAAATGCCTTTAAAGAATAAGACTGTAATCAAAGTTTGTATGCAAAACGCTAACTTTGGCAAAAAAAACCCACCTTATTTCACCCTGAACACACCATTCTCAGTATACTGATTATTTTCTTCAGCAGGGAAGGGAAAGCTGGTGAAAGTTGATGGACGACGGATGGTGGGTAGAAAATCTGTACAAATTTGTACAATTTAGTATTAAAAAACTTGTTTATTCTTCTTTTTCTTCCATCATTACAGTACTTCTTGAGTTTTTCTTGGCCCCATTTCCAAAAAACTCTCAGACTGGTTAAAAACCACGAAGCGCACTTTTTTTTTGTCTTTGTTCGAGTTGTGCCAACTTAGCCAGAAGGCAGGCATTATGCAAATCTGTTGCATGTAGATGTAAACAAATAATGGAAGAAAAGCCTGGGCCACAAAACAAGGCGGCTGAGACAGCTCAGCTGCTGTCTTCTGAGGGAGAGAATAACATTATAAACTGAGGGTTTGGGGGTTTTCTTGTATTACAAAAGAGAAAGAAACTCAAAAAAGAACGTGACCTTTAAAGTGAGATCTTATGGGACAAAATGCTAATTGCCAGCATTGGTGAAAAACACTGGATCCAGTGTTTGATTCGTCTCTTTTACTGCTGTAGCAATTTGGATGAGCCCCAATGGTTTCTTATTATAAAATACATTTTAAAAAGTCATTGTCATTCAAAGGTGAATTAAATCCTATTATTGTGTTTTTACACGATTATTTTCACTAATCTTTTCAAGCAGCATTGATCTTCAGATGACAGTAAAGCTACTGAACTCTGATGCTTCTTGATAATTTGAAGCATCGAAATAAGTGAAAGGAGAAACTTTACTGTAACTGATTTTTGAAAACATTTTGTTCTTATCAGAATGACAAAAATGTTGCTTTAAATTCAAAACAAAAAAATAATAATTGGAATCCAATAAAGCTATGAGAAAAACAATCTACCAAAATGACAGAACACCACCGTCTCGATTTTAGCATTTGGTTAAACTAAAGACATTGAAAGTCTGGCTTGATCAGACTATTTTATTAACCCTAACAAAAGACAAAATAATTGTTGTTTTGTGTAAAAAGGTCCTAACATTTGATGCTTTAAAACAACAAAAAATAAATAAAAGCCCAGATCATTTAAGCCTTTTCAGAAAGTGCAGTTAAAACCCCTTTTAGTTTTTGGGAAATATGTTTGTTTAATTTTGTCTTTAATCCTTGGTTTATTTTTGATTTCAAATGACGTTTCATTTATTACATCAGGCTGCATATAATGTGCTTAATTTATTTTTATATTTTTTGCCTTTTTTCCAAGGATTGCCCAAGTTTTATGTTTTACTTTCACCTAAAAACAAAACTTGGAGATAAAATGTTATTTAATTTCACCATAAAACAAGCACATTGTTTACATAATATATATTTATGAAACATATTTATGTTCTCGTTGCTCCAAGAGTCATGTAAATTTTGCAGCTCAAGCCGATTGTATTTAGTGGAAGTGACGGCAAAAAGGGAAATCTTAAACAGTAAAAGGTAACTGACCCCTAATTTAGACAGTAAAAACTATATAATTATACATTAAAAACCAATGAACATCATGAATAGAGACTCCCAATAACTCCCCAAACTTAAAATGACCTAAAATGTAATGGAGAAAAATTTGAAGCGTTGATAAAAATATTTTTGGGACATTGTCACGGTGAAAACAGTCGGACAGAAAATGCCGGCTTGGTTAGTTTGTGTGTTTAAAATCAAGCAAAAACTTTATAGCTTCAGATATTCTTAATCTTTAATAAAAAAAAAATTAAAAAAGTGAGTGCAAGATGCTAGAACAGTCTTAGCTTCTCAGTGCAGTTGTCCATGATGGCATCATTTCATAGAACATTGTGATGAGCTGAATTATTGCACTTTCTACAGTTGGATATAAAGATACACATTACCCAGACCATATATTGCATGGGCATGTATTAGCATGAAACTAAAGATTTAAATCTTCTGACAGTTTTATGTTTTGCTGTGAGACCAAGTTGCAGAACCTTGTCTTCACCTTTGAATAACTGAGGCTCTCTCAACATCATTCTTTACCTGTTAAAAGAAGCCCTCTAACCGAATAGTTCCTTCATTAAGCTGTTTAAAGCCAAATTACTGCAATAGACTGAGACCCGCTACAGCCAGCAGAACCTCCGCAACCATTAAAACATCATGGATCGTGGAAACTTTGGAAAATCTCTGCACTCTTAGTGTTTGACACATGTTGTTTTTCCTGTTGCATTCTTGATTATCTTGTTACACCGCTGAAGATTATGCTTCCTTACGCTCTGCAGTATTTCCCAATTAATACAGGAGGTTTCTGTACCTCCACCATTCGTTTCAGCCTTTCTTTGGAGGAGAAAACAAACAATAACTGTATTTGAATCAGTTACATAAGATAATCCTGTGAGTGTATGTTTCTGAAAAGAGCAGAGTTTACTGCCAAGCTTCCCATTTTGTGCAATTTCAACCTGTTGCATCCACATGTTTTAGAGGGAGTGAAGTTTAGGTGTGTGCACATAGCTCCAGTTAGGAACCTTACAGGACAGCAGCCCATACCAATCTTTAACTGGCGTTAGCAGGGTACAGTTATATCTGTTTGTTTTTTGGAAACCATTGTTTATATCTGTTAGGTGCCAAAAGGATTTCAGTAAATTAAGCAACTTTGACCACTCCAGGTCAGTTGTAACCTTGACCTCAAGACTAATGTGGCTAGTCCTGCGTTTCTAACGACCAAGCCATACAGTTTACTTTTACCTGACCAATGATTTTCAAACACAGACTTTACTAATACCATTATCCAGCGACAAAGCAACGTCGTTATAATAAATACCTCATTAAGCCATATTTATGAATAATACATAAAAATATTGAAAACCAAAAACGGATAAATGAGCTCACTCAAGCGCAAACATCGTCTAGAATGCAGCCCTTTGTAGCTGTGAAACATTCTTTGTCACTTAAAACATGTCACTTAAGCAGCTGAAGTCTGTCAGTAAGCTAAAACAAAGCTTTGTAGGTGTAGTTTCTAGTCTGACAGACCCTTCAAGACTTTCCTTTGCAGCGTTACAGTTCAGCTCGCACTTATTTAGCATGAAGTTATAGGTGAACTGCGAGAGCCTATCAATCTCAACTTCATCTAACTCACTACATCGATGTCATTGTTATTGTTTTCAGCTCTCTCTCATCCGTAGACAATGTAGTCGCCTCCCGTGTTCTCCGGGCTTCAGGTAGGCAGCCAAGGCCCTCCATTCTATCCTGTTTGCCTTTAATATCCATCAGCCCGACGTCCCATCACATCAAGGCCACAGACGCTCGCCTCTCTTTCTCTATATCCTTGTCTCCCTAACTGTGGTGGACAGCGTGCTCGTCAGGCACTCTGGGCCCTCGCCTACAAATTCCCTAATAACGGCACATTCCCCTAAATGTGTTTGTAATGTGGGCAATCATTTTCAGTAATGGATGCTTGTCAGTTTTATGGCAGAGAGAATGACGCTCTCATGTCAGCGCAACACCATCCAGCCACAGCCCCTCCACCTTTCAGACTGGTTGGTAGATAATGTAACATCGCCCTCCAGTGGAAAAAGGGGGGAAGTGTTTTTCTTGTGAAGAAGTTGGTTCACCTGGATTTACACTGCCAACTCGATTTAGGATGCTGCTTTAGATATTATTTGCTGTATTTTCATTTTATTTTGGGATTTGTTTACAGAAATTGAATAGCTATTTTTTTAATTCATTTTTTTTATTTTTTTGACCCCAAAACATGTCATGTAGTTTTTACTTCAAGTAAAAAAAAATAATGCTCTTAATTTGATCTGATTAGATAATTTACAAAAAGGCTTTAGAGGGGCCGTTAAATGAACTGTAAATAACCTTAAAAATTATGTTTTATAAAGCCTTCTGATCAACCTCAACATAAGAAATAAACTGCCTTGCAAAAGTCTTCATTCCCCTTGACGTTTTTAACTTTTTGTCACTTTGCAACCACAAACCTTGATGTATTTCACTGGGATTTTATGTAATCGATCAACACAAAGTAATGCAGATTTGTCAAGTGGAAACAAAAATCATCCATCCATCAATCCACTGGTAGGGTAGAACGTGAGGACGTTGCCAGTTCATCCCAGGGTAAAATGATTTAAAAACATTCTGTTATGGAAATTTTAGTACCTTGCTTGATTTGCTCCTTGATACTCTACAGGAACTGACAAAAGTATTAGAACCCCACTGTGTTGTTCCATTCTTCTCTATTTAGTCTTAGAGTAATGGTTTCTCAGCCTTCTGCTTGCAGCTGTGTGAGATAATATGTATGTCACACTGTTAAGATTATGTTTAGGACAACAGGTCTCATGAGAGTCACCTTGAAAACTGTTGTAGCTTATAGGAAAACTTTTACTTTGTCTAGTCAGAATGATTTGGCAGCACTACTGAGCGCATCTCCAGGGCTGTAAAATCCTTCTCTCTTGCAAGATTCTAATAAAGCTGATTCTGAGTGACAATCATCGGTCTCTGGATGCAAATTTTTTTGTGTGTAATTTAATCTCAGTGGATTTCCAGCAGTTCTGTGAAGACCTCAGAGGTTTGTTAGTGAAAATTAATGAACAAACATCATGAAGAAGACCAAGGAACACAGACAGATCTGGAAGAATGCTGTGGAGACATTTAAAGCAGGGTCAGATAAAACAACACACTAGTCATCCAAACATTTTAACAGTATGTAGAATGCATGGCCATCTATCTAACATAGCAGGTCAGGCAAGGGAGGTCTTGTTCCCAGTTTGCCACAAGACATGTAGGGGACACAACCAACATGTAAAAGAACGTAGTCTAGTCAGATGAGACTAAAAACTGAACTGTTTTTGAAATTACGTGCAAAAAGGCTGTCTGGCAAAAATAACTAACACTACACATTACTGTGAAAACATCATCCCCCCAGCTTGAAACATGCTGGTGGCAGCATCATTATGTGTGGATGATGTTCTTCAACAGGACATGGAAGCTAATCAGATGTGATGGGAAGATGAATAGAACCAAATACACGGCATTCCTGGAAAGAAATCAGCTGGAGGCTGCAAAAAACATGAGACTTTGGCCGAGGTTCACCTGAAACATTTTAATATTTTTGCTAAAAGATTTTAAAATCCTGCATCCCTTTCTTTCTGTACACAACTTTGATCTACTTCGTGTTGCCTCTCACATAAAATCCCGCAAAGATATATTAAAGGTTGTAATGGTAACGTGAAATAATGTAAAAAAACATTAAGCAGTGTGAATACTTTTGATAGCACCACCCCACCCTCATCTGTAATATGGGGAACAGGCCAGCTGGAACAACGCGATGGGTGTGTGTTGCTGAGGTGGTCTCGTTGTGTCAGTGGTATCATGAACAGACACATGAGCTTGTGGTCAATGGAGTCGACACATGGTAAAAGGTGGGCACAAGGTGGCATGTTTTCTGGGCGTCTGCCCAGATTTGTTCTGGCATGACAAACAGAGGAGGGGGTGGGGGCATGGATGGTCTAAGTGGGGCAGAAGGAATACATACTCCCAATTCCCACGGATACGTGGTAGGTCAAGCCTGAGATGCGGCCAGAAGAGAGAGACAGAGAGGTAACAATGTTGTAAATACAAAACCTTACTGATATATAGATACATATCAACACAAGACATGCAGAATATTTGGGAATCCACCGTTAACCAAAGTATATTTTTCAAACACACAAAAAAAAACTACAGCCAAATTAATAACAGTAATTGAAATATAGTGACTAACTCTTTATTTTATTAAAATGCATCGTTTTGATGGAAAAACCTACATTTAGTCAGTTATGTAAATGTTATTTTGACCATCCTCAAACATTTCAGGGCACCATTGAAGGTGGGGGGAGCCCCATTTATTTCACCTAAAACAGCCTAGCCAGCCCCCTGCTAAGGCTGGCTGGACTGTTTTGGTGACATAAATCGGGCTCCCCCCAACCTTCATTGGCATCCCTGCTAAAAATGTGTTAAAAAAAACAAAAAACTTATAACTTATAAATATAATAAATTCCTTGTTTATTGCAGTGCATAATCTCACAATAAAAAAATGCAAGAAAAAATCCAAATTTTAATTCAAGTACATTTATCCAGCCGGTGAAACAAAAAAATCCCATCCCTAATAATTATTACAACAATAAAAGTAATTGAAGCCTTTTTAAATTATTACCTTTTGAGCAAACAATGCTGGACAAGAACACGTTTATCCTGCTTCCACACACTGTGGGCTAGATGGTTGTGTAGCAATTATTTTACCATGAGATTAAGCAACCTCAATTTATCTTAATGAATTTTACACATTTTTAGCAGATGTGTCAATAAGAATGGAAGGTGCAGTATTGTGGGTATAATATTAAGGATGACCCCCTTACATATTGCATTCCCAAGCCAAAGACCTTGTAACAACTGGGTACCTTACCCTAAAACTGACCCTATGTTAAGAAGTAGACCTAAAGCCAGGCCTAAATCTTCCACTTGGTACTCGAAGGACTGTGATCTCGACCTGATGTTAAGAGGAAAATCCACAGAAATTCATGTTGTGCCAGAGCTTAATCCCTGTGATATAGAATCATCAACACACACACACACGTTAAGCTCTAGATGAGACATGTCACTGCAAAATGTTGTTTCTGACCCAGCTACAACTGCTCCATTTAGTTCATTCACACAGGCCAAAAAGACACTTGTGTGCTTCACTAGTATTCAGACCATTTCAGCTCTGTGTCAACATTGGCTGACATCTCACAGATCTGTAGCAGCACAACGCTAACCCCCTTACATGCACAATGAAGACCAGATGTAAGTGGACCGACTGAAAAAGGCTGTTGGCATAAAACATTGTGTAGACTGACTGACTGACTAAGTCCCAATGCTGATGGTGCTCTGTCCTCCGTTATCTGTGATGGTGACAGGAGATCAGCTGAGGTCAGGTTAAAACACAGGACAAACCTGAACAGCCACACAGCTGTTTGCTTATGGTGTGGTTGAGACTCTGTGTTCTCAGTGTTGTCTGTCTTAGTAAAGAAGTGAAAACATAAAGAGGCTGAAATCTATATTTACTTTAATGCATATTTATCATTTTTAATTTTAAAAACTAAGTAGAAATTACAGTCAACCAACCCAAACTGGCGACATTCAGTCTTGTAACAACAGTGTAAATAGTGGTGACAGACTGTTCGCTGTATGACTTTAGTATTGAGTACAGTATAACCCATTTCTTATGCTTTTTTTAACCAACCTGGTAAACACCACAATCCTGAAACCTCCAAGGTCTTCAACTTCCTTTCCAAGTCTGCAACTCTGTTTCCCAGGATCCTGCAGAAGGGATATAAGAGGTAAGGTTCTATCTTTGCCTGCCTTTGCAGAGTGTTTGTCTTTGAGGAGGAGGACTGAAGGAACAGTTATTACTCAAACCATTTCAGGAGTGGTGTTACAAGTAAAACATAAGACTGACACTTTATCAAGACTGTGGGGAAACTGGTAGGGCTTGAGAAAACTGTTTTATGCTTTAATGCAGAGGGAAAATATTACACTGTTTAACATTTTTTTTAACAAATAAAATCTTAAAAGGTGTGCTGTGACTTTGTATTCAGCCTCCTGATTATAAACTAGAAAATAATATACCAAGCAACCAATTGCCTAAAGCAAGGTTACATTAAAAAATAATATAGCAAGCTTTATGCATGTCATGAAGCACTGATCAGTCCATCACAGCATTAATCAGTGAAGCAGCCAAGAGGCCCATGGTAACTCCATGACCATTAGTTCTGCTCTCCATTAATCTGGTCTATATGGAGGACTGGCAAGAACAAGGTTCACCACAAACCAGGTAGGGTTAGGGTTTTAACCTACATGCCAAACTAATACTATACATCACTCTGAATACACCCTCCCCATGGTGAAACATGGTGGTGGCAGCATCATGCTGTGGGGAAGCTTTTCTTCAGCAGGGCCAGGGACGCTTTACAGAGTTGATGCAGATTGTCTAGAGATCAAAGTATATTTGAGTATTAGAGTTGCCCGGCCAAAGGTCAGACCTAAACTGAGAATCTGTAGCAAGACTTGAAAACTCTTTAAACACTCAGTTCAATCTGACTAACTTGAGCCATGAGCCATGTAACTACAACAAAACAATAAAATATACAATATTTAAAATATACTGAAGTTCAAGATTACTAGGTGACCAAATGCGGAACAGGTCAAGAAACTTTTGCAAGACATTGTACCTGTTGGAGTGCCTCTGATGCTGGATGACCAGGTTCTTCTCATGGATGGTTTCCAGCAGAGCAGTGGCAAGTGACTTGAGGTCACAGATGGACTGAGGCGTGGCAGGCAAGCTGCAGCCCTGCTCCTCCAGGAGCATCTCCTGGACTAAGAATGGAAGAAAAAGGGCTTTAAGGGGAGAGAAAATCTGATAGAAACAGATAAACGTACAATTTTCTGAAGCAGAGGGGGGAGTATATGGGACTAAGCCACAATCTACCAATAATGCATCAACAAAACTTTTTTTTAAAAACCTTTAAAAGTAGACATCAGAAAAAACAGGTTGACAGAATGAGAGAGGGGGGGAACAGCATGACAAGAGCAAGACAAAGACAGAGTGTTAGAAACAGCTGTCTGCTAGGTGACACTTCCCTAACTTTAACTCCAGAACCCACTGTGCTGCTTCTGCCAGCGACTGTCAGTCATCATAGCAGCCCCATTTCCCTGCCAGTGGCACTCTGCCCACTGAGAATATAATTAAAAACACAGTTGGTGTCCGTTGGGTGGCTTGAAGGATCGACAAAACACAAGTTATTAAATAATTAAGTAAAAACCCGGTTTGAGACAGGGAACCTAGCTTCTTTTACTGATGACAATGAAAATACCTGATCAAATCTGTAAGATAAAAACTAAGGTGACAGGTGCAGTTTTACTGGCTTTTTACGCTTTCCAGATGATCAGCTCTGATGTGTTTTATGTCTGCGTTTAAAGTGAGCTCAACAGTTGCTGTTTTCACCTTGATGTGCCGACAGCACTCCTGTAAGGGGAATGCTGTTTGATCTCCCGTATGTGCTGGAGTTTTTCCTCCTCTCGAGGGCGGTCTGTGAAGAAAAAAAAAAACAACAACAAAGATCATCCTGCAAAGCTTGATGAACGACTTGAATGTATTCAGCTTCTCTCATAAGAGCATGCAATTCTGTTGGGCTTCAGGGACTCAAAAGGCAGTTTTCGAGTTAACACTTCACCAGAAACATTTACCTTGTACTTCATGATGTTTGATTTGAGCAGGTTCACCTCCTCCTGAAGTTGTGAGAGCCGGTCATGTAAATACCTACCGTGAAAGTGATTGAAAATGCAATCAGTGTCAAAGCACAGATGGCTAGAGGCACTTTATATGCAAGACGTGTCGGTCCTAAGCTCTGAAAATGGACATTCTGAATATGGCAGAAGGCAAAACACAAAAAAATAAAGTTTGGGTTCATTAATGTGCAAAGGTTTTGAGGCATCCTTAATCTGTTTCTATTTTACTTCCAGGAAGGCAACTTTTGCACAGTAGAGTCCAGTAAGAAAGTTTATGTCCCCAAAATGTTGGAGCCTTTAATAAACGTTTGGTGCAACACTGGCTGGATTTTTGACTCTTAGTAGAGCTTATTTAACTTTTTTTTTTCTAATGTAGTTACAGCTCTTAAGCACAACTTTCCGGTAGGGTTGAAGGATAAGACGTTTAAAAAGTTAAATATACTGTATGCCAGCTTTATCCACACACAAAACCCATTTGGATGTGTGTTTGGGATCACAGGCGCACCCAACCGTTTCTAGGTTTTAACCGTCTATCGAATTTAAGGTGAAGAATTTGGAGCTACTCCTATATCTTAAGTATTTCCCACGTTTTCTACAAAGCCCCAATACCACTGATTTGGACCTTTAGCATGATGCTACCAGCCCCATGGCTGAGAGTTGGTACAGTGTTCTTATGTTTTAAAGCCTCACTCTAAAACAAAAACGAAAAAAACCCACAACAACAACGACTCATCCAGCCAATCTGACAATTAGACTTCTTAGGTCTCTAAGAAAAACTTGCTTGACTGGACGGGGACACTAGTGAGGCCTTGGGTGTTTCTGGGTTGTTCTTGAATATCCTAACCGATTTATTTTACTATAGTAATGTTCAGATGGTTGATATTTTAACACAATTAAGTGTCCGAACCAGATCATGATCTAACAAATCAAAACCATAACAGTCCTCGAACTGTAAATGAATGCTTCTAAGCCCAGGTATCAAAACATTTGTGGTGTTTGTGTATATTGAGGCCACCTGTTTGTCCACCTTTGACCTAGAAAACCTACAATAAATTGGTGGAATTGTTTTTTTTATTTATTTAGTTCAAATGTTTTCTGTACAATCATTCCAAAATGGAAAAATAATTCACTATAGTTCACATTAATTCATAAAAGCTGCAAATTAGACATTCATTCCCATATTGAGTGCATGAAAATGTCTGACCAGAACTGTTTATACATAACAGGAAGACGGCATTTTAGCATTAATATGCAGCATTTTTTATTTTTTTTTAATTTGCAGGTTTAAACAATAATAGCCGTTGAAAACAACACCAGTACTAAAATGCCATGAACAGAAATGATCTCTGTTAGTGATGTGGTAAAATCAACCACACCATTTCTAGAATATTCTATTCCTTAATGTGCTGAAGTGGAATGGAAGCGGTCAATAAATGGAACAATACTTACATTTAACACTCATATCCTTTAGTTTAGTTTTATTGAACAAAAGCGTCATTGTTACTCTTGCAGAGTTTCCCTGGTACCTGCGCTTTTCTGCCGTCTTAACTGTGCTCTTTATACTGCATTTTGAGTATTATCATCTTGAAGAATGTAAGAGGATCATAACACTAGAGGGTGGCATGAGGCTAAATTTGGCCTCCATTTTAATTACTGGAAGTTGTAAACATCTGACCAAAAAAGCCCTTTCTGGCGAGACCGGAGCAAGAAACTCACTCTGTGTGACTCCTTTTATTATTTGGAACAGTACTTAATGGGCCAAAGCCATGTGTAAAAAGTCATTTGTCTTGTTTCAGTGATAGCAATTCACATATTTTCAAAGAAATCTGTTCATCTGTGAGGTTCTCACTGTAATGACGTGTGTCTTTACATGAACTACTGTGCTATAAAGTACAAATTTACTACCAATTTTTTAAGAAGGAAAGCTACACAAAGCAACGTACTTCTAATCATTATTTTGTAGCATGGATCTCAATTTTTTCAGGAAAATAATAAAATTTGACTTTTTAAATAAAATGTACAAATAATTGTTGGGAAATAATGGCCTTGTTTGGCTATCAATAGCTGTTAATAAATGCCCAAGGATATTATTAATAAGACTATGATTTGTGACTAAATTACCATTATTAGACCAAATTACCGTTTAGATTAGATTATACGAAATCAACAGCCAACACTTTCAATTTATGTGGATTATTGTTCTACAAATACCAGTCAGGATGCGGTGTGATATAGAGCAAAACATGAAGGAGTGAATCCAACTGGTGTTCTCAACCACTAAGCACCGCACAGATCTAAATAACAAACACAAACAACTTCTGGTTTATTAGCGGAACACCCTAGTCTACAGTTAAAATACTTGAGTCAACAAACTGCATCACTGAACTTGTAACTTTTAGCTAAAAGTACCAAATAAAACGGCATTTGGCAAAAACAGAAGAATTCTCAATGCAGCAATATCATGGGTGTAGGTATGTGTACGTATATATGTGTGTGTGTGAGCAAGGGTACGCAAGCTGAAATACAACATGGTGAACGAGATGGATGTGTCAGATATAAAACAAAACGGGAGGTGCAACTTAGACTAAGACACCATCCTCTCGCAACCTCCCTGAGTCATGTGTGTGGGTTAGTAAGAGAGGAAAAGGAGGAAAACTCAAAATCAGAACAAACTCAAACTACCAGGACCTAGCAGGGTAGGTATTAAAACATCCAATAAATCAAACACCATGATGTGAAGCAAGTTCTATCACAGCGGGCGACCCGTGGACGTGGCCGTCCCATTTAGAATAACTTAAGCAGTTTAAACAACAACAAAAAGCAAAGAACTACAGAAATCACCAATACCTAAAATATAATACACAGCTATTATTTTGTTAATGTTTCATAACAAAGGATGGATTGAACAATACGTGCGAAAGTTCTGCCTCATTCACTAGAACCTTTATGGTGTTGGGAGGGAAGTATGGTGATCGGTGTTAAGGAGCAGAGTTTTTAATCCTGATAAGCTTCCAGGTGCAAGACAGAAACAAAAGAACCAGTCACAACCAATGTCTCCTCCCTGCTGTTCTGTGATACTTAGAGTAACAACTGTCAGACAACTCAGCAGAGCTCAGAAATTATGGGCATCCTTAATGTATGTGTGTGCTCTCCTTGTGCTAAAGACTAAAAAGAGGACCACATAAGGTCTGCTAACTTAAGTCTGGTTATTTAATGTTGGTTTGCCTCCATATATATTCTAGGCTCATGTCTCTGCCCAGACACAAAGCCTCTCAGTTGGAACCACTCTTGTAAGTGATCAAAGCGCTTGGTTCCTCAGGAACAGAGCCCAGGTAGACTAACAGGAGCTGAATGGTCCGGGACAGCGCTCTGTCATCTGGTTCTGTCATGAACTAGCTCTTTATGAGAACAGACCTAGTAAATAACGAGCCAAAGTCTTTACTCGGATCATTAATGCTCCAAAACTCTTCAAATGAGAATTTGCCCTCAGCTAAGAGCCCACATGAAGGGTTTAGCTGCAGAAACATCTCTTTTTGAGACTTTTATGCTGCAAAAGGAAGGAAATTTAGCAGAATAATAAAACTAGGAGAAATAATTTAACAAGAAATTGATTTAATACAAATAGAAATGTATGTTTCTGATTTCTGCCTTGAGTATAAGACACAGCAATGGAGAATGGAAGATGATTGAATTGCTAAGCATGGAAGAGGTGCTATGATGCTGTGGGGAACTGCGTGCAACACAATAACTAAACTGTAATTCTTGTCAAAACGCTTAACCAGAACTTTGGCGCTTTTCCAGACATACCGACTACTCAAAGCACTTTAGACTAGAGCCACAGTCACACAAACCAGCACACAGTACATGTTTATTAGCATCGATGTTTTTCATAAAATGCCCACATCAAAAGGCAAGTTAAGGTCAAGTGCCTTGCCCAGGAGCACATCGACATGTGACCAGAGGATGCTAGAACTGAACCCACGATTTTCTGATAGCAAGACCCTACATCTCCATCCTACAATGACTTATGACCTGAATTTAATGAGACAATTAGGGGCTTGAAAAATATTTTTGTTACACAAGCAATTACTGACGCTCTTAATGAAGGTTAAAAGGGCACTGATTGGCTGGTATGACTGGCAAAATAAAATAAATTCTGTTCTGGTCTTAGATTTGTCCCTAGCATTCAACACAACATGAGATGTTTGTTCTTTTGCGTGAGTTGTTGTGTTGTTTTATCTCCATTTTTATTTATTCTACTAATGTACAGCATAGCAGATATGAATAAAATGAGGGAAGTACCAGTTGTCCTGCTACAAAGATCGACATGAATCTGTCTTCCTTTAAACGGGAAAAGGAAAATGGACTTCTGTCTCATGCCATATTTATTCCCCAGAGAAAGTAATGGATTAATAACTACAGGGCCTTACAATATCTGATTAACTCTTGATAAATTGCAAAAACACACCAATTACAAATATGTTGGAGGAATTGGTATTTATTTATTTATTTTTTACACACTGAATAAATGTATTAATAAAAAAAAAAATGCTGGATTTTACCTCATTTTTAAAGAGAGATTATTATACTTGAATAAAAAAAATATATATTTTTTTAGGCTTTCCTAAACTCGTCTTTAGCAGAGTAGCCAAATAATTATTGGGCGCCGTTTATCTGAATAAATCATAAAATGGTGATAAAGTCAACCAGGTTGTAAACATTTGCAATGTTTGAAAAGGTATCATTAATGATAAACCTTGAGTGAGCAGCTGTTTAAACTTAACTGAGCCTACTGGACGAGTTATACTAATGCTTCCATAAAGTATCATGGGAAAAGCAGCTTAAACTAAAACCGCATCACAGCTGAAGGAACACTTGTGTCTTATTCAATGAGAGATGTCCTGCGTTTTTCACTCACCTGTTTTCCATGCAAAGGGCGTCCACATCAATGATGCGTGAGTCGTGGTTCCCTAAAACGTGGTTTAGCTCAACATTTAGCCGGTCCGCCTTCTCCGTGAACACGATGCGTTCTGCTTTAACATCCTGCAACTCATCTGTCAGGGCTTTTATGGTGTGCTCCATCTCTTCCATCTACAAACATTTAAAATCTTTCTGTAAAAGACATCAATTATGTATTTTAAAGCTTTGGTTATTAAAGTAAAGTTGGCTCAGACTCCAAAAGTTGCTTTTATTATTCAGGAACAGAGGTTGCGAAACGGGTTTTGGTCTTTTCAACATTTTGCCATTTCATGCTAATGTAGTACTGAAGCCATCTGCCACGGGACGTTTTGCACAGGCTATGCAAGAATTCATACTCACAAGGGGAGAGGTTTCGCACCCACTTGGACAGTCGAGTATTAAAAGTAAGAATTCTGGTGTTCCAATCACTCCCATGGCTGCAGCTGCATAAAGAGTCCTGACCTCAACCTTCTTGAACACCTTTGGGATGAATTAGAGTGGAGGCTGCAATTCTGGTTTTCCCATCCAACTATGAACACACTCCTAACCCTTGTTTCCCAGTATCACAAAGGTTAATGGTGGAGTTTAGTTTAAATGCCTTCTAGTAATCCTTTCGGTGTACATTCTGAGAGGGGGATGTAGGGGCTGGGGCCCATCTTCAGTGGGCATTGGATGAGAAGCAGAACACCCAAATGAATTATACATCTAGGCAATAACATTTTAACCCTGCATATTAACAGTGTTAAATGCTTATAAGCTAAGAAAAAACATCACCTGTCGCACTGCTCTCTCTAGCTGGGAAACCAAGTCCTCGCGTTCATGCGCGGGAAAGTGGCGGACCCCCACCTCTTCGTCCCCCAGCCTCTGTCGAGTGATGGTCATCCTCAGCAGCTGCAAGAACACATTGCATTCAATTCCTTCAAACATATGAGTTCTCATTTATGTTTAAAGCTTTAATGCATCAATGCGAGGGGGCACCTTGTTGTCCCCCTGAGCCTCAGCCAGCCTCTGAGTGAGGCCCTTCACCTCCTCAGTGAGCTGTTTCACTCGTTCCCTGGAGTCCCTTAACAGCTGACCCAGGTTCACCTAAAGGGGAAAGGAGAGCAGGGTGGATAAATGCAAGGCCACTTGATTGGTCAAAGAAAAGCAGCAGATGCACCTATAAAACATTGAGACAGGACACAACCGCTTTCCTGATAAAATCTAGCTAAACAACCTGCCTTAAAGGCCACCAAATGAAATAAAAAATAACTGCAGAATTGTGTTGAATCATTATTGTGTAAAAGGTCCCAACAATATGTACCCTATTTTAATATTTAACATAACAAAATAGTATTAAGTTAAAGTTAAACAATGAAAAAAAAAGTTTCCTTTCAATTAGTTCCGATCATCTTTGTTGTGGAGTCATGACGCTCACCTGATTACGTTTTTCTGGTGGCAAAGAAGGATCCCCATCCTGAAACAAGATAGATGTACACGATAGGAATATACTACACCAACAAACAAAGCATTCAAATACACATTTCTGCCCAGCCTTTTTTTCCATCCCTTCTTTATAAAATATACGACCTTACAAATATTAATCTACAAAAGCTTCATCCTGCATGTTAAACTGACAATAAGTTCCCTGTACTTCTTCTTCAGACCCTGGTGGTGCTCTCTCAGCTGGTTGGCCATCAGCTTGTACTGGTCTCTCTCCTGTTGACAGGTGTCCAGCTCTTTGGACAGGATGAGCAGTGCCTCCTTTTTACTCTCCAGCTTGCGTTTACACACCAGGAACTACAACAGAAAACAGTGAATTGGTGTTATAAAATGCATTGTTATGGATGAAGTTGCTAGGGGGGTAATTTCTACTTCCACAAGGTACTGCACAGCTCCTTTGTATTTAGCTTCTAAGGAGCCAGACGTTCTTGTAATCTGTTAATGTGGTCTTGATTCATAGTTTGTCTTTTGAAGTTTTTTGGACTTTTTTTTTTTTTTTCCATTAGCAATAGTTTGCTGAAAACAGAGTATGTTAGCAAAATCTTCTAAAGGGTTATACCAAAACACTGAACTAAAAATTGTTGCACTTTTACTTTCAGCTGTATTGAGGTAGGATCATGGTTTTCATCTGCAAGATCAGGGCTGTGTAACCTGCAGCTCCAGTGGCTCATTTTATATATTAAATGATGAAATATTGGCCTGTTGTTTTTTTTTTCCTGTTTCATTTTTTTGTTCTGTGCCCCCATGAAAAAACACTGGTCCCACCCTGCCTTCCCTGGTACATTTAGTCTAGAATCGCCACTGATACCAATACACATAATTTCCTACAATCCCAGTAAAATGCTTTGAAATTTGTAGGTATAATATAAAGTTATTTTATCAACTTATATTAAAGCTGTTTATGTATGAAACTTTCGAAAGTAAGCTCACAGCCTTACGATACACAGTCACTAAAATGCATGAATACCTCCACCGACAGCCTCACTCAATTATCCTGATAACCAGGCGGGCCCACAGGTGGTAACTGGGAAGCGAACTGGTTTCCCTCGTGTAACATGCTATATTGGCTTTAATCTTTAGCCATTTTGAGCCATAGATAAAAACCTTGGTCATGACAATAGCGGCTGAGTCTGTGTGTCGATAATGAGTTTATGAGTCTGTTTATCAGACACGCCGCTGCTGGTTCCATATGGACCAGGTGGAGCATCTGTTAAAGGTATCCGTCTCTGAAGCAGTGGTCCACGGGGTTTATTTTTCCGCCTTACCTCGCTGACCAGTCCCTGCCAGTCGCCCTCGCTCCTCTTGGAAGACTGCATTATTGTAAAATTATAGGTAAAAATGTCAGGATACAGGCTGAGCAGCGCTGCCTCGCCTCCTCCTCCGTTTATCTATCCTGCAACGTCATTTTGTTGCCTCGGCTGTCAAAATGAAACCACTTCCGGTAGAACTGTCAAAATAAAATTTGATTTCACAGCATCGACTTTTTTCTTCCAATTTCTACTATAATATTAACATTTTCTAACTAAAAACGTCGATAAATGATTCACAAATAAACTCTGCAGTGTCACATATTAAAATGGAAGTCGTTTATTTCACATTAACAGTAAAACAACATGGATAAGAAATTGTATTAAACACATCTGCTCTTAAGTTGTTTAAACCATATAGGCGTTTATTTGCTGAAAACAAAGACATGAGGAAAGCCCGTTGTTGAAGTGTAAACGATAAAAAAAAAGCATGCTCTTGACATTGAGAGAAATCTAAAATAGCTCAAATTTTATTTTTTGTATATGTTAGATGTACATGTTAGGCGCTTATGTTAGTTGCTTATGTTAAGTTTATATGTTGGGTGCTTATGTCTATGTTAAGTGTATGTTAGGCGTTTATGTTAGTCCCACCCCGCCCTTATGCAACCCCACTCTGGAATAAAATCTTAACAGTTGGGGAAAGTCACTATGGGCTTCATTTGTAAGAATGTGTTCCTTAAAAAACTGCTCATCTCACAAATTACAAACATTTTGCAACCATTCATTATAGAATGATTTTTTTTTTTCAATTTTAACTGAAAATGCATTCTTTTTTTTAATATCGCAGACAAACGTAAATTGAGGTCTATGAAACTAACTTTTGACTTTCATCAACACACACTAGAACAAATAAGTCAATAAATCAAGTTATATTCTAAAGGAATCCAAAAGTTGGAGCCTGTATCAGGCGTCACCTCCATGTTGAATATCTCTGATGTAGAGCATGGATTTTCATTTAAGATTGCTAGACACAATGGGGTTAAAAAATAAAAGTCCCAGAAATATCTAATGTAGCTTTACTAAATAAAAGTATCAAAAAATAAAATACCATTACTAAATAGAGCAATCTTGAACTAAATGGTATTGGCGGGTATTAACATACACTTAACATGGACAAAGGCACCCATCATATATACATAACAAACGCCTAACATGTACATCTAACATATACACTTTACATATAAACTTAACATATAAACCTAACATAAGCACCTAACATATACAGTGTAAACAGACATAAGCACAGTACATACACAGCGTACACTGTTGTGACTTGGGAGTATTGCTGTGTTTCGTCACTAGAGGTTGTCCTGGAGCCACTGCTGGTTCTCACCACAGGTGTTCCAGATCTACGGCTGATGCTGTGTGCCAGCTGAGGAGTATTTAGGAGCCGGCTGATTGTTTTGCCCATGTGGTAATCTCTAGCCTGAGTAATCTTGTCTGTGTTATTTGTGCTCTTTGCTCATCTTGTGTTTGTTTTGCTTCCTGACATACCTGTGAGGTGTGGGCGGATTCTATACACTTGGAACCTGGACAAGAACTATTTTTTCAACCTGACCGTAGGAGCTTTTGGATCTCACTTCCATTGACTGTGACTGTGCTCCTGGATTTCCCAGCATTTGTTTTGGTGAAGACTGTGACCAACTGTGAACCGCTTCTAGTTGGATTACTTCCTTGGACTAACGACTCCCTTTCTCAACGGTAAACCCCTCCGAGCATTTACAACTCACGACTCAAGTAAACTAATTGTTTGGATCTTCTGGGACATTATTCTAAAGGAAATCTCTGAAATAGTCTGAGCCTTTCTCTCCAGAAAATCTGCGAAACCTGTTCCTCATCCACTGGATCTTCAATGCACAATTATTCAACCTGTAAAATAAACCCTTTAACCTTTTCTGGTTTCCTGAGTGTGTTTGCATGTGGGTCAAGCAAATTACTAAGAATATGACATACACAGACATAAGCACAGTACATATACAGTGTACAAAGACATAAGCGAAGTAGATACACAGCGTACATAGACGTGTGCATAGACACATAAACATATTTTTGGCACTAATGGAACCCCATTAGTGTTTCATAAATTCAGATGATCTGGCCATAGTTCGGTGATGTATATGTGAAAGAGAAGAGGTCAAAGTACTGACCCTTGAAGGGCCCCTGTGGTGAGGTGGTGCGATGCAGATACCTTTAGTGACCGAATAGTGAGGTCCTTTCGGTGTACTTTCTGAGAGAGGGATGTAGGGGCTGGAGCCCATCTTCAGTGGGCATTGGATGAGAAGCAGAACACCCAAATGAATTATACATCTAGGCAATAACATTTTAACCCTGCATATTAACAGTGCTAAATGCTTATAAGCTAAGAAAAAACATCACCTGTCGCACTGCTCTCTCTAGCTGGGAAACCAAGTCCTTGCGTTCCTGTGCGGGAAAGTGGCGGTGGTATTAGGTGACTTGCAGGTATCACTGAGCTTAGGGTGGATAGAACCAGTTTGGTGGGTAGAGGACACAGACTGTCCAAACAAGAGCACAATATAGACCTGTTGACTCTGTGGCAATATTGACATCAAGTGAGAAGAATGTGCTGAGGGTTGGAAGAGAAAAAGGCATCAAGGAAGGAGAAGCTGTGGGCCACAGGTTGGGGTGGGGAAGGAAAACATGGGGGTGAAGGCAGTTGATCTTCCCAGGAGACTCTCTCTGCAGTTAATAAAACAGTGGTCAGAAAAGTGCAAAGGTCTAACAGTCTATGGCATAGTTTCCTGTGAAAAGGAGATCTAGATCTTAACCAGCTTAGCCGAACCAGTTATAGCAATATGTGTGCATCAGTGACAGAAAAACTGATAAGATAGGACTGTCAAAGTGGAAATTAATATCACCAAGGATAAAGCTTATAGTTAGAGTGGCTTAAGTTATCCTGAGCTATCTCTGTAGTTATGCTGCTACAGGCTTAGGCTGCTGGAGGACATAATGACCACTTTCACCCTCTTTGCTGCATTCTCACACTACTTGCCAATTTTGCATTATTTGCTGTTATTTCAGCTTTTAACTTTGTTCTCTCTCTTTTCTCTTCCTAGAAGCTACACCTGGCCTGACTCTGTGTTTACCTGTGACACCTTTCTGGAGGGGGGCATCGTCCGAGCTTCTGCTGGCAACAACTTAATGCTCACCCTCTACCGATGATCCACATGGCCCTGTCTTTCAGCGTTTCACCCTTTCTCTCTCCTAGACATGGCTACTGACTGAGCTTCTACTGTGACTAACTCTATGTGCTTTCTTCAGACTCTAACCTTGAAAACTGGCTCAGAGTTTATCTGCTCTTTCTTTCTAGGTGAAACGACTAAAGGAGCTACATCCATTAACATTTACTTTTTCTTCCCATTGAAAGTACTCCTGGATCAGTGCTTCTTTGTTCTCTTTGTGTCTCTGCTCTGTTCTCTCTAACCCCCAGTCGGTCGTGGCAGATGGCCGCTCACACTGAGCCTGTTCTGCTGGAGGTTTCTTCCTGTTAAAAGGGAGTTTTTTCCTCTCCACTGTCGCTACATGCATGCTCAGTATGAGGGATTGCTGCAAAGTCAACGCCAGTGACTGTCCACTGTCTCTACATGCTCATCCGGGAGGAGTGAATGCTGCAAGTCACTGACTGGATGCAATCTGCTGGGATTCCCTAGACAGAAAAACTTTTTATCCAATTTGAATAAATAACTAACTCTGACTGCACTGTTCAATGGTTAGGATTAATTGGAACGTATGTACCTGACTTTTGTGAAGTGCCTTGAGACAACATGTGTTGTGAATTGGCGCTATATAAATAAACTGAATTGAATTGAATTGAGGACCATTATGGGACAGTGTTGCTCAGGGATGGAAGAGAGCACAGAAACTTTCATTTAGAAAGTCACCAACTTGTCCTGGTGGCCAATATGCGACCACCATCACAATCTGTATATACAAAAATGGCATGTTATTCAAAGGTGATGTATTTAGCTACGTGTGGCAGTTGGTTATATTTCCATTTGTTAGAAATTAAAAGGCCAGTTCCACCACTTTGCCTAGATGTACAAGATGTGTGGGAGAATGTGGGGTTGGTGTAAAGTGCAGGCGGTGTAGCATTACTGGGCTGTTACTTAATGCAGCATTTAAATTTGTTTTGGGATTAATAATACAATAATAATACATTACAATAATAATACAATAATACATTTATTTGCATTTTCACAAATAATTTCGCTCGAATAAAATCCTCTAAACTGGTACATTTTCAGAAGCTATCTCAACACCAAAGCTGTTTCTTTACACAATTCATTTTTGAAACTTTTATACAGTTAAGACAATGTTTGATCTATGTAGCTGCATTATAATTAATTAGGTTACCGTTTTAGCTTGGGTATGCTTTGAATTTGTACAGCTAGCAACACATTTGGAACACAGAAAGATTCATTTGTTTCCTTTAGAAAAATTATTTTGAAGGACAATGCAAGAAAAGAGTCAAAAATGAAGTTCAATAACTTAAATGGATAGAGACTTATCCTTTAAAACTAAATAACAAAATAAATTTCTATTACTTTACTTTCCAAACTTATAATGAAGAGAAAAACAAAGATAGACTGAATCCTACAGAGTAGATTACATCATTATTAAGTTTAGCATTTCATTAAAGGTATATAATATGCAATAAATCTTAAATATTTATGTAATGTGGGAAAATCAATTAATGAAAATAAAATAAGGCTGAGATAAAACTTAAAACATAATGCAGTAATGATGCATGGTAATGCAGGCCTTAACAAGCTCACAGTGAAAAAGAAGCAAGGCGTAATGAATTAAAAAGACATCTTTATAAAGCAGCAGCAGGCATGAGTGAAATATTGGACAAGATGATATTGCTACTCAAAATCACAATTTGTAAGGTCTACAAAGATGCATCAAAAACTGTTTTAACAATGTCCATTTTAGCAACTATATTTTTTAAACTCCCTTTTGCATGTGAATTAAGTGTTCAAAGGCCAGATAAAATATTTGTGTTACTGAAAACAGGATGAAAGTCGATCAAGTAAGGTAGGTAGGTGTGGCGCTGGTGGTGTAGAGGTTAAGCGTGCGAGGCTATAGTCCTTTATGCGGTTTGAGTCCCGGACCTGGCAACCTTTGCTGAATGTCTCCCCCTCTCTTGCCCCTATTTCCTCTCTACCTACTACTGAAAAATAAAGGCCTCTGATGCCAAAAAAAATGTAAAAAAAAAAAGGGGCTAAATAAGATTCAGTAATTTTAAGTCTTTCTGAATTAAAATTTTTCCAAGTTACTGGGTTGAGACTCCTAAACTGGAACACCCAGATTCTCCTCGATGTTTGTGGATGGCATCACAAATGTGCTACAGGAGTCATCACTCTGAAACGTTTCATTCAATGGGACCTCTTGATTCCAGCCGTTGTCCTTAGCAAACTTGAAGACGCATCCAAATAGATCAGGAAATAATGCAAGTACTTTAACTTTGGAAGCATCCTCAGCACTGTGAACATGGAGTAGATGTTAACGGAATTAACATCTGATAAATATTTTGCAGTACATGACATTTTATAGCTTGTATGTAGTTCTTTTATGTAGTTCTTGTTCTAATAGCCTTGTGTTTTTATGTAGAGGCTACTACCACTGTTACAATTATGCAACACCAACCAAGACCTGAGTCATTCATAGATAACATTACTATTATTAATACATTATTAATAATTAATACATTATTGCTAGGTCCAAATGTAAAAAAATGGAACACAAGAGACAAAGTGGATACTCCCTAATATATTAAAAGAGTGTTTGCAGCTAAATTAAAATTCTAGAAAATATTTGTATTAAAATAAAATTTTCATTGTCATTATTGTTAGCTCAACTTACTAGTGCTCAAGCATGTTGCGCATAAAAACGCAGCAATCCCAGTACGTTTTCAGGGTAGGGTTTCTTCTTTCCCTCCATCTTTTGAACCAGTTCTTGTGGATACTAAAGAAAGAAAGACTTGACTTTTAACAACTTTTATTTATGTTATATTAGAACACATTATTGATACACAAATCAACCCATAACCAAAACCATGTACAACTGAAAGTAAAAATGAAAAAACAGCTAAGAAATTCAAGAACATGGAACCACCATCATCAAGTAAGGATAAAAATGTTTTCCTACCCCAGCGGGCCTCAAAGGTGCTCAGATTCTGTGTTAGAGTATAAAATGTGTGTTCAACATTCAGTCTAGCTTTCAGTGAACCTTTAAAAACACTGAAGCACATCAGTCCAGCCATGACCACATATCTTATTCTTCCTGGTCTTCCAGATGGCCAACTTTGCCACACCAAAGATAAAATTCATTAATTCTACAGACTGCTTTGTTTTGATTGCATGCCATGTTCCAAAGTTAAAAAGAGGTAAAGAAAATGTCTCACCAAATGCTGTCTCATTTGCTTAAAAATTCAAAGGCAACGGATAACCTTGAACAAGAAAGAAACAAATGCTGCAAAGTTTCTTCCTGATCACAGAAAGGACAACCTCCTGCCGTCCTTGGGTCAAAGTGGTCTCTTTGTCTGTTTGAAGCTGTTGCTCCATGTATCATCCTCCATAGGAGGTCCCCACCTGTTTTTCAGCAGGACGCTTATTCAGGATCCTCCAGCTACCCTTCGGGGTGAGGATGGGTACCTTTCACATCTGATCCGAAACGGTACTGATACCCGGTACTTGCGAATTGATACCTGTACTCAACGGTACCAGTTTTCGGTACTTTTGTGTGAGTTTATGTGGTAATAAATGTTAATTCGTTTAATAATAAAATCTCTAAAAGTTTCAATTTTACATATTTATTTTTCAGTATATAAACTTTAGTGGGCTGCACGGTGGCGCAGTTGGTAGCACTGTTCCCTTGCAGCAAGAAGGTCCTGGGTTCGAATCCCGGCCGGGGGTCTTTCTGCATGGAGTTTGCATGTTCTCCCCGTGCATGCATGGGTTCTCACCGGATACTCCGGCTTCCTCCCACAGTCCGAAGACATGCCTGTTAGGGTAACTGGTCACTCTAAATTGCCCTTAGGTGTATGTATGAATGAGTGTGTGCTTGGTTGTTTGTGTGTTGCCCTGTGATAGACTGGCGACCTGTACAGGTTGAACCCCGCCTCTTGCCCACAGACTGCTGGAGATAGGCACCAGCTCCCCCGCGACCCACTATGGAACAAGCGTTAGAAAATGAATGACTTACTATATAAACTTTAATGAATATATTAAATCAACATCAAGCTGTTTGTATTGTAACATCGCAGTTGTTTCAAAGATTTCTTCAACACGAAAGCCCTTAACTGACTACGCATGCAATGCACAAATTAAAACCCCGCCATGTTGCTGGCTGCAGACGACGAGCCGCTAACGGATGCATCTATGCTAATGTTGTCGAATGCAAATGTTGTAGCTGTAGATCTGAGGCTGATGAAAATTGTGAACTCTTCAGCCTTGAGAATAATCTTGTGCTTAACCAGGTGCTTCCTCAGATTAGAAGGATTCCCGCCGTTGGCCCTGCACTTCTCATTTAGAAAATTGGAGCCATACTTTCTGTTCAAAAAAGAGCCACTGCCTTCCAGTTTTCCAAAGGGCTAAATCGCCCTTTTTTGGCAGCAGTGACAACACTGCACGTCTTGAAAAGGCTGGTAGTAACCCCTTGTTCAAAGCTTCTTTAAAAACTGCCTAAAGATCCGGTCCCCAAAAACTCCAAAAATCTTTGAAAAAGTCTGCTGGCAAACCATCTATTCCAGGTGCTTTACCAGAAGCCATCTGAAACACAGCAGTTGAAAGTTCATCCAGGGTTAGGTCAGAGTTCAGTGCAAACATAATTATGTTGCATCACTCTTTCAGTCATGGTTTTCAACCATCTTTGATCAACTTGTTTATATTGTACATAGCCCATTAGTCTTCCTTATTCTTTAATTCTGCTTGGTAGTTTAGTTGGGTTGTTTTAGCATAGTAAAGAGTTTGTTGATTGAAATATGTTTGACTTTGAGTTGACTTACTTTTTGTTAATAAATTCTTGTATTTTAAGACATTGTGTGAATTCATTCTGTGTGTGTGCAGAGTTTGCTGTTCAATAATGTCAGAGCTTGGCTCATCCCTTTCAATTTTGTCCTAATACCATCGCCTTATTGGGGCTGGTATTCACAGGACAACCCTTAAAAACCGAAATATTATTTAATAAAATATTAAAATATTAATTTAAAAATTTTAAATAATTATTCATATCCATAATCACAACATTCCCCCATTTTCCCCCTGGGCGTCCCCCTTTTTATACACCTCCCTTTAATCAAAAACAATGTTCTTTTCACCATGTCTCCTGGCACAAAACACCTCTGGTTTCTCTTCAGTCATAATTATCCCTTTTAATTCTGTCCGTTACTATCAGACTTCATCTTCCGTGTAGTACTATCTAGTTTCAGCTGGGGGTTTCCTGGGCTCCGCTCTGTTTCCATCTGGTTTGCGTTTAGTTGGGCCCCAATTTATTTTTCAACAGGGGGAATGCCCCCAACCAACCTTCAGGCTGGTAAGGGGTATTTGACCAAAAGAGAGTGATGGGGTGCTGGGGCCAATGACCTGGCCTCCACAGTCACCAGACCTGAACCCAAACAATGGGTTTGGGGTGAGCTGACCGCAGAATGAAGGCAAAAGGGCCACAAATGCTAAACATCTCTGGGAACTCCTTCAAGATTTTTGGAAAACCCTTTTCAGGTACTACCTCTTGAAGCCCATCAAAAAATCCCCCAAGAGTGTGCAAGCTAATCAAACAAAAGGTGCTATTTAAAGAACCTAATATAAACTATTTTCATTTGTTTCCACTTTTTTATTCGTATATAATTCCCCATGTTTAATTCCAGTTTTGATCCTTCAGTGTGAAACTACAAAATTCATGTCATGAAAATAAGGGGCACCCTTTGAATGAGAAGGTGTGTCCCAAACTTTTGTCTGTACTTTTATACCACATACAGACACAACCACACAGACACACACTCCCCCCCACCACATGCCCAACTGTAGCAAGACTAAATTTCCCCTTGTACTCCACCCGGTTCTGCCACCATGGGTTTTACACCATCGAACCAAAAAAAGCTTGTCTTGGTCTCTTCTGTCCGGCTACCCACCCTGCTTGCGGTCCCGACCCTCGGACTCCTCCGTACTTGGCCCCCCGAACGATCACAACTCTATCTAAAGACTCTTAAGAACGACTTCAAACCCGTTTTTTTAAAATTTTAGCTTTTTTAATCTAATTTTAAAGGGAAGGAAAGATTCAGAATCAGCCTGACCTCCCGTTTCGGGCCGCGCCGTCTGTTAGAGGATGACGAAGGCCCCGATAGGTCCCATACAGTTTTATTCTGGCAATCCAATGCAATGGATGTACTCTCCCTCAGTGATTATCAGTAGACTAGTGTCCCATTGTGGTGTCTATCTGTTTTTTGTAGTAACGGGTGTCCATCCCTAATCTAGTGTGCGTGGGTTTTTAAACAAACCAGTTATACCCCTGCTCCACTACAACCCCTGCCCCACTTCAGTCATTTTTTGCAATCCCTTGGCCATTTATCCTTGTATTGTGTT